>JASKUP010000071.1:1200000-1572701 GCA_030448955.1 Trichopoda pennipes | reverse complement strand
TAGCAAAAAAAAGGTTAAGTGTACTCGTTAAAAGTTTGGGATTGCCCTTAACAAACATTAGTTTGTTATCCTTTAACATATCCCCGATTGACTTGCGTTTAAATTCCAAAAGAAGATTAGTAACAATTGACAAACCCTATCTAAAGCCTGAGTAGGATCCAATCTAGAAGATAGTTGATGGGAAAGACAAGACAAGATCATTCCTACAGCCAAATTTATGTAATGGAAGAAAAAATAATTCTTCCATATTATAGGAAAATAACCAAATTTCAATGATGTGTTGAAGATTATTGTAAGAGGCTTTCCCAATGTCATAGCAATTTATTAAGATTAGAGCTCGGAATACCATCCGGACCACAGTTGCATGGAAATTTGGGCTTATTGAAATAGCTCAAAACGTCATCAAGAAAGGCAATTGATATAGTTGGATTCATCAGAACTTTTTTCGGAATAGGTGGTACAAAAGAAATCTGCAAACAAGTCAACAGATTCAAAAATTTGATACCTCACAACAGAGTGAAATGCCACTGAACTTATTTTGGAGCTGCCAAACTTGTAAAAGGCTCTTGGATTCGACTTAAAGTTGTTGCGAACTTTAAGACTAACAGAATATTTAGTGTACTCAATAAGCGAACCAGACTTTTTATACCTTTAGCTTTAATAAGACAGTTAGTACGTTTGACATTTGGTACTTCGTATTTTTAATAAAACGTAAAGAGGACAACGAAGAAGACTTCGGATTTTGTGTGGCTCTTGTCAAATCAAATTAATATCGATAGTTTTTGATTATTTCCCCTTTACGTTGTACACTATTTAAGGTAGGGTAGGTGCAAGAAATGCCAGGTGAGATGATCCAGAAAATAATGCTTAGGTTGTTCTAGTAGCTAATTAATTATAATTATAAAGTAAACTAAACTATAATATGAAAATTTAGTTTTTTCCAACATATGGGCGAATTAATTAAATAATTTTTTTTCTCTTTGTAATTTTTTATTCAATCTAATAGTTTCACTAAAATATAGGTTTGAGCATTAAGACAAAATTAAAAAAAATTTAGTTAAAACAAAACATGAGAATAGTTAAACTGGCATCCTAAAATAAATGAAGTTCTATTATTTTTATTTTACTGAAGACATGTATGTAGACTTGAAGCTTGCAAAAACTAGTAAAGTTTTAAAGTTAAACATATTTCTTATTGTCGTCTTTGGCAATCTTTTGTTGTTACTAACATCCTGTGAAATTAAACAATATATATTTCAATTATTTTTGAAATAAATAAAATAAATTTAAATAAATTTTTTTCAAATGCTTTAACTTTAGACCATTAAACAGATAAACATGTTGGGTATGATTTCTCGTCATCCCGCGTCAAATTTGGTTTTGTTTGTTTGGTTTGACGGGGGTTGACCCAATCAAATCAAGCCCTGTCGGAAAAGATATGCACATATCAGATGAACATCTTTTAAGTCAATGACAGAAAATCATTTATTCTAAACCTGTAGTTAATAAATGCAACTCGTTGAAGCATTTTATTAATTGAAGATAATTAATATTAAGATAATTTAATAAAACTAATTAAAATAAATAGCTAATTAAGCTATGTATTTTGTTCAAAGACAATGAAATAGGATGAAGAATTATTATTTGATTTCTGTGAGAACTTCAATAGGGAACAACCAATTGAAGAGTGTTTTATCAAATTAAAAAAATAATATAAAGAAAACAGTTTTTAGTAAATAGTTATTCTAGTTCTTTGTCAAATAGCTTTTTGAAATTTTTTTATTAATCAGATCTGATATATAATTTAAAAATATTTATTATAGTTTTGTAATAACTTATTAACAAGCTTACAGCGTTTTTTTTTAAGAGAGCCGTGGTAAACAGAAATGTAAAGAACAGTAAAATGTTGGAAATTAAAGGCCTTTACTTTATATCACCTACAGTAATTTTTAAGAGACATGAGTAAAATTGCCTTAAAACTGTTTAAAATCCACTTTTTTCCCTACTTAACAGAAAGGATTATTCCGAAAAGCAGTCAGCTATGTTTTTCTGCAAAATGTAATTGCCTTAAAAAATGGTAAATGCTTTAAACAGATAAATGTAAAACTGTGTACGGGATTACTGGACTAAAATGAAATAAACTCTTTCATAAAGACTGACAATACTTTCAGGAACTCTGAAAATATTGCCAACTAGAGATAAAATAATCATTCTCGTGTTATAATTACGTATTATGGTGTACCCGATTTAGTGTTTGCCATGCCCATTAAAACTCCTATAAAAAAATGTAAATAGTTTAATTAAGTACGCTATACCCAACAGCGGTTCTAAAACGTTTTTAGTTTTTTGGAAATACTTCGGTAACTCATGAACCTCATAAGATATCCTAATGAGATTTCACAGAAGCCATACAGGAGTAATGAAACCTTCAGGACCGTAAAAGTATGGTTTCTGATACGACATCAAGAAACACAGGAACACGCACTATAGTTGAACAATTTTTATGAAAGGCGCTGATGTAGCCAACATATACACGAGGCTATTTTGAGAAGTGTCTCTGAAATTAAATTACGGTGCGAATATTGGCATTTTCGAAAGATTAAAAAAATTTAATTGAAAAGAGTTTCGAGTTTTTGCTTCATCCATGCTCAAAAACCTACCAAGATGTGATTTAAAAAAATAACTAGATCTTACTTTGATATTTTTAAAACAATTTTCCGAGATCTGACATTCTCTTCATCATATGGAACAAATAACGATAGCCATTTATTGCATTAAAATATTTTTTTTCTGAAATGGGTTTAAATGAACCAAAGAAGAAGTAACTGATTTGCACCAAATGTATATTTTTATAATAACTATATTCTTACGTTTAATCCATGTGATAAACGTTTAATTAAATCGAGTTCTTTATTGCAAAATAATAACACAGCACTTTAGAGTTTTAAATTAAATTAAACGATTTATTTACTTTCAGTACACAAAAAACAAACTTCAACACTGTGAAGCCTTAAGAGATGTTTAATTATTTGTGGTCTGTTCTCAATGGTAGCTCAACTTTAATTAATTTAATTGTCTAGTAAGTGTTAATTATATAGCTATTTTAATTAGTTTTCGCAGTGTAGGCGCCTGCTTGGCTGAATGTTTGTTCTGTGCTATTTGTTCTTGTTTTCTGTTACCTTTCAAAGTCAGTTTTAACAAGCATAATGAAAAATAATAAAACTTTTCCCTCTTGATGTTTTGACTTTACGAATAGAGCCGAATAATAAAGAAAAAAAAAGATTTGAAAACACTGGCAATTCTGCTCATAAATCAAAATTAGAAATATTACCTGTTGACACCGGAAAAAAGATAAACTCATTGTTTCCTAGGTTTGTAAGCAGTGCAGAATATCCATTTACAATAGGCTTGCTAAGGAAATGGATCATATAATTCGTAAATTGTACTTCCATCTAAACTTATTCTACCGAAAGCATTGCTTTTATCATGTCAACCAATTTCTTTGGTCAAATAAGCTTGATGTTGCTCAAAATAGTATTCGCTTGGACAAATAAAATGTCACTTACTTTTGTTGTCTATAGAAAGACAGCATATATTTTTAAAATAACAATATTTCAGCTTAATATCTGTATTTGTAGTTTTTTAAATAATTATGTGTTTGCCAAAAAAAAATGTAATCCTTAAAAATCTCTAGCACATATATAGTTTTCTGTTAATGTTTACCTTTTGCACGAGAATTAACTTAAAGCTCAACAATTCACATTAGTAGAGTACATGCTGGGCATATGCTCATTAGGGCGACTCTTAGCGATATGATTTTTTTTTTATATCTCAGCCGCCAGTTTGGTAAGTTTGCATAAAAAATTAAAAAAATGTATAACACGACTGGTTGAACCTTTGAAATAACATTTTGTTATTTCGTCATCTATTCCAAATCAAAAACTTTGACCTTTTTTAAATCTTTTGAAAATGACGACATTCGGACTACTGGTTTGGTTAAATTTGATTTCACAGACATTTCTCAAAATAACCTCGTGTTTATGGTGTCTACACCACCGCCTTTTGTAAAAAGTTATCAATTATGGTGTTTGTTCGGTTTGTACACCCTCTGTTTACTGATGTCGTACCAAAAACCCTCCCTTTTATATAGTTCTAAAGGCTCCATTACTGGACAGCATTACACACAACTAATGCCTGATCTTTTTCAGTTCCACTTTTTAAAAACGGTATATGCGGCCGCTTTCTGTAATTGTTGGTAACCTATCAACTTTTTCGCTTCCTATTTAAGCTGGCAATAGCTTACCATCCCAATTTAAATAAATTTGATATGTGACTCGGTTGTATTTTTTGTTTTCGGGCCACTCGAATGGAATTTTTATTTATTATACAACTTTGAGCGTCAAGCTCCAATGTCTCAACAAGCGCTATTGCTTATCATACAAGCATGCAAATGCAAAGAAGCTGCTAGTTTTGATGTATCGATTTCTTTCGTGCCTTTGCTTTTTTTATTGGACTCACGAAATCTTTTCCTGTATTCTATGAAAAACAGGTTATACAAAAATTATGAAGAATACGTATGATAATTATTTTCTTAATTAACTCAAGAGTTTCTATTTCTTCATATAACACTATAAACTATATGGATACAAATGTTAAATATATGAGTTAAAAATTTTCATATTTGAAATTATACCTGAATACTTTCATTAACTGATGATTCAATTTGAACCTTTTCATCTAAATGCGTAATTTTAATTTATTGTGTGTTTAAATACATCTACACCTCTGATTGGATTATATTTGTACAGTTTTGTAAAAAGTTGTAAAAGTAAAATATATTGAAAACTTCATAAGCATAAGTTTTCTCTTGTACATTTCTTTTGTCACATCTTGAAAAATTGTAAACTTTTTGGCATGAAATTTTTCCAGAATAAATTTTTACTAAAATTTACCAATTAGGAACAAATCTATTTTTTTTAAGGGCCACCCTAATGCACATGTGTATGTTTGTCTATCATTGTTTAACAGTGGGAGTAAATATATACAATTATAAAGAAAAGAAATGTTCTATTTATGTCATAATTTTGACCTGAAATCCTTTAATAGCATTAAAAGTAAAAAATCAAAAATGAAAACAGTTGTACACTAAGTACCAAAAAAGTGTCAATCGTTCTTAATTTTTGCATTTTAAATATTGACAAATTCGCCTTTGCAACCTTTTTAGGTCAGTAGAGTAGAGAGAATTTTAAATATTTTTAGCATAAATTAATCTGAAAAAAAGACAAAGGAAAAGTTTTGCGAGTCAGTGTTTTATTTTAGATTATATACATAAAGTAAGATGTGCTGCTTTATTATACGTACGAGTATCTAAGTTTTTGTGCGATATGCTCATCTTTTCATACAATGATTTTAAGCTTCTTAAATAAAGTTCATTAGCTAAATTTCGCTCTATTTCAAAATAAATGTAATAAATATATTGTCAGCAAATGCAACTGTTGTATGCCTTACATTCAGTATCAGTATAAACGGAGATTATTTGAAATAAATTTTATTACTGGTAATAATTTAACAAAAAATATTTTGTATTTAAAATGAGGTCTTATTCATGTTTAATTTTTGGTTATCAAAAAACTGTTCTACTCTTTATGGTGGTATATCGATTTTTTTTTAAATTAAACTAATACAACTGCTAACTGGGATAATCGGTGAGATACTGTTAAATTAATTTTTGGAAGTGCTGTGGAGTATAAATTAGAACTGACATAACTTTAAAATAAGTAAAGCTGAAGATGTTATTACGGCAACCAATCTAACATAGAGTACCAGCTATATCTGGTATTTTTCGTTACCGGAGAATGATTATGACATTTCACTTTGTATGACAAGTGGAATGTCCACTGTTACAATCCAGTCAAGTTTTCGACAAATATCGTGGTTCTTCGTATAAAATTTTAAGAGTCTTCTTGTTATAGATCCGCAGATTCATATTTGTTCACTTTGTATGGGAGATATTATGCCTCTTATGCCAATTAAGATACAAATTTGCGTAGCTGTGCAAAACGATTAGGGAGTTATTTGTACGATTTTAAAAACTAACTCCTTAACTTCTCTAGGTATACGGTATATAAGAAGTACATGTCCATTGGTTGAAATCAGAATACTTTTCGCTGGGCTAGGTACGTTAATAAGAAGATTAGCTGCAAAAACTTTCAAGATTACATAAAATGTAGAACGTCAGTCACAACATGATACATTTAAAATTTGTATTTGAAGTAACACGCCGACTGGCAATTGAAAAAAATGTATACCCCATTTTTATACTATCCAAATAGATACTATGGTTAAGACAGCCATAGCTTACTGACAAACAAACATGATTTAAAAGTATGCTTGAGACAGGAAGTGATTTAATTAGTTCTTACAGAAGAGTTTATTAGTTTATAAAATAAGAAAGCGTATGATCGCTGGAATGAAGTAATATGCAGAATAATCAGTTGAAAAGATGAATTTGCATAAAAATACAAAATTTCCCTTTAAATATGGAGTTATTATCCTACGGATGCAACAAACAACGAAGGTTGGGCATACACATAAGCCGAAAATTAAAATTAAACAATTTACTCTTTTGTTTAATAGAAATGGTTTTATTATTAAAAATAATAAACAACTTGCCATGCCATTCAGAGTATTGGTTACTTTTCTTAAAATTTCAGGTAGTATAGCATTATTGATTTTGATTCAGTACAGAAATCGTTTTTTTTTTGTGCAGTCAGCAAAAGCGACTGCACTTTTTACTGTTGAAGAACGATGTTACATTTGTCTATTAATGTTGTGCATAATGCTAATATTCACGTTCAGAACGAACTGCACGCATCTGACTTTGGCATGATGCTAGTGCACTATTATGTTAGTCAACAATCTGTCTCAATGAATCGTTCATTAATTGCTTTAATGAGCACACGAAGTATGCTCAAGTTTGTTTTCTAAAACAAAATAAAGTAATAAATTTATTTTTTAGTAATTAATTTTAAGCACTAGGTCGTATTTAAAAAAAAATTTTTAAAAAACTTTATTTTTTATTATTTTTTCGATATTTCGCCACACCGTTGGTTGGCATCATCAGGAAAAACAAAAATAATGAACAAAAAAATTGAAAAAAATTTTTTTTTATTAAATAAGACCTAGTGCTTAAAATTAATTACTAAAAAATATTAAAAAAGGTCAAAAAATTATAACTATTATATGTAATAAATTTATATTAAGATGATTCAAGTTTTTATTGTATTACGAAGAAAAAATTATGAACAAAAAATAATATCTGGCAAATAACCACCACGATAACGCTGGCAGATGTCGTTGTTTTAATTTTTTAATCACTTTATGGCGAAATCGAAATAATGCTTCATTAATCACATCACGGACTTTGAACTTTAAGATTGAAATAGATTCAATTGGCTCCTAATAGTCTCTGTCCTTAACATAGCCCCACAAAAAATAATTCAGTGGTGTTGAATCAAACGATCCGGCTAACCACTTAACTGCTAATTGTCGTGAAACTATGCGATCGGGAAATTTGGTTTGCAATAAATTGATCGTTTCATAGGCTGCGTGACATGTGTCACCGTCCTATTGAAATAGCATGTCAGTGATATCTGCTTTGTCAATAATAGGCCAAAATTTAATTGTTAGCATTTCGCGATAGCGTGATCCACCGTCCGTTTTCGTATTTCTGGCCTTAGAAAAAAACTGCCCAATCACGCCTCCAGAACACACAGTGCACCATACAGTGACACGTTGAGCATGGCAAGACTTCTTTCTCAATAATCACTCTCGGATTTTCAGAACCGGAATTCGGCAGTTTCGTTTGTTAACATACCCTGACAATTGAAAATGGGCTTTGTCTGAAAAAATGATTTTTTCAAAAAAACCAGCCGGTTGTTCCTGAATGAATTGAGCGAACGTACGGTGATCTGAATGGTTAGATGATGAACCTCCAAATTCAAATGCTTACGCAAAATTTGCCTGATACTTTGGGATAACTCCTATTGTGAGAGAACGTCGAGGAATTGACGAATATGCATTTGCTTCAGCGTTGTGGCTCACGTCTGCGATGTTTTCAGTTGAACAATCCTGTATAACATACGTTGGTGTTCGCCTGTCGATTCAAATTTAACGATCAAATTCTTAATAGTGGTCTCAAAAGGACAAGTATGTTGTCTGAAAACTTCACGAATTTTAAGAAATGTAATTTTAATAGAACCACCATTTGCGAATATTTCAAAAAACTATATATCAAATCTATCATGTTGTTGGTGTTGCCAAAATTGAAAAACAAATTTTTTGTTGAAAATTTTTTTTGGTTTCGAACTCTTAAAACCCGTGAATATTATGAAATTGAGTTATAACATTCAATGATTTAGCTATATCCATAACATTCCGGTACAGTAAAATGAATAATTGTAATTTTATGTAAGTGTGTACAAAGAGCGATAAGGGAAGTAAAAAAAACGTATTATTTGTATGCCAAAAAATAAAGTTAGAAATTTAGAATCGGTTCAGCATATTGGTTCTTATTTAGAACTTCAAACTTCAATTTATTTATTTATTTATAACAAGCCTATGGTTTCACGATCCGTACAGACATTATAAAAGTATATTCAAATATAAAATTAGATAATATTTAACAGCATTAATATTTAAAGAAAAATCTATATGTTTTTAAAATTTATTAAACTCCTTAAAAATTCTTAAAAATGGGGCAGGGTTAGTCACAATACTTTAATTGCCAATAATATATTAATATTAAGAAAAAAATATAAATTAAAATTAATATATAGAGAAAAGGATGAAATGGAACATTAAATGAAATATTGCTTAGCTAAAAATCTGAACCGACTTTTCTTTATTAAATTTAAAACAAGAGTGACATTTAATATTATTCTTTGGGTTTTTGGAGTTGGCAGCTTTATAAGAGCAAGTCTACTAGTGTAGCATGTTAGAATTAAGGGTTTCCATTGTAAGCCAAAATATTAGGAAGTGCTTTTGCACCAATTCCATGCTATTACTATGGACTTTATAAATTGGATCCCAAATTATTGAGCCATATACTATAATAGGTCTGACAAGAGAAGTGTAAATATGTTTTATAACATAGGGTAACTTAACTCCTTGCCCCAGCGTTTTATAAATCCATGAACTGGTGAATAAAATTTTATTTAGCATTCAGTTAAATACCAAGACCTAAACAATATTCAGTTTCTCAAGTTCGTAGTCGTTTGAAATATATAGCACACTTGTATATCATCTTCGGAGAAAACACAGGTATTTGCACTCTTTAGGGTTCAACTCCATAAGATTAATATAAAACCAGAAAATAAATGCATCTAAGTCCTTTTGCAGGAGAATATGATTACTTACAGAAATTTGTTGGCAAATAATAAAAAACTTTTGAACTGTGATGTTTTTAGCAATTTTAAATAAGTATCGTTTCCAAAATTTGATAAGAGTGCTGCTTAAAGTTCCGTTGAATGAGTCGATGACCTCCAGATAAAATGGTAATAACTTAGAGGGATATTGATGTTAAAATATATTAATATTTAATATTCCTTGTGCTTTTCTGTACCAGTTAAAAGATTTGAAGCAATCAGTTAAGTGCTTATATAAGTCGTCAGTGCAGAAGATTCAATCTCCCTTTCGCGTACCTTATGGTTGTTAGGAATCTAATAATAAAGTAGTTAAATATGTATCTTTTAAAAAGAAGAAAAATCATACATTTATATATTTTTGTATGTGTAAAGTTGATTGTAATACACGGTGTGTGTCATCATATTTATAAGGGCACTTCACCTACGCAGTTCTGTCTTTAGTTTCCTAATTTTAGATAACAAACAAGAAAGAAACCATGAACTACTAATGGAAGAGAAGTAAAATGATTTTAAACCTTTTTACAAAGTTGCTGTGACATTAACTTTTAAGAATTGTGCATGTTCTTTTGGCAAACATGACTTTATGAAGTATTGAACGCATTTGCCCACGTTTTTATTTTGAATAAACCTGAACCATATTCTTAGGCTCTTAAAGTGTTAACGAGAATATTTAAAAATATTTTATTAATATAAAAAACAAGAGGTTAGGTTTTTATGGCCTAATATTTTAAATATGACTTTTATCAAGACATTAATGCTGCAATATTCATAAAAACAGATCGTAATAAAAAATAACCATAGATTCTCAACAAAGTATAATAATAAAAATCTACTTCGACCATATTTAATAAATATATTTGCTTTTTAAGCTGATGTTTTTTTATCAATATCTGCCAATTTCAACACATGTTATTTGTTCATACAATTTAATAGAACTTTCTGGTTTTAAAGTTTAATTATATTTTATATTTGAAATTATTTTGCGTCAGGAAAAAATGTAATAAAAGTGATAAAACAAACCAAAATTTGTATGTTAATAAAACACCGAAATAGAATCCAATCGAAATTTAAATACAAATACAGAATTAGCGTAAGTCTTTTCATATCAGTATCGTCATCCATAATTTCATACAAAAATTATTATCATGGCACGAGCTCCGGCTTCATTTTTTTGGTGTTGTAAATTCTATAGGCACTGTTGTAGATTGCTTTCACTCCATGACAGGTAGTTTTGTTTACCACAAACCCTTGAGGGAATCTTACGTGTCACCGGAGTCCAGCCCTTAAAGGTTAGCAGGAGCCAACTGGACAACTCCACTTTATTTCCACGGGAATCAGCAAGTCCCAAAGTTCAGCTTATTGGCTTTTTAGCCAATCTGTTCTCTGCCTGAACGCTAAGGGTTGGCCCTTCAGGAGCACCGTGGTGATTGTGGTTTCGCGGTCCCCGTTTGAGTTGTGTGGGTCGGATCATTCACAATGCACACAATGAATGGTCCTAGTTCAGTCAGCATGCTTCCGGTTGTGTTCTAAAATTTTATTAAGCTTGCATGTGTTCTGGGCCGGGAGTTGGATAGTCTCCAAATCTCCGACTCCAACTCTCACTCCAGGGGAGTGAGGGCGTTGGCCTGCTCCGAGCGTTCGGAGTTGCAACCAGGAGTGACTCGAGGATAGAGATATCTGAAGGCTTCCTGAGGCTTGGGTGACGCAAAATTCGTCCACGGTGGTTTGATCCACCATCACTAATGTTACCACGCATCACAAAACGATCATTGAAAAAAAAAAAATTGGTCAGAAACTGACAAATTGACAAGATTACTGCTTTAATGAAATAAATCCGGATAATTTAATTGCATTCTTCAAGCGTCAACCTATTAGTTATAATATATCAGAATAGACTCGAAATGGGGGCGCGTGTTTATTGTTAGATTTTCACTTTAAACGAGTCTTATTTTTGAAAAAATTGTGATAATCATTCAGGCTTCCTGACCGTTGATTTTTTGAAATTTTAAATTTAAGGGATAAATGACGTGCTTTAGAGTCTAACTAACCACACTAATGACTAACTAACTTGACTAAGTAATTAACTAATTAGACTTGGTGAGTTACCTACGCATAAAATAAGTACTACGCAAAAAATTCATTGGTTAAACTATAGTCACTAAGGAATGCAAGAATAGGATTTTTATGCTTTTGGAAGCTTAAATAAAGAAGATTTAAATCCTATAATATTTGTGATATTTAACCCAAATAAAAATTTTAATATACATTAATATAGTACCAGCTATAAACCTCAAACACTAGAAATAATATTGTTACAAAGATATTTTGTTTTCGTTTTAAAAAAAATAATTATTAATTAAAAATGTAAACAAAAGTGTGATTTACAAACTACATAGTTTTGTAAGAAATCTGACACACCTCCAAACATACGCATATGCAGTAGTAATAATTACAACAATATGAAGTAATGTTTAAATAGAATATGCGTAGATAAGCGAGAACCCCTTGAACCAGTTGAAACGTCATTGAGTAAAAGCAAAGTTACCAGCGTGTTTATTTTGTGTGTATTGAAAATAAATAAATCGTTTAATTTAATTTAAAACTCTAAAGTGCTGTGCAATATTGCAATATAAGAACTCAATATACCAAAACGTTTATTAAAAAGGAATAAACGTAACAATATGCTTTTAGAAAATTTTTATTTATTCCAGCAATAAATAATTAAAGTGATCAATTTGGTACTATTTCAGAAAACAGGTTTTTAAGTTATTGTAAATAGAATTATTGGATCAAAATACATGTGCTAAAAAAACACTAGGCAAAATGATTATTTTTCCTCTTATAATTCGTTTGACATTCAAAAGGATGATAGCGATAATTTTTCTGTATTCAGATTGTAATAGCATCTTTATTTAATATCAAACTAAAAACAAACGTTAAAACGCATAATCATCTCTAAAAATACCTTTCTAGGAATTACTTTCTTTTTTTATTAGACGAATTAAAATTTATTTGTATTCTTTCTCTCAGGCTGTTTAATTTAATTTAACTTCGTTTAAAATTTTTGGATAAAAGTGTACTACTATTCGTATATAAATTCCTTCAATACATGCATAATATTATTCCTTCTGTCTACTAAGAACATTTAAATTTAAAGAAACAATATAAGTTAAACACACATTTTGTGGTAGAGGCACAAAAATAAAATACAATTTCGAAGCATGAGATTGTGCATAATAAATTATGGCTAGTATTCGCCAAATCAGTTAAAAATTTTACCTTCACTAAAATTTTAAGAAGAATAAGACACTTTTCTGTGTAATGTATATTACGTTTAATCAAGTGACAAATGCCCTGTTTAAAAGATAAAAATATAAAAAAGATTTATTTGATTTGATATTTTAAAAATACGCGAAATTGAACTACACGCTGAAGCTCCACAATAATGAGAAAATTCAGAAACCCAGCAACGTTTGAACACTTTGTGCATTCAAAGTTTACTTACCGATAACACATAGTGCATTACTATTCCAGAATTCCCCCAACTAACAATAATGTTATCTGATGCTAGGTGAAGTTTTATAACTTGTTTCTCCCATTTAAGGATTTCGCTGAGAGCACGAATATTCTATCCTTAAAAAAAAAGAAAATTTTCAGTAGACTTGAGATAAAAAAAGTACAAGTGCCCTAAATGTAAAAATTATTGGTGTTATATGTACCTCTTCAAAAAGAAATCGTTTATCTTAAACATGGCGTTCTAAGAGAAACATTTATTGAAAGTCTTTCCTTTCATATACTGTGTATAAATTCAAAGAATGTTTTCGACTTTAATTGAAAACATGTTTTATATATTTTTACAATTTACATTTGACATAACAATAAAACCAATGCTATATTGACCAGCGACCAGTGACTATGCCTTCATCGCTAAGCAGCCCAACCGACAGTCAAATTTTTATTTTTGCAGTGAAAAAAAACCATGGTCTTCGTTGTGAATCGAACCCACAACCCCCATACTGACAAACTAGCACACTACCTACTAGCCGACAGGGGCACCACTGCTATTGCAATAAGCAGCCTAATATTTCCATATACTCTACATTCCTTCGCAACAAACCTTGCCTTAAAATTTTTATAATTGCATTTGAGAGTAAGCAAAGGGTATTCGTATATCAAAACAAGCCAAAATACCTACCGCTGCTAATCATCATCCTTTTTTTAAAAATCACCTCTTCTATCATCGAAGAAACAAAAATTAAAAGATGATTTCATTTACGATCAGACTGGCTAAACATGGGTCTTAGAGTATTGTTTTTTGCTGAAATTTCGATAACAGCTAAGATGGATTTGCACTATTCTTTTGCGGGGAACATATTATATTTAATTAAACATCGTTTTAACACCATATCTTGTATACAAAGGGGATTCCACCGAGTGAATTTTTTACGGAAAAAATCCATTTGGAAGCAATAACTTTTTGGCATTTGAACTGCGGACTACGAATCATTTTCAATTAAGAAATCATATTCTCTTCTCATGGATTCTATCAATTTATCATGTTGTCCCTTTTACACTTTATGGTCTGACTTACCACTTTGGATATTATTGTGCACACGACACTCTTCAGCAAAATGTCTTTCACAATAACAGTTGAAGCATTTACCTTTTCGTCTTGAACTTGATTCCTGATTTACTTTCTTTCTTAATGCAGAAAAAGCTTGTTGGTCTGAATATTTATTTTCTAAGCGCTGCTCGCCTTCTTCTAGTAACGCAACATTGAGCATACTTAATGTTGGTAATGTACCACGAGTTTTAATAGCTACAAAAAGATTCAAAGAACTTGGGAAGACTTGAAGGCAAAATATTTACAAGTAATTCTTCAATAATTGCCACGCTTATTTTAGCCACTATTTTAACCCATCTAAATAATGCATTTAGAAATTGTTGTACATTTTCGTCAGCTTTTATTTAAAATTGTAGTGGTCCTAGCTGGACCACTGGGAAGAAATATTTCTTTTAACTATGACCAAGTTTGAAATGATGTACTGCAAATTTTAATGCGATTTAATTGAGATAGTATGATACACAACACCAGAATTTCTAAAGGCTTTTCGTCTATTGAAGACCATTGTCCCAATTTATTACCATTTGCAATCTTCCATAATTCCGCATGCACTTCATTTAAAAACACCACGATTCATAATAATTTCAATCTAATATTTCAATCTGAAATCCAGAACTCATTTCAAAAGATTTTGTTTCTTCCATTAATTTTTGTTCACAATATTTCACTATACACAACGATTCATAGTACCCTAACCTGTTAGAAGAATAAATTGTTGTAGGCTTTATTAGAAAACACTTTTTTAGCAAAGAATATTGAGCGAGAAAGTATAATATTTTAGATTTGCCTATAAATAAAGAGCAATGATACATTGATTAAAAATAAATATTGCAGAGCACAATTTCCAAACATTTCAACAATATTACACTAATATTCTTTAAAGACATAATCCACCAGATAAAAATAAAGTAAATAATAATAATATGTAAATTAAAATAATAATACATTTGACTTTTTTAAATTTATCGTACGGTATTATTTTGTCTGAAATTTTTCTCAGTGTAGGTAAAAGTAAATCAGATTTGACTATCGAATAACTGTTTGCTGGGTTTCGCTTTACAGTTAAAGAGGAAACGTAAAGCAAAATTTATAGCTTAAGTTTTTCTATTACAGAAACCGAGTAGCATCTGTGATGACTGTAATGTTAAGTCTTGTATGTGTGTATACTTAATGATATAAAATGGAAGTATACAATTTTTTAAGTACAATTAATGGCATAAAATTCTATCAAATTCTCTCAACAGTCTTTAAATTATATTTTCGCATATCACAAACGTAGCAAAGAACAAAAATTTATCTTAATTGTGGATAACTAACATTCTTATTGGTAATATTAAAGCATTTGTATAAATAAAGAACCTTAAATTAGTATAATAATAACAAAAACTTTTTAGTTATTGTACAAAAATACTTCCCAAAGCAAACTATCTCCCATAACATAAGACAAAATTTTTTAATTTTTTATTTTAGAATTTTATTTATAACTTCTCAGCTGATTTGCTCTCCACTGAGATAACCTAAAAGGTCAATGTAAACTTAAAACATCATAACTATCGTAGTTTTATCGCTACTGGATGTAACGTATTTGAAACGCTTTAACACTCTTTACATATATGTTTTCAAAGGATGTCGCCAGTTAGCTGACAGTTCAGCTCACACTATAATAATAGATATTATGAATGTATGTTTGGAAACGCAAATCGGTACAAGAAAAATCTAGTTGTTTCTTTTAACTATAAATTGTTGGATCTCCTTGACTTTTTAATGATAAAAATATGTTTATCGGGTTGGAGCTTAGATGCTGTCATTTCCTAACTGTTGAATCATACAAAAAAAACAATTTTATAGTTTTTATTAATATGATAATTTTTATTGTTTTTTTAACCGATCTTTTTTTATTTATCTTTAATAAATATCTTTTTTCTTTTCTAAGATCTTTTTTATATATTTTTTTTCACGAAATATCGTGAAGAAAAAAAATATATATAAAAAAGATCTTAGAAAAGAAAAAAGATATTTATTAAAGATTTTTATTAATAAAAATGTTTGTGCGATATGGCATTTTTCGGAAATCTTACGGTTAGTTCCCTTTGATTAATTATCTTTATTTAATTAACTTTATGCTAGTATTAAACAATATGGGTAAAATCATCCTCTTAGCGAGAAATGTCTGCTGCATTCTAAACAAAGTTTAAAATATCAAAAATGTTGCCATCTTTAAAAATTTGTGTCCTTTTTAATTTATTTTTGTGTTTGCTTGCTTTATAAAGGGGACTCGCTAATGACAGTTAGTAAGTTTATGTTCTTTTTTTTCAAATTCAGCAGAGGCTATAAAAATTAAAGGCTGTAACGAACGTTACAAAAACTTTTTACATACTTATTAAGGGTTCATTGTAAACTAAATTATAAATTAATAAATATCTTTTTTCTTTTCTAAAAAAAAAAATATATATAAAAAAGATCTTAGAAAAGAAAAAAGATATTTATTAAAGATAAATAAAAAAAAGATCGGTTAAAAAACAATACTAAATTATAAATTTTATATATTTATTTAATTGTAATAATGAATGGTTTTCTAAACTTCACAGAAGTGCCGATCATGCCAAGCTAAAGTAATCGAAACCCTTGGAAAATAGTAAGCGGAAAGCAAATAATTTCACTTCACATTTAGAAGTTATAAAAGTTTTTATAAAAAATTGTAAAGAAAGTAATTTATGAATTCTAATACTAAGTTACAGTATGTCAGTATTGAACTACAAGAAGCCATACTAATCGTGCAAATTATAAAAGGTCAAAAGGATTTGTATCGATTAAACTAATTGCGCCATGTTGGCATCTTATTTGTAGATATTTTGCCACATAACGTAGAGACACTAGTTATCAACTCCTGAATGAAAATGAGGCTAAACCAGTATTTGAAAAAATTGTTTCTGTCTCCATTGGACAATTCAATAAATTAGTTTTTGAATACGCTTTTTTTGTTGATGTAAAATTATTTCTGTGACCAAATCCTGCTGATTAAAACTATTTTTATTGCACAACTTTTATTTAAAAGAACATTGTAAAGCCTGACAAACTTTCCTGGAAATGTGTATTTATTAATATAAGTTATTTGTTTAAGGTTCGAAACTCATTTTATTTTATTTATTGCTGCAAAAGGATTATGTTATTTTATGAGGTTTTCGTTTACAACATTTTATTATTTTTCAATTTAATGTGCACATAGCACACGTCGAATACAAAACATGTTTGGATTCAAGCTTAAAATCGTTTGATTTTTAATGTTTTTAATAGATTGCAAACATTTAACAAAAATTAAAAAAACAAAAAAATTTAAACGCTTAAAAATTATTTCCATTTGAAAAACTTGTATGCCAAAAATGGTGAAAAACTATAGAACTTGCCAAAAACTACCATTTACAGATAAAAATAAATTTTTAACTAACAGCCAATTATTAGTACATCGCTTTTATTAAGTAAAATTCCAATGAATATTTTTAAAGTCGCAACACATGTTGAAAATATAATGGGTGGACACTAGGCACCCATGTAAACAAATAAATAAAATGCTCATTTTCCACAGCATGTAATTGCTGTCGATGCAAGTCTATATCTATTCGCTACTGTGTTCCCATATACGGCAGTAGCTTGTATTAATATTGGCCATATTATGGAACTAAAATGGCTAATGTTGCTATTAAATGTCAATGTGTAATTGAAAATATTTAATGGAACATAGATATTTTCAAATTCAAAAGTAATTGAAGAGGCAAATAGAAACAGAAGTTCAACAAAATTATAATAATGACACTACAGCATGCGGTTTAATAAACTGTTGCTAATTTTACAACGCTAAAAGTGTTGTATGTTTTTTTGGTTAAAAAACGTTAAATTGTATTACCGCAGAATGTTGTTTTAAATAAAAAACGGACACTTGTAAGCAGTAATTGTTTTTACTTCAATCTTTTTTAAATTTGAAGATTAAATATTAATAATCCCTAACATTAACACCTCAGAGCAAAATATTTAAATAAATCTTGTCTTTCAGAAGACAGAAGAAAATTTCCTGTTTAACTGGAGTCAGATAATATATTTTAGAGTAAGCAAAGTTAAATGTACCTGAGGGTATTAAATATCTCAAAAAACCTACCGAATTATAAGACCAAGAATTAAAGTGTATAATGAACACTTAATAAGTGTATAAAAAATTCTTTATAACGTTCGTTACAGCCTTTAATTGTTATAGCCTTTGCTGAATTAGAAAAAAGCTAGGTCACTACTTACTTTGTGCACTAATTCCTAGCTGCATTTTTCACTGAGAGATAATTTGATTATTTTAACCTTCCGCTGCGAGAGATAATAAAAGAACATAATTGTTCTTAACTGTCATTAGGCATTCCTCGTCATAGAGCAAGCAAACAAGAAAATAAACGAGAACGAAAATTCTTAAAGACGACAGACAACATTTTTTATTTTTTATACTTTATTTAAAATGAAGCAGATAATTCTCGCTAGGTTGATAATTTCACCGATAAACTTTATTATTAGCCTAAAGTTATATTCAAAGATAGTCAACAAATGGGAACTCACCTCAATCTTGACAGGAAATGCCAACTCGCACAAACATTTTTGTTAATATAAAAAATAAAATTAAATATTTGTTGTATGATAAACTTTTACAACAGTTAGTCAGTTAGTTGGAGGGTTTAAGCTCTAAATCGGCAAACAGCTTTCTGCCTTTAAAAAGCCAAGCGGTTCTAACAATTTATACTTGAAAGAAACAACTAGATTTTTCTTGTACCGATTAGAGTTTCCTAACATACATTAATAATATCTATTATTATAGTCCCAGCTGAATTATCAACTAGCTGGCGACATCCTTTGAAAACACTTAAAAAGCGTCAAGGCGTTTCGACTTCATTACAAGCAGTAGTGATAAAACTATGATAAGATATTTAGCAATGTGTTTTTATGCCAGGAGGTTGTGAATATTCGTGTAATTTTACTTTCGTATGTTTAATGCAGAGGTATTACCCCATAACTAAATTCCATAAAAGTTATTGCAAAGAAGAGGTTTCTGCCAATAACTTATAATGCCTTTAATTTCACCTGCGTTAGCTCCAATCTATTGTTTTTTTCAAGTCAAGCGTGTATTAGGATCCATAACAAGGTATTTAACTTTGAAGTCTTGAAATATTATTTGATTGGTTAAAAATATAACTTATTTTTTTTGAAGAACCTTTCTAAATCATATATAGGTATCGCATATCAGGGCTTTAGTAAATGCTAAAAAAAAGTAATGTTATCCGCTACAGTTGATATACGGACGCAATTGCTGGTTAGCATATCAGATGTATACATTAAGTATAATAAATTATTAACTTGAAGAGCTCGTTTTTAAATCGACAGCGGCGAGCCTAGAAAATTTGCTACTCAACGTACAGTTAAGTAAGTTTCAGCAGCTCATAAAAATTTTTAGGTAAGTTTCACTTCACTATAAAAAATAATCCTTTATTTCACATCTTGTTAAATTCTGCCGAAACAGCGAAGAAAGGCACAGCGCAATACGTCCTAAGTTTCTTCAAAAGTTTTGATATCAAAATTACGTTTTGGATTTCATTACTCATAAATTTTCTATAAAAGATTTCATTAGTCATGAGATTGCTATAGATAATTTTCATCAGTCATGTTTTCTATAGAAAAACATCTAAATGAAATTTTCTCAGTTATTTTTTCTTCAAAAATTGTATCAAAAAATTTTCTATAATATCCTATGAAAAAATTTTGATCATAATTTTTTTATTGAAATTTTTCACAAAAAAATTAAATTTTTCATAAAAAAAATTAAATTTTTCACAAAAAAATTAAATTTTTCACAAAAAAATTAATTTTTTCATAAAAAAAATTTAATTTTTCACAAAGAAATTAAATTTTTCACAAAAAAATTAAATTTTTCACAAAAAAATTAAATTTTTCAGAAAAAATTTATATTTTTCACAAAAAAATTAAGTTTTCTATAAAAAATTTTTAGAATTCTATAGAGCAATAGTTATAAGTTTTTGGTAGAAAAAAATTGACAGCCATAATTTTCTATAGAACACTTTCATTAGTCTCAATTTTGATATAGAAAAGTTTTCTGTCAAACAATTTCATCAGTCATAATTTAATATAAAGAATTTTATCAACCATAATTTTAAATTTAGACATTATACTACTGTGTTCTATGGTACTTCTTGGGTGTACGACAAAATCGAACTCTTGCTTAATTCTTATTTTCTACGGACTTGTAAGTTCTGGCGATAGTTCTTGTCAAGGTCTGGAAAATTAATTTACCGTTTCCCCGCAAATGATAAGACTTTCTTGATCATTTTATTTAACATGCTTCGATTTTATGGTCTCATTCACACTTACAGCTGAAATACAGCTGCTTGGTTATATTCCTCCAGAAAGTGTATATGCAACTCGTCTCCCCCTTTGAAATATTAGATAAATTAGAAAACTTCCAGTTTTCTAGCGCATTTCGGTGTTTTTTAGTCAACGTAAAAGCAGCTACTACGACACTTGTGTAATAAAGTCCCATTCTCTGCAGTGTCCTACAGTGGCAGTTACAAGGTAAAGTGAGTCTACCTTCCCCAGTCTTAACAACTATTTTAACTTGACCTCAACCAACGTCGGTCATTGTAGTGTTCTATTTTAAATAGTAACAAAACGGTCAATTTGTAATTGTTCGTCGCCTGCTTTCTTAAAATTTACACCGATGCAATTGCTGAACATGGCTTTGAAGTTTTTGTTTCTAGTCAGCCGTTAACAATTTAACGGGTTTAGTGGGAAAAACAAAGTGGTCGCTTATTTCCTATTATTTTAATAATGTATTATATGCTTGTATTTTAACTTTAAATTTCGTTAGCAATTTCTGTTTTGAATGTTTGACTTATAGTAAAAGGATGAGAAGAATGTACTCAAGTGAGAAGTAAATACGTATCCTAAACTTCTAATGCAGTTCATTCCAAATTGATGGCTTGCATGTCTCATACACAAAATTCAAAGATCTTATTTTTTACGAAAGTCTGGCATTTAAAATTTTTGATCATTTGGCAACACTAACAACATGGTAGTTTCGACATTTACTTTTTAACGTATTCGTAGTAAATGCATTACAATTGTAACAATGAACTCGCACGAAAATCGCATTAAAATAACTAAACTCCACTATGAAAATGGTGGTTCTGTTAAAGTTACATTTCGTAAAATTCATGATATTTTCGGACGACTATGTTAGTCGTCCTTCTGAAGACTCAAAGAGAAGTAGCACTTCAGGCAACAATGCCTATTTAATCAAGTACCGTGCTAGAAGGATAGTCGGAAATTAACTGCCGTATATAAGACAGCACAGCGACCAGTAACTATGCCTTCATCGCTGAGCAGCCACACCGACAGCCAATTTTTATTTTTGTAGTGAAACCCCCATACTGACAAGCTAGTACACTACCTACAAGCCTACAGGGGCACTTAAGCGGTCCTGCCCTTCTTGTGACCTGGTTTTTCACAACCCATAATTGTGGAAGTCTCTTAAAAAACTATAAATCTATAAAACCGTAAATTTATGAATCGTAAATCGCGTGTTCGACCGGGTTGTTCAACTGAAAACATCGCAGCCTTGAGCCACAGTGTTGAAGCCGATTCAAATTTGCAAACTTGACGATGTTCTCAACAATTGGGGTTATTCAAAACCACCAAATGGCGAAATTTGCATAAGGTTTTGACTTTCAAGCTTTACATGGTTCAACTGGTGCAGAAATTGAAGTGGACCATTCACAATGCCATAGATTCGCTCAGTTCATTCAGGAACAATTAAAACGAAGCCCATTTTCACTTGTGAGGGTATGTCAATTAGCAAAATTGCGACATCTGAAAATCCTGGAATGATTATTCGTGTGTCACTGTGTGGTCTGCAGGCGTGATTGGGCCATTGGGCGGTAAAGGGCAATGGATCACGCTGTCGCGAGATAATAAGGAAACACATTTTGCCTATTATTGATGATGAGGATATCACTGAGATGTTGTTTTAATAGATGCTACAAGTTACGCAGCAAATGATAAAATCAATTTATTGCAAGCCAATTTTAAATGGCTATGTTAAGGACAGAGTCTATACGGAGCCAATAGATTTCCGCCTTAAAAATTTTGAAGCCGTGATGTGATTAAAAAAATAAAACCGCCATTTTTCCAAAAAGTGATTAAAACTTTGATGAAAGAATCTACATCTGCCAGCATGATCGTGGTAGGCATTTGCCAGATATTATTTATCATTCAAAATTACCAACTTTTCACTTCGTAATACAATAAAAATTTAAATTATCTTAATCTAAATTTTATAATGTTATTACGGATGTGTCTTGCTTAAGTTGTAAAAGAAAATAATTAAGCAATAAAGTGAATACCCAGTACGTTGTTTACTAATTGCGTAACTTTTCAAGAAAACTTATGTACGCAACACAACAACAGATTTCTAGATACAAACTGTGTTGAAATACACGCAAAACAACAACAAATCGGTATACTGTTTACTAACTGCGTAGTTTTCTAATCTTATCTACACAAGACAATAACAAATATTTTAAAATAAATTCCAGGCAGAAATTTTATCAGCATAAAAACAAAATGAAAAATACACACATACATACAGGCGCCGATACATTGAATGAACAACGTACAACAACAAAATGTGATACAAAGGGAGGAGAAGTTTCTTAAATTTTCTAGACTTTTAATGGACAAATATAAAAGGGCAGCGTCGAAATAGATAGTTAGTCAGTGTAAAAAAAATCTCGTTAAATAAAGACGTGCATCTTAAGTAAATTGTTCTGTAGTCTCAACTTTGTGTGTAGTTAAAGTAAATAAATTTGTAAATAATTCTAAAAACTGGTGTTATTTATTTTGCAATAAAGAACTCACATCAAATCGTTTATAAAAGGTTTAAGTAACAATATATAATTTTTTCAAGGAGTAAAAATCAATTATAGTACAAAAATAATTATTCATTTGATCACAATTGATGCAAAATAAAACTTTAAGGGGTTAGTCGATATTTCAAAAGCTTACTAGCTCCTCCTTTAAATTGAAAGTAACAAATTAAGTAAAATTTTATTGTATATAAATTTAAGTTGTTTAAAAACAAAAAACTTTTCCTCAATAATATTTCATTAGCTTGAAGATAAAAATAATAATTCATGCTTCAAATATATATGTACATTTTTACATGCTGATTCTCATGATACTCGGATAGCGTAGAATAAAATTAAATTAAAAGCAAAAAAATTTGTGTAAAAGTTTTGTGTCTGGCTAGCAAAATATCATAAGTTCTTCCAACTCCATTAGTTAACTTAAAAGAGAAGCGAATAGTGTTAAAAGTTTTTTTTAAGTAAAATTCATGCATGATGGAATAAATGAAGAGTGGTTTTCACTTCAATATTTTCAAGGATTTGTAGATGCGAATTATACAACAACTTAACTCCTTCATTACTTTAATTCTATTATCTCAAAAATATATTCACATGCACACAAATAAAACTTTGTACACATTCCTTAAAAGGATTATTCGAAAAATTATGAGTAATCGCTATTTAAAGTGTAAAGAAAAAGCATACAAAAATAAAAGATTAAACGGAAGACAAGTAGAACAAACAATATTGTAAAAAATAAAATTATTAAGAATACTTACGTAACCACTAAAGTGCCTTATTAAAAAATAAAACTATGAACTGTAAAATTTGTTTTAATGCTAAAAGGAGAAAAGATTTAAAACAAAAATTTCTACAGCATTTTACAAAAACAGAGCACACAAAAGTGGAGTTTTAGAAACTAGATAAAAATAGTTTAAAAAAGAATATAAAAAATACCACTCTAAGTATAATATATACTTAAATGTAATAAATGATATTTACACTATAAAAGAGGAAATGATGTTAGACAAAAGCATAATGGGCATGAAAAAACCTTTAAGACATTAAATTTTATTCGCGAATTTGTTTTAAGCATTCGTTTTAAAACTTTTAATTATTTCTATAAAAATGATTTTTTATGCTATTTAATTTATTCTCTCAAATAAACATAATTTGTTTTTTGTTTTATTAATTTATATTGTTGCGAAGATGATTTGTTTAAGGTTTTAAAAAAATATAATCATCAAACGAAATGAACTATTCTGTATTTTACAAACTGGGCAGTTTTCTAAAAAATCTTATGCATACGAGACAACAATAACATGCTTGTTATAAATTCTACGAAATAACAGAAAACAGCGAACTTAAAACAAAAACAAAGCAAACAGCCAAACAAGCGCCGAAACTGAATAATAATAACAGCTACAGTGTGTGATGATGTTACAATGGAATATTCTTGTATTTAGGAGAACCGCTTAAAAGTTATATAAGCAGCATTTGCTGGGAAAATTAGTTAATTCAAGTTGAAGAGTCATAAATGAATAAAGACAACAAAGTTACCATCGTGCTTATTTTGTATGTATTGAAAAAGTAATTAAATCGTTTAATTTAGTGTGAAACTCTAAAGTTCGAGGCTTATAATGGAAACCCTTAATTCCAACATCCTACATTAGTAGACTTGCTCTAATAAAGCAGCCAACTCTAAAAAGTCGAAGAATAATGTTAAATGTCAATTTTGGTTTAAATTTAATAAAGGGAAATGTCTGTTCAAATTTTTTAATTAGGAATATTTCATGTTCCATTCCAGTCTACACGATATTTGAATCCATTGGAAATTAAAGTATTCAGATTAAATTATGCTAACTCTGATCATTTTAAAAGAATTTGTATTAAATTTAATAAATTTTATAAATATATTGATTTTTCTCTCAATGCTGTTAAATGTTATCTACTTTAATATTTGAATAACTTAGGTTTTATGTACTAATATTATATACTATTTTCATGTCTGTAGGGATTATGAATCGATAGACTAAATATAAATAAAATAAAAATAACATCTTAAATTGTACGTATATAACTTTTATAAACGTTTTGTTGTCGCTGAGTTCTTTATTGCAATAAAAATAACACTAGATTTTTTAGTTTTCAAATTAAAAAATTATTCACTTTAACTACAAACAAAGTAAAATTTGTAGATATGTGCGTATATTGACCGACGGGATTTGATTTAATGGGGTATGATTTTACTTCATTCCGCGTCAAATTTTGTTTGTAAGCATACCGGTTTCGGCTATGTGCTATCTATAGGTTAAATTTAATGAAAAAAGACCTATATAAAGAAAAATACCTAAACATTTAAGAAGAAAAATAAAAGTTCGAATAAAAATAATATAAAAATAATTTTATAATTTCCAAATGAAAAGCCCGATTTTATTCATATTAGTAAGTTTTTGTCAAAAAGCTATATATTTTGTGGCAATTAAAATTATTTTTAAATAGAATGTTTTGTTATAATGGTTCTTTATATTTTTGTCAACACCTTTCCGAATAACTTGTAAATATTAAAAAATAAAATAAAAACCGTTTTTTAAATTTTTTAATTTATTTTTCTATAAATTTTGACTTTAAAAAATTAACTTAATTTGATTATATTTTTCTACAAAATTTGTGTATTCCAAGTAATAAATTTGAGAAAATGTTAAGTGTTTTGGCGCTGCTTAAAGCAATAAGCTAGTCAAAGGCCTGGCGAAAAATATATTTTTTTTTTCGGATCACCACACACCCATACTCAGACAATGCATTGATTTAAAACTAGGAAATCATGCTATGGGGTAGAAGAAAGAGGGTGTAGTGTTTGTGGACATTCGATTTGAATTTTCCTATATTGAAATTTACAGGAAAGACCTCTGTAGGAAGTTTATTCCACATACCAACTGTTCTGCTAAAAAGCTAATTTTCCCTGTAATGCGTTGTGTGATTCACCGGCCAATTAAACACCTCCCCATACATGAGAGTTGTATTCCATTTTTTGACGGATATAGGTGATATAAATAGTATGAAGATTGTATAATTTAAAGTCTTTTTGCGCCGTTTTATAGGAATGCGACGCACTTGAAAGCTTTTTTAGAAACCAGAAAAATATGCTTTCCGTCGAACATCACACTAGGTTTTCACGCCAAGAACTTCCAATTCATTTATACTTATTTATCCAATTATAACACATATAGCATTTCAGAACACACATCTATGCGTAAGCATGCAACATTAAGTCCTACAGCATTAAAATCGACTCTATTTACACAGCAGCATTTGAAAATTTTAGAAGCCGAATATCTCTTAAATTATAAAAAATGCATATGATCAACAATGATTTTTTACAGCCGACAAGAGCTATTCAATAGCCAGAAATGGTAAATATTTTTTAATGGATTGAATTTTTCATACACTCCAGGTGTGCCAATTTAGGCAACCACGACGAGCCGTGGCGCTGGCTTCCTATGCAGTATAACACCCATATTTATAGTGTCAACTCAACTACACCATTATAATCGGGCTTGAGATTTTAACTAACATTTCTCTTTAATACATGATTTCCAAATGTTGGGAGGTTGCTTATGTAACGCCTATCCCCAGAAAGGGTGAGGCTAACAACCCTGAAAATAACCGCTCAATTGCTATTTGTTCTACACTTTCCAAAGTGATGGAAATAATGATTAATTTTCATCTTGTGAGGAATCTGGAGTCCAATAGTTTACTTAAAGACCGACAGTATGATTTCCGTAGGGAGCGCTCTACGGGCAACTTGTGGCTTTCCTATCTGAACAATAGTGCAACTTCATACATCATTTCGGAGAGGTGGTGGCTCTGATGCAATTCAGTCAAAACTTTTAATGTCGGTGATAATTTCTCTAGATTTGTATCGTAGTATATGAGTTGTTATAGATGGGATTTAATCAGAGGACTTCAAGATTAATTTAGGGTACGGCAAGGCTCCGTTCTTTTTCCTACCCTATTTCTTATATTTTTAAATGGGCTTCTTTGTCCAACTTCGTAGATGATAGCACTATTTATCATTGGTATTCATTTGCCAATAGACCGAACCAGTTAGAGGTGAGTTCCAACAGGCGGAACATGAATGATACGCTCAATCACTACCTCGCGATAATCTTGGAATGTTGTCATGTAAATGGAATCTATGCCCGACTCTTATGTATCGGCCTGCGCTCCAAAGTCTATCTTGGAATTGTTCGACTGCATACAGGAGAGGGTCAAGAGGTTCATTGGAGACAATAGGGTATTCATCTCTGTTGATTCTCTTAAGCATCGACGCAATGTAGGTTGTATTTCACTATTTTATCGTTACTACAATGGTAAGTGCTCTAATAAAATTTGGGAACTTGTTCCCGCTACTCGCACGATTTTGCGTTTGGTTCGATTTTTGTTAAGAGCGCATCCATTTGTGGTCGATTGGCCAGTAAATCGCACTACCTATTGCAGGGAGAATTCGTTTTTTAGCACAACAGTACGTATTTGGAATAAACTCCCTCCACAGAGGTCTTTCTTGTCACTTTCAAAGTAGGAAAATTGAAATCGAATGTCCAAAATAGTACTCCCTCTTGCCTCCCCCCATAACCTAATTTCCTACTTCTGGTACAATGCATTGTATGAATACGGGTCATCCCCTGACTACTGATCCAAACGAAAAAAAAAACAATACAGTTTGCAAACTGTAAGCTCATGCTCGCGCGTTGCCAATTGTGCGACATGGGGTCTCAAAAAAAAAATCAACAGTGCCACATATTATTTTGAAATAACTAAAAATGCAAGTGACGATTAAATAAAAAATATAATTGATATTTGAGTTTAATTTGTTTGTAATTTAACTTTATATCTTGGCGATCATCGATTTGCTTGTGTTTGAAACTAGAACTAGAAACTAAAAGTTGATGGTTACACGTAAAAGCGTGATTTGATTTACATCTGCACCAACTATATAGTCATACTCAGATGGTGGTCAAACCACTTGGTTGATTGGACACCAACCATGCCCGAGGTAGGCCGCAGCCTTCGCTCCTTGCTAAAGAGTGGGAGACTTTCCAACTCCTGGTCCAGAACGCATGAAGCTCTTATTTATCAAGAACACGACAGCAGTCATACTCACTGGACCTGAACCATTCATTGCGTTAATTTGAATGATTCGACCCACAAACTCTCACGAGGTTCCGAAACCACAACCACCACGATACTCCCATATAGGGGCCAACCTCAATAACCAGTCAGAGTACATCATTGTCTAAAGAGAACAAATAGTGTACTCTGGGGCAACTGATTCCCGTGGAAATATGTGGATTATCCAGGTGACTCCTACTAGCCTTTGAGGGGCCTGGGCTCCCTTTTACCCCGCAAGACACCAGTTTAAATGGAATAGTAGGTTCCAAAAAGACTATAATGTGCCCCCGGGGGGAGGTTACACGTAAAGCTGAGAATAATTTGATGTTGGATTAAATAACAATTGGAATTTTCATACCCCAAGCTATCAAATAAAAAATGAATTTTAACTTTAGCCATTGTATTTTGAATGAGTGCCTTAAAATAACCGACATTAATTTATTACCCAGAAAAATGCAAAATTGATGATCCGGATAGCTGGTCTAGATTTTTGATGATATATTAAAATTGAGTTCTTGAATTTTATATATTTCATATAAAAAAATTAAAAGAAGAAATAATATTTTTTTGAAAAATATATTAAAAGCTGAAGACACAAATAGAGTCCTATAGCCCTAATGTTTAAGAATCTAATCAGCTCCTCATAAAGCCCTTTTGTTCATTAAATATGTGATGCAGTTACCTTTATCATAGTTTATCTTTATATATACACCATGTAACTCGACCATTGAAAAAATGTGAGAAGAAGCAATAACAAGTTTTTATTTACTTTTTTTTGGTTAAAACCCAATTTTAATTATAAATATCAAAAATATTATTTTCTGCAATCGGTTGTAATGTACCATAACAATTTTTTTTATCAAAGTATGCAAAATTTATGAATTATTTCAATTAGTTTATATCTTTTAACATGCGAATGTAAAAATAAAAAAAAAAATAGTTTAACCTTAAAGTATCACAGCTCACTTGAAAAAGAGAAAAGTGTCATTTTTGCGCTTTTAAATAAAATGTACTTATTATTTAAAAGCGCAAAAATGGAAAAAATATGCCACATGTTTTGCATAAATATGTTTTAAAATTGCTGTGTGAAAAAATGAGGTTATGTTGTTGATCTTTTTTTTTATTTGCACTTTTGCCTGCCACCGCCGCAAAAAAAAATAATAATAATATTTACCTTAGTAGACTAACTAAGAAAAGGTGAGCACATAACAGCAACTAAAAAAGAACCACTAAGTGTCGTGTAGTATACTACAGATGTTCTTAAATTAGAACATTGGGTTTTAGAGGTTACTTTTCAATAATATTTGAAAAAATTACTTTAAATGACAAATGTAAGAACAAGGTTTAGTTTGATTAAAAAATTTTGTATGATATCGCTTTAAACACAAAAAAAAAACAAAAACTGTAAAAACAATTCCTAATTTGATTAGGTAATCGTGCCCATCCAAACAAAATATTCAAAGTAACGTGTTACATATTGAACGCTTTCGAGAGAGAAGAAATCGTAAAAAAATTAAAGCGATGCTGCTATATCCTTTTCTATACAGTACATGCTTGTTTAAATTAAAATTTTCGTCGAACTTTATTACGAACGACATTTAAATAAACCTCGATGATCGCATGCTAAAAGAAATATTAATCCGAGTATGTCAAAATAAATCATTGTATCGGCAGGTTTATATTCATTGTAAAAATTAATTAGAATATTATTTTATTTTACTTTTGAATAGTTATAAAACATTTTATTTTTATCTAATACTGGTTGAAATTAATTAATTATTATAGTAAGACTTCGACAAAAACATTTATTATTTATTTATTTATAAAGAACAATATAAAAAACAACAATTTCAGTTTAGCAATGGTCTGCACGAAGCAAAATATAATTGGAAATCGAACAATGTAAAATTTTTGTCTACACAATTACAGAATTAGCAAATCGAAATACTTGTTATTTATTATTTTTAACCAGAGAATACTTACAAAATCATTTAATAACATAGAACAAGAAATAAAAAGAAGATGTAAACTAAAAAAACGACACATTCCTATGTTTAATTGTTTTATTTGGATATGATATTCCGGCAACACGCTTCAAATTTGATTTGTGAACAAACCGGTTTCGGCCATTTGCCATTTTCATTGTTCTCTATATAATCTAGTAGTATTATTTTTTACATCTTTGGGTGGTTTTAATTTTTTTTGGTTTTAAGCCTTTCCTTTTCTTTTTTAAATAAGTTATTTATATAAATGGAATGGGACAAGATCTAAAGAAGTTTTGTTTAATATCAGTTTTTAAACATACACTTTACCGTTCTGAGAGATGTTTAAAAATATCACAAACTTGTTCACAAAGTTATACTAGTTTGCTTTTTCAATAACCGTATTTATTTGTTTAATTTAAAGTCCAAATGCTTGAAATAAATCATAAGCAAACAAATTAATACCTGCGTTATACATGTGTTGACTATAATTAAGAACACATTCTTTTACATTTATCACATTTCATTTTTATATGCAGTTCACCTAAAACATATTAGTATTATTTTTCTGCCAAACTACATAACGCTCTTTCCGTCTTTACTATTTTTCGTTTATTTAATCAATTGGATTAAAGAGACTGACAATCCAGAGTCCATTTCAAATTTTAAAGTTTTATTATTAATCTCAACATCCAATTTTGGAATTTTGTAAATTTTCTCAACCACTTCCATATTATCTTGTTTTTAAGCATGGACGTTATGTGCCCCTTTTTGCTACAAACCGCGATTTTTAGTTTACAGTCTTCCTTTCTATGATAAGTAAATCATCCCAAACATGACCTCTATTGAATTTCTGTTTTATTACATGCAACCATCTTTAATATAGCCACAGTCCTTGTAGCTTCTTCTCAAGATTCTGCCGTAAGTTAATCGTCAGCTTTCTGTTTCTGTAAAGCGGCAGAGCAAACAGAGTCGTTTGGTTTTTTACTGTTATTTGATATCAAATAGTGCCATTTACGTATTTTAGTAACTACGTATTTAGTAACTACTTTGAAGTTACAGACAAACATGCAATCTCTTTTGCTAAACCACGGAGATATGCAATCCAGTCTACACATGTTTGTGTGCCCATCATTTGCCTTTAAAAAAAACTGTAAAGTGCTGTTACGATGTCCTCGCTGATTGAAAAATGTTCGGTTAATTCGTTGTATATTTGCTTTTCAAGGATAGCTTCTAAGCAAATTATATACTTTTGCTCCGCACCAGGGTAAAAAATCATTTCTGCTTATTCATTGACCCTATTGAATAGGCTGCAAAAGGCCATTGCAATTATTGCAGATATGAGTACCATTGTTGTTCCTTGTTGGACTTGTGGAACGCTGCTACCATCAATTGGTTAGCAGTGAGTTTGATTATTGCAGCAGTTTCAGCTTTACTTTCTTAAACTGTTTACATTCACAACTGTTGTTGGCTTAGGAAATTTTATATAAATTCCTGTTGCTGTTGCAGAAGCAATTCAACACTTTTTAAATCTGTCGTTATCTTTTTCTTTGCTAAAATTTTATATAAACTAATATGTGCTAAAATACATAAAGATAATCTAGTCTAGACCTCAGTTAGTATTTTGTATGTGTTGTACTTATCTATGATCAGATTACTATTTTATCCGCTGCATTATTAATGAAATTTAGAATAAAACCGTAGTAAGTTTGGTTCTGATAGCACGTTTCGTTAAAAAAGTTACAAGACTCTGAATTGGGAAAATGTGAAAACTGCTTTTTTCAGGATTATCTCCTAAAATTGGTAGTGTGTTGTTGCCTCTGTAATTAAAACCTAGTTTGGTACTTTTAATTGTTTTGGACTATGAAAGGTATCCTATAGCTAATGCGTACAAAAGAAAAATTAGCTAAAAGAACGTGACGGTTAATCATTCAACCCTATCCAAACATAGCCAATTTTAAAACAACATTTATGAATTACATCAAAATTGCTTGAAGTACAAAGCACCAACTGAACGGAAACAGATTATTAAAATTTAAAAGACTAGAAATTACTATCAAAACGTAAAAAGTCCCTTTCTATATATCCAAAAACGATAAATATATGCTGGAATTAAACTTCCGTTTTTTTCTAAAGAAGGGCTATTTACAGCCGTTTTTACTAGCGCGTTATTGTTTAAAACGCAATGCAAAAATTGTTTTCTTAAAGTTACTACCAATGAAATAAGGCACAAAATTTTAGAGAAAATATACACCTTACACTTCGATGACATTTCAATCATCCATAAAACACAAATACCATATTCGACAATCGAAAATTCAAATGCTTCTGGTTCTACGGTCTATATGCATTGGAAATAAGTGGGCAAATATGTGTGTCCTCCATAAATATTAGTATATTAAACCGCTACTGATGACTATTTTACTAGAGCAATTAGGCAAAAAATAAAGAAAGGAAATGTGTTGTTGGTCGATTTGAACTCACGGACAGAACATGATTTCGAAAGATTTATGAACGTGCATCAAAACGTTCACTTGGCAACTGTCTTTAAGGAACAAATTCGATATTGATATAAATTAAAATCAGCACAACTCTCAAAGAAAAAGACAACATTCAGGTCATATGTATTGTGATATTATTGTAAAACTCTAAAATCCTGTTATGAACTACTGTTTCTCCTATACTAATCCGCGTTTATTTTTTTTAATCAATTTAAGATATTTAATCGGTCCTCATAAAAAATTAAAATCCTTTGAAATCAGATACTATGAATGATTATTATTATGTTATGAACCACTGATCCTCCTACACTAAACTGCGATTATTTTCTCTATTCAAACTTAAATCGACTGCACAAAACTCTGCTTTATATTTACAGCTCGAAAATTTACAAATATTTAAATGCTAATATCTTTTAAAAATATATATTTTCCTTAAGCAAGCCCCTCAGCCCATTCTAATTTAATAAATAAGAAATTTGTGTTTGTTGCTAGACGACATCAAAAATCCCTTAACAAATAAATGAAAATTTTTTTCAAATTTTGTTACGTTTAAGCCTAGAGGCCCAACTATAATATGCATAAGCTGGCTCAAGCTAATGTCAAAAGTTGAACGAAAAGTCTGTCAAATGCTTAAGCAAATCATTAAAGACTTTTGGGTGGCTATAATGTACTTACACGAATATAGAAATTATTATTAGACACAGTTGCACATTTATTTTATTCGCACTTTTGCAAAAAAAATAAAAAAAAAACTTTCTAAATAAATGAAATTTATTAACAAAAAGATGTTTAATAATCATATTTTGTCACTGCCTATTTTAGCTGTCATTATCTTCATTTTCTTGCGGAAACGTTCCCGTAGTAACTTCCATCTGTGTTTGCACTGCGCGACTTTATATAATTCATACCAGTATGAAAATAAAAAAAGCAAACAAAATTCGTCAAGGTATTACTTACCACTTTTACTGCATTTTTCTGCTACTTTTTTCCATACTCATTCCTTTGAATTGCGGTTATAATAAAACGCATCTCTTTTGCCATATAAGCAAACTTTTTCTTTGTACGTTTTCTATTAAATTCCCTTTTGTCCTCCATTGCAATTTGTTTACTAATGTATCTATAACACATTTCACAATGCAAAATCAGCTGTTTCCGTACGGAATGTGCAATCAGTTTCGTACTTTGCTTAAGCAATTGATATTTAACGAAACTTGACGAAAAGTTTTGTTAAGTACCTTATAGTTTGCCACATATGATTAATAGGTATTTGCACAGTTGTTTAAGTTGACTGAAGCCAGATTGTACATATTATAGTTGGTCCTTAGATGTTTCTGAAAACAAATTTACAGATAGCACGGTCTTGTATGTTATCGCGCGAATGAAAACGGTTTTTACGCTGTTGTTTGTGTTGGCGGAAAAAATCTTCGAACAAATCATCAAATTATTTAAAAAGATGGTTACATAAAAATTTTACAGAATTTAGGAGTTATTTATTAGAAAACAAAATACATAAAAATGAAGAATTTTGATGTAGTTATGCCGGAATTTAAATAAATTTCGTTAGGGCTAAATTAAAATTTTCATTTCGATTTCAAAAGGCGTTATGTAAATTAGCAGAGTGTTTGTTAAAATTTTTAAGTTTTATTGGCTTGGCTCAAAATCTGATAGTCTGTGGAAACACCCTTTAAGTTTAATTTTGATATTCTACACTTTTTATTATATTGGTATTACTTTCTGTTAGCTTAGAATGAAAAACATGTCTCAATAGGGAAACCATTTAATTTTGAGACAACTACCGGGCTATAACTGCTTAAAGTAATGTCCCTATTGATTATGCTTTTTCAATTTTACTTATATGTAATTTTTGTTATAGCGTCCGTAATAACAATATATATCGAAACATTTCAAGTACCTACTTATAATGGCTTCTGAGGTAATGACGCAACAAGAGTAGGTAAGAATTTTATGTTTAGGAAACACAGTCCCAAAAATAATTCTTTTAAAATACGATGTAGAAGCTAATTTAATATCCTTCAATTGATTAAATACAGATATTTAAATAATTAGCTTTTCAATGTGCAAATAACACAAATTTATTTTAAATAAAATCAGTAATTAAAATTTGATGGTAAAGCTGACTCCTATATGGCCGTTTCATTGATTGCTCCACTCAAATCGTCAGTGAACCTTTAACCATATTTTAGAAAAGCTGCTTATTATATTTAAAATTTTTTTAGACCAACATGGGAGTGGACAAAAACATCAGTAAACACAAAGATCAAATACCAACAATCAATACTGACTTTATTTTTCCTAAAATCAATAATACTTTCTAGGAATTCGAAATCACTAAATTCCCTAAATGTTTTTTTTTTAGCTATTAAAATTCAGATAAGATGTTCAACGTATGAAATATGTAAGCTACATGCAATCAATTTCAACCGCTGTGAACATGTTTAGTAAAGTTTAAGATTCACTGGTTTACACAGTACAATATGCCACAAGCAAAAGTCAAATGTTAAACAAAAACCATTTTAGTAGCCGACGACGACATGAAGCATATGCAAATATTGTGGCTAGAAGAAATATATGATTCATTATATGTTCCTACGTGCAGGAGTCTGTAGCACAGGCTTTCATTTTTAATAACTCTGCTACTTTTATGGTTAAAAAATATATGGGAGGATATTTTAATGTTTTTTTTTCTCTATTCAGAAAAACAGAATGTATAAAAAAAGAAAAGGAAGAGTTGCCCTTCTACAATTTTAACAATTTGTCAAGCGGTTTTCAATTTGCATATGAAAGAAAATTTTAATTAGGGGCGAAATTTACAGAATGTTGTGATAAAATGGAAACGGGATATAATTAAGATCAAGCGAGTAGGAGTAACTTTTTTCATTAGCAAACTTAAAACTACTAAAACGTGTTAATATGATAATGATCTAAGTTTTATTACAATAGTATTTTTAAAGCTGAGTTAATTCTGTTACTTTTTATTACTAAGTAATTGTATCTTACAGCCTTTTATTTTTTTATAACACTTTAATCGTAGTTGCAATGTGCTTGCAATACTACAAGAAACTTGTTGAAGCCAATAATTCTTGTTATTTTAATTTGAGTAACTAAATAACAGCTGTATTTATGTATATACAACTTAATTTCTCAATTGTTTGTGATACGACTGTTTTAAATCGCTAATAATATTTTATATATAATATTATTACGAATATGATTTATTAAGTTTTAAAGGAGAGTAGTTGTCAGTGGAGAGGTGGACGAGGTAACCCATTGTGTATTTTCCTGAGAAGTATTGTAAACACTAGACAGGAGCAGCATAGTTGTATAAAGTTTTGCCAAGTAGGATGAACAACTGATAGCGAGAGCATTTACCGCGGGGCAGGAAAAAACTTGCAGCCAGGCAGACTACTTGCTAAGCAAATGAATTAATTGAAATTAGGTCATCAACGTTTAATCGTTTAAATCGTTTATCTTAATTTAACTTAATTTAAAACTCTAAGGTACTGTGTTATTATCTTAATATATAAAAATATGTCGGGTTTTCCTCCCTGGCGCTATAACTCAAGGACGCATGAACCGATTTCCACGGTTTTGCATTAGTTGAAAAGGTCTCGGGCTCCGTGAGGTTTATAGCAAAGAAAATTCTGGAAAAAATTTCAAGAGAAAAACAGAAAAACAGGGAAAATAATTTTTCACATACAGCGCCATCTCTGACACATAGCATGTACTACAACGGCTCCAATACGTGGTGTGTGAGTATCCCTCACAAAAATAAGTACGTTTCATTTTAAGTAGATGGCGCCAGTGCGTGATACATTGTTTGACAGCAAATCATAGGCACGTGAAATTAAGGTTAAAGTTATTCGTTTCCTAACAGTTCAATTGGGAACCATCAAATCAATCATGCGTATTGTGCAAATTTTTATTTAACTTCAACAGCAGGCATTTGTCCTTAAGGTGGTAAGTTGAACTGTGTAAATTAGGTGAATCGTGCATATGAGGTTAAATACACCTGTCTGTCATAGTCCAAAATGCCGAGAGGAGGACGTGCGATTATCGGCCGCCGCACAAGCCATGCACGCCAGCAACAAGTGTATTCACATAACTTAAGCGAAGAAAGATATTGTTGCAGGCAATTTCAGGCAGACGTTGTCAGTAATTCCCCGTGCAACGCCTGCAGATGAATTGAATGCTTGCCTGAAGGCATCTCCGTTGTGAAATAACGTAAAACATTATCGCTAATCACTAATATGAGAGTTCAGCTTCAAAATGATCAAAGTGCTGCACAATTTTCCAAACAACTGTTAGCTGTTGGAAATGGAAAAGTCCCAGTTGATGCGACAGCTGGATTAATTACTCTTACCAACGGCTTTTGCCGATTTGTAGACTTTCAATTAGCTCTTATTGAAAATGTTTTCCCAAACCTTAAAGAGAATTATCAGAATTATCAGGTTAGGTCAATGAGCAATTTTCGCCTTAAAGAATGATAATGTACGCGCACTGAATTTCACCATTCAATCCCAAGTCGATGGCGATTTGATGGCATAGAAATCCCTTGATTCCATAACAAGTCCCGATGATGCAGTAAATAATCCAATGGAGTTTTGAACTCTCTAGAGTTACCAGGATTTCCACCACATAACTTGCAACTCAAAGTTGGTTCAGTTATTATGATATTGCGTAATTTAAATCTACCGCGACTTTGTAACGGTACTCGACTTGCGGTAAAAAGACTTTTGCCGAATTTGATTGAGGCAACCATTATTAACGGAAAGTACGCAGGTTAAAATGTATGTATTCCTCGAATACCAATGATTCCCACTAATCTTCCGTTTGACTTCAAACGATTGCAATTTCCGGTTCGCCTTGCGTCCGCAATGACAATTAACAAGTCGCAAGGCTTAGTGTTTGCGGGATAAATTTAGATATTATTGTTTTTCACATGGGCAGTGTGTTCACCAGTTGGGAAACCATCCGCTTTGTTTATGTTAATGTCAGACCAAAAAACAAAAAATATGGTTTACCAAAGAGCACTTTAATGAAACCGATAATTTGCGGATACGTATAACGCTTCGATTCAGTATTTACTTTGAATTCACTTTCATTTTTTACTTAGAGAAGTTCAACTAAATTCCACTCCATTTTTGTAATCGAAATGAATTCATTACTGTTGTGCAATGAAATAAATTTTTTTCTTTTCAAATATAAAATAAAAAAAAAATAATTTTTGTTCATCTTTTAATCCCCAAACGAAATGTTACAAAAAACGAAGCCATCTGGTGGCGAAACGGAGTTCTCCGGGTTTGCTATTTTTGTAATAAAAGAATTCAAAATAACAAACCGTCTGTTAAAAGGAATTAACGTAAAAATCTTATAAAGAATTTTTGTGTAGAGAAATAGTTATTTTGAAGGAAATATACAATTTTCACCCAACATATTCATTTCAAAATATTGTTTACTCCCCTGCCTACAAAATAACATTTACTGGGTTAAATGTTAAACAAAATAAAAGCAATTAAAAATAAAAAAATTTTTTCAATTTACATTTAACACGAGCGCCAAAAAAAATATATATAAAATATGTTTATAAAATAGGAAAACATGAAGCAATAATAATTCAACAAGCTTGTCAATAAATTTAAAGTGAATCACATTTGTGTCTATAAATATATATTTTTTTCCATTTTAACTATACGACAGATGTTCTATTAACTTTTTTGTGTACAACAATGTCAATTTTGTTTATTGTCGTTTTAAAGAATATTTGAAAGTAAGAGTAAGTGATACTAAAAATTAATTATAAAAAAGTATACAAATGTTAAACTGAAGTTATGAAGCTTTAACAAAAAAGAAAAAAAAACCAACTTCGATAACACAATTTGTTGTGATTAACTTCCTACTATCACATAAATATAAATAAAGAAAAACTAATGATTATTATTTTTATACGACCTTTTTATTTTAATTAAATATGTATTAATCTGTTCAATGCTCTTTTAAATATATCGTTAAAATTTATTTAAAAGACCGTTAAAAAGATTAATACATATTTAACTAATAACTAATTTAATCTAATTTAATTTTTTTAATAAATAATATTAACCACATTACTGCAAATTTAATATTAAGAATTATTTATTTGAAAGGATTAGCTATTATTATTATTATTATTATGTTTATACAGGATGTCCGCCGGGTAAGTATACAACTGTGTTTGGTTGTTTATAATTTTTGATTAAATGAAACAGAATAGATTTTATATTGATACATGTTTTATTTAATATCGGCAATTATGTATGGCATACCATGTCAGATAATTGTCCGCCTCTGTTAGCCTCACAAATGCGAGCACACTTTTCACGCGGTTTGTATTAATGTCATCACAAAATTTCTTTGAGTTGCTCAAGCATTTTTGCTTTTCAGATATCCCCACAAAAAGAAGTCCGGAGCCATCAAATCAGGCGAACATAAAGGCTACCATTTCTTAAAATAACTTGTTGTGGAAAGAGATCTCGCAGTAATTCCATTGTTCTCCTGGCTGTATTTGATGTGGCACCGTCTTGTTGATACCACATGTTAAAAATGCAGTTGTGGCGTTAAAAAGTTTTCAATCATATCTCGACATCGCTCCCCATTCACAATTACCGTTACGCCGTTTTGGTTTCAAACAAGTAAAGTTCAATGATTCCTCCTGATAAAATTGCACACCAGACTGTCTCTTTTAATTGATAAAAAGGATGAAAAAGTGATTGGTGCATAATTTGAGGTTTTCCATTCCCTATCCATTCAAATGAAAATGTGCCTGGTGACTCATTATGACTTCTTCATGACAATCGGGGTTGTCATGGGCGAGCTTTAATATCGTATTGACATATGTACGGCCGGGTAAATAGTCTTGTAAAAGAAGCTCTTATGTCTACTGAATCTTATATGGAAACATATGCAAGTCCTTGTGCAAAATTGTAGCCAAAGTTGCTCCTTGAAGAGCAAGCTCCTAGGGACGGCATCGATTTGAGGTTGATGGAATGTTTTGAACACTTTCTTGAGCAGCAGTAATGTTTGCAGCCAATCTTGCAGTACGTTATAATCAATGCTTGGGCCTATCTCCTACAAAGCTTTTTTATTCAAAATCATTTACTACACGATAAATAGTGCGTTTTTTTGACACGTTGTTTCTCTCAAAAAGTTCACGAAACTTTCTCATCGTCAGAGTAATCGATGATCGATTTTGATAAAATGTTTTAACTATTAAAACACGTTGGTTTATCGAATATTTTTCCATAATAAATTTGCCACATATCTACTTGACGTCTGCCAAATATGAACTGTTTAGACTAATGTTTATCCAAAAGGCGGCAAAACGGGGGACATCATTGTTATAAATTATATCATTTTAATAGATAACAGCCGCTAGCTTTCAACAAAAATCTTTAATATATAACAAATTTTGTAAGCAAACTATATTATTAAGAATTTCCTGATAAAGCGAAAACCAATTTATGAAACGTCGAAAAAATATGCAACAAATTTTTTTTATTAACCTAAAAATAAGTTAAGCCTTATAGGTTGTAGTTGTAGTTGAAAAAAGCAAAACAACGGAACTCTCGAATTAATTATAATTAATATAATTCCATTGCTTTTTTCGAATTTAAACTGTCTGCTATGAAAGCGTTATCTTCTGATTTTTATAGTCGGTAGGACTTATATCGGGTGCCTTATTTTAAGTACTATGTAAACAAAAATAGGTTTAGCAGATTTGGCTTTAATTCGCTGACAGGATAGAATCTAATTTAAGCCTTCCAATTTCTGATTTTGATATTATCGCGGTATTATTTTATTCTTAAATATTTTTAAGTTAACTAATTAACTAAGCTGATGCACAAACTTCCGTATTGAACTTTTAAAAGGTAAGGCGTTTTCTTGGAACCATTTTCAAGGCAGGAAATGGGAACCGTAGAAAAATATTAAAAATTACTTAAGACGTGAAGAGAAACAATTTCGAAAAAGGGAAGTTAAGCCAAAAGAAAAAGCTGGCGATAGCAAGTTATTGCCAACAATCATTGACGATAGAACGGGGACGAAAAGAGAGCCTTTAAGGCAGCGTTCTACTTCGATTTTCCTCATATATTAATAATAAGCCTGGGAAGGAGTTCAGATTTTAATTGTTATTTGTGTGTCTTTGTAATTCTGAAATTTAAACAGATTTTGTAAGGCAACTACCGAAGGTTTATTTTTAAATATTGTTACAAAGAAGATTTGTTTTCAAAGAAAATAATTATCAGTAAAAAAGTAAACGAAATGACCTATTGTGTGATTTACAAACTGCGTAGGTTTCTAACAAATATTATGCACACAAGACATTGAGAAATCCACCAAATAAGCTAAACAACAGAAAACAAAACAACTAACACAGACAAAAACAAACCATTCAGCAGGGGCCTACAATGAATAATAATAAAATAGAATATTAATGTTAAAATATAATATTCTTGCATATGCGCGAACTGATTAAAACAATTATATAAGCACCACTTACTGGGCAAATGAATTAATTCAAGTTGACACAAGTTAGCCAGAAATCGCAATAACTGACAACATCACCAACAAATTGAAAACAATATTTTTTTTTCCAAATTCTTGTGGAAGTTAGAAAGAAAATTATTCCAATAGCTGTTATATGCATTTAAATATTGCAATTGACAAAATGTTTGGTTCACAAAAACCAATGCAAAAATGTATTTTTTTTGCAGAGTGAAGTACTTCTACGCTCATGGAATTTAGAACAGTGAAATTCAGCATGTCCTGAAAACGCTTAAAGCTGAGTTAAACTCGATTAATACCAGGTTCCTTGTACCCCAATTATATCTGGAAGAGTTGACCGGCTCCTTACTAGAGATTTAAACTTGTAAAATTATGTAACATATACATAAAGGATTCTTCCTAATTTTGAATACACTCATTGGAAAGAGTTTTATTAAAGTAATGATTATCAAACTTATACTTTGTTTCTTACTAAAAAGAGTTAGTTATAATATCGGGTTTTTCAACAAAAAGTTTGTTTTTCAATTGTGGCAATACCAAAAACATGAAAGTTTTGGCGTTAAAAATTTTGCCGCATTTGGCATTCTGAAAATCCTAGAACGATTATTTAAAATTTTATGCATGGTCCGTTTTTTTATGAGGATGAGGCTAGAAATGCGGTAACGGTCAGTGATGGATCATACTATACCGAGATGCTAACTGCTCAATTTTGGCCTATTATTGACGACGTCGATATCATCGTTTTCAAAAGGTCGGAGTCACATATCACAGAGCAAATAAAACGATCAATTTATTGTAGGCCAAATTTCTCGATCGCATAATTTCACGACAATCAGGGGTTAAGTGGCTAGCCGGATCGTGTGAGTTAACGCCACTCAATAATTTTTTGTTAGTTAAGGACAGAGTCTATACGGAGCCAATCGAATCTGATTAAAAACTTTGGTGGACATTTGCCAGATATCATTTTTCATTGATAATTGCTGAACTATTCGCTTCGTAATACGCTAAAAATTTGAATTCAATTTTTTTATTTTATTTTGTTTTACAAATCAAACTTCTCTGTGAAAACCCCTTTATAATCAAAACATGTACAACTCTAATCAGTCATAATGTATGCAAAGTAATTATAATGGTAACATTATGAACAATACCTTACTTTTAGTAAAATAATTTATGTAGCTCTTTTTTAAACACACAAGCGTTGCCTAACTTCTGTAGTATAGCAAACAGTTTCAAAAACTGGTTGCATAAATGAAAAACTGTCGTTGAGATAACAAAGTCTTGTATTTCCTCTGGATTAAATTTTTGCACGCTGAGATCTCACAAAAATTATTCTATAATGTAAATATAACGGTTGTTGAAAAACTATGGTCGTGTGAAAAAAAAATTAGGCATCTGCATTTCAGGCGATCTTCGAGTGGAATTCCACAAATAATTTTAGAGTAGGATGAGATATGATCGCGGCTGTCCTTCTGAAATTTATAGCGAGCAATATTTTTGTATTTTGTATTTTTATGCTCCAAATAAAGCCTAATGGCGCATGAGATACGTCTCTAGCTGCAGTCACTAAGCCATTAAAAGCTTTCTTCTATGAGAGCGGTAGAGAGCGAAGCCTAAATTGTCAAATATAGATTCTAAAATATTGCACGAAAACCAAGTTTCAGAAATGCACATAATGTCCTTATCACTTGAAGCATACGGTAAGCATAGTCTTCGGAACTATGCCTATTTGAAACTTGGATATATAAAATATTATGGCAACCCTAGCAGGAAAAGGAAAATTAAAAGCTTTATAATTGGTACAAATATCGTTTAAAAATTTGAGGTAGAATTAAACATCTTTAAAATAATATTTTTCTCAAATAAAATATCTTTAATCGAAAGATTATTGCTATTTCAATTTTGGTTGTATGATAACAAGTTAGTGATAATATTTGACCGTTAATCTATATATATAAAAGAAAGTGATGTTAGTTACTACGCTTATGACTCGAGAATGCCTGGACCGATTTCGGTGATTAGCACCAATTCGGACAGGTCTCCGGCCAAATAAGAAGAATACACAAGAAAATTTTGGAAAATTTCCCAAAAAAAAAATTATGAAGAAAATTCATTTTCACATACATTTTTTTTACAACGCTATCTTAACTCAAGAACCCATAAAAAAACATGATTGTAAATGCTATATTGCCAGTAGATGGCGTTGTATGCACACTTGGCAGATGCAATGACATATGTGACTGGAGTTTTAGTAACATAAATATTGGAATTTTCTTCAGCTTTTATCAGCTTTCCTTATTTATTTAAATTAAATTTGATTTAATACAATATTTTGAAGAAAATTTTGGGTAATTTCCCAAAAAAAAAATTATGAAGAAAATTCATTTTCACATACATTTTTTTTCCAACGCTAACTTAACTCAAGAACCCATAAAAAAACATGATTGTAAATGCTATATTGCCAGTAGATGGCGTTGTATGCACACTTGGCAGATGCAATGATATATGTAACTGGAGTTTTAGTAACATAAATATTGGAATTTTCTTCAGCTTTTATCAGCTTTCCTTATTTATTTAAATTAAATTTGATTTAATACAATATTTTAAAGAAAATTTTGGGTAATTTCCCCAAAAAAAAAAATTATGAAGAAAATTCATTTTCACATACATTTTTTTTACAACGCTATCTTAACTCAAGAACCCATAAAAAAACATGATTGTAAATGCTATATTGCCAGTAGATGGCGTTGTATGCACACTTGGCAGATGCAATGACATATGTTAGTAGTCAAAAAAGTCATGAAAAATGTGATTGAAGCAAAAATTTTAAAAGAAAAATATAAGGGCGATGTGTTAAAACCACGCATTCCTATGATTCCTCCAGATTTGCCGTTTGATTTTAAATGGCTTCAGTTCCCCATACCTGTTGCTTTTCAATGATCCCTGTTTTTTGCACTTTCAGTTATATGTATCACGTTCACGTGCTTTGTTTTTCAATACCGCGAACCAAAATCGATCAAAAAATGTCGAAGAAATGACTTGCAAAGCAGTCACGGGCACGCTAGTGATACAATAATTGCAAGAAACACAGGTAGAATTTATTATACGATACAAATTTATAATAAAATATCAATAGATAAGATTCATATAATTCATTAAAAAATTTATCTGTTCAAGTTTGTTGACGAAAAAACTGCATAAGATCCTTAGGATTATCGATCCTTATTGGTACATCAGGTGACATTCTTTAAATGAAGACAATACTACGTTGAGTAAATGATGTACAGCTAATAATTTTTATTAATTAATTAATAAAATAAAAATAAAAGAAACAAGATGAAAGATGAAAGATAAAAGAAACAAAATAAATAGAAGAATTGTGTATTCTATTCTTAACTAAATTTAAGATGCTATCCTGTTATGACAATGTGCTTATGTGCGCTGTCTTTACTGCAGTTATGCATATTGTAGCGAATCTTAGCGACCTGACACTACTTGGTGTTATTTATCGTTTCTAAATTCGAATGTAATTTTACTTTAACTAGACTGTCATTATAACAATTACTTACTCGTCATTCTTTAAAACAAAAACAAAATAATGCGAGTATATTTGCAATTAAATTATAAAAGAAGTCGTTGTAAAAATATCAGTGAACTAAAGGACCGCAGAAACATGTGAAAAATCGCATTTAAAACATGAAATTACAGTCTTTGGTTATTTTGTTTTATGAATTTAACACGTCTTTTGCTTATTTGTAACATTAAGAATTTTTTCGCTCTACCTACCATAATCAATATTTATGATCTTTACAACTATAATTATTTACGGCTTCTGTAGACTTTAACGCCAATGTCTCTTTGGGTGCTGATTTACTCTGCCCTTATGGAAGTATAATATATATAAAGTGAATGAAGAGCAAAAAGGAAAAACAAAAACCTGTTTAGTTGTTTCACACATATAAATAAAATTTTCGTTTTTATTTGATGCCTTAACATTCAAATTCATTAAGAGTAATAAAAATTTCTTTTTTATTAATTAATACCGACAAGTTAAGGGTCGAGACTCTATAATTAAGCTTTATTTTTGTGTATATGTAGAGACAAAAATGTAAGTAAGACATGTTATGCCATATTTATTCCGTTATATTCTGCTTTATATTTAGTGATTGTGTTAAGCCAATAATTACAACTTTGTAGTATCCAGAATGCGAGAAGTTAGCTACAATTTTTGTATTAAAATAAATATTACCATTAATATTATTTATTCTTTTTAATATTAAGGTTACACCATTCGCTATTAAGGTTACACCAGTCGCTATTAGTTATCATGCGAATTTATAAAGCAACGTTATATGTCAGTTAAAATGACCGATAGAATTCAATGATTTAAGAAGCAGTCAGACTTTTCGGTGGATAGTTCATGACGTCTAATTCAGACTGTTTTCGCTGGAAAAAATTAAATTAATACTAAATTAAAATTAATTAGCTTAACAAAACATAAAGAAGTAAATTAATAAAATAAGAAAATTATAAATTATAAAAAAAATGTCCAGGCCGCGAAGACTAGACTTCGGCGGAATAAAAAGGATAACTTTGAATCTATAACGAAAATCAAATTTATTAATTTAGTCAACTTATTATGTGATGGCGTAGCTTTGCAATTGAAAGCAAAACTGCTTAAATATAATAAAATAAGGCATACAATATAACTAGGTTATCCCACATTAAAAAAATCATTATATAATTTTAGGTGGAGAGATAATAGACGATAATCCGTAAATAAGTTACTATTACCACAATTAAAACACTTTTATATGGGAATGGAATAAAAGAACACCAAAAGTTCTAATACAAATTCGCGATTTCTATACCTCTAAATTTATCTTAAGAGATTATTTAAAGCACGGCACATAAAATATTAGAGAAAATTGTGAAATGTAAACGAAATTATGAAAATTTACTATCAAAATGGTGAAAATTTCACTGTGTCACTTCGTAAACTGTGAGTGGCTTTTACTTATAAACAGGCTCCTTCAGAGATACTTGTATATAATTAATTCGCTAAATTCGAAACTCATGTTGTTGCTTCTGACAATAGACCAAAACAATACGCCCGTGGAGACTCAAACACAGTCGCTGTACAGCAGTGTGTTGAGAATAAGCGTGTAACATCAGCTCGGAGACATTCGCAAAATTGGTCATCATTAGAGGCACTCTTCATTCACTCTTCACCATTATTTGTTTCAAAGGTTCTATTGAATTGGGTGTTACAAAAAAACTGAACTGAAATAACGCATTTTTCAATAAAAACAGCGTTAGTAATAACGCTCATCCTCAATTAGGCGCTTATGTAAACAAACAAAATTGTCGCATATAGGGTTCACAAAATCCACAAACATTAGTCGAGAAACTATTACATCGAACCACAGTGACTGTATGATGAGCTTTGCGATGAGGCGGCATCATTGGCCCGTACTTTTCCGGAAAAGAGCAAGGAATCACTGTCAGCGTATAAAAATTTTTTTGTAGCCACAAGTCTCTAAAGTTGACATCAGCGACGTTTGGTTGCAGCAAGATATTGAATTTTCATACTTTTAACTATTGAAAAGGGACCATCGAAACCACTTTGATGATCCTTTAAACTTTTCTTTTGCAAAACTCTTTGAGTTGGTGCCGAAAAAACTCAATGTCGCTACAAGTAACTAAAGGCTGTTTTTTCTAGAACTTTAAGTTGGCAGTATTTTTTTAAACAGGCACCCATTTATTCAGCTGTGAATGAATTTATGTTAAGTCGGTGTTACATTTTAATACAGATTAGCCTGTGCTTTGCAGTGCTCCAGAAGCTAAACATTTTATGAGGTCGAGGAAACCATGAAAAGTGAATTATAATTTCTTGCAAAGGGCGAGGAGTTTTATCTTTATAATAACTCTATATGGAAATGAAAATATTAATCAGGCAAAATGATGGGCCAATTATTGCATTGTACTGGTAAGTCAGTGTCCAGCTTTAGGTAGTTTTTTCAATACAGTCCGCTTTTTATGGGGAGCTAATCTAATATTTCCGTCTTTTATTATTATCCAGGTAATTCTGTCCTTCTGTGGGGGTTTTCCCTTTATTGGAGTGCATGAGTAGTTTCAGTGGCGTAAAAATTGTGTGTGAGGTCGTATTTACCTGTTCGTTTATAATGTCACTGTTAAATGTTTTTGTTTCGTAGATGTAGGATGTAGTAGTGAAATAGACTCGTTAATTTCCCTTGGTACATGTCCGTGAATGTCACGGTTTAAGAAAAAGTTGGAGTGTTCTCTTTTTCTGTAATCTTGTTTTTATTGTTCGTCTTTTATACAAAATCTTACAGGTACAAATAATTGTGTATACTCCGATGGAACTAAATTTTTGAAACAACTGAAAAATCTTTGCGATGTCCTGAGATTATGTCTTAGAGTGTTGCTGGTTTTTAATGCTGTGAGTAAGCCTTCTTAGTTATTTCTGGTTCGGTGTAAGTAAAAGTCTCTCGCCGTGTTGTTTCGGTTGTCTCTTTGTCTTCTTTACTCTTGTTTTGAGTGTTGTTTTTTCGAATAACTTTGTCGATAGAAGTGAGTTTTTAGCTGCTGTTTTTAGCTATAGTATATATTGTATTCAGTTCTTTGTTTTAGTTATCTGGAGTAAACCGGAGTGTCTTAAGTCTGTGTATCATATATCTAGTTTACGTTAGGTTAGATGGTAAGAGGTGATACAGATGGTAATCGTAGTTGGTTTTCCATAAATATTAAAGATTCTACAGTAGTTCCTCGTGTAATTGTGATGTCAAGATAATGCAAATTTCTGTCTTGTTCCATTTCCATGGTGTATGTAACGTTATTTTGGGTTGTGTTTAGTTTGTTAAAATTTATTTGGCGTTTTCTTGTTCGAGCATACAAATGATTTCATCTACGTAACTATATTAATGAGTTATATTGTGGTTTTGTGTTTACATGAATTAATTTGAAATGTTGCAAGAAAATTTCCATGACGATTGCTGAAGTTGGGTTTCCCATTTCGAGTTCGTTAGACTATTTGTAGAAGGGGTTTTAAATCTAAAGTTGCTCTGTCTTATTATAGTCTATAATATCTATAATTTGGGGATTTATCCGTTGTCGTATAAATTGTCCAATGTGTTGCGCAGGACCTTGTCGAAAAACTTAAGGACATCAAGATGACCGAAAACACATGACTCGTTTCCTTTGACGCCAAAGATTTATAGGCCCCAGTAGTAACACAGGAAACGTTACCCAAAAAGAAAAGATATGTTGAATGGTATGTTGCACAATGCTCACCAGAGTTGCCGTTTTGATTATTTAAAAAAACATTGTTTTTTTTCTAGTGTATGTATGTAGCTACATATTAAAGAAAATTTTTTATTGAAAATTTTAAGGCACTTGCGGCAAATAACATAAAGCAATCTGGATAACAACAAAAAGTATGTGATTTTTTAACCAAAATGTACCACTTCGTAGATAATGATCTATCCATGTTCTAAATTTCTTTAAAACCGTATAGATATATACTTTTTGCTTTTATATAGTCTCTAAATTTCGGTCCCGGAAAACGTATTGCCAGTGTTCCTTATAGTTTAGATTCCACCCATGCTTCAAATTCATTATCGGTCTTATTTAGTTACAATTTTATGAAATTTTGCTTATATATTTGGCAGTGACAAAATCGATTTTAGTTTCACTGATCAGTATCCCTGGGAAATATTATTTCCTAAGAGCTAACACTATCTAGTATAATAAGTATATTCACTTGCCTACGTTTAATTTAATGCATATTTTATGCTCGCGAGTCTAATTTGGTGATAAAAATAAATAGCGCAATCCTTGTTTTGCTGTTATTTTACTCACTAAAAATAACAAAATAAAACGAAACAGATGTTTTGTTTTATGTACAGTGGTAAAATATTGTAGACCCAGCTTTCTTGCAATTTAATACAACAGATAAATCTCGTCTCTGCTACCAGATGCAGTGATTGCAATTTTTAATTTTGTCTATGTTACTCGTTCGCCAATTGAGCATATAACCTTATTGTTTATAATATTTAATCTTTCCATACTGGGTGGGTATTACATTAAGGTTAGAAAATGATTAGTTTTTGGAAAGAATTATTATGCAAAAATCTTTGCTCTCACCTAAAACGTAGAAAAATTCAAATCCACTATCGACAAATAATACGATTTTATACATTCAGTTAAAGGCTGGTGGTCTATTGATGTCGTAAGTTTAAAATAAATATGAACAGCATAAATTCTACGATCATTTCTGATGTATATGGTGTGTCATAATGTCAATTTACTTTATGATATGTAATACGCTTTGCATGTAGAAAGTAAAACTCCTCGTTATATATGAACCAAAAAAAAAAAAATAAATGTGTCGTTTTTGGTTGTGTTCAATTTCATGATGCAGAATTTTTGTTCTACATTATTATTTGTTGTTATTGCCGCTACTTTATGTAAGTTGATTCTGCAACAAGAACATGTTGTATGTATGGTATGTTTTATGGTAACATGCTGACATTAATTGACCACAACAGTTTGCAAGTGCAATAAATTATAATAAAAATGGTTGTGGTTCGGTGTTTTGCTTTAAAGAATACAAGCATTAAACTTTTAAACATATTGTTGCAGCAATTTATTTATAGTAAATAATGTATTGTCGGCATAGTTATGATGCATTAAGGTTGTTTTTTAATGCTGGCAATTTCAACTGCTTTCAATTAATCGGTCCATTTTATAACAGATCACATATTATCACCGTATTTCTTTATTTATGTTTTGTGTTATTTAAAAAAGAGTTTTTCTTGCCGTCTTAGTTTCCACAATCTATTGCATATTCTGAATTCATTTTACGCTAATGGGAAATGGGAAATAAAAACACTCGGAAACGAAAAAGCAAATTTGTTTTTTTAAAGAAAGTTTTATGTAAAATAAAAACGAAAAAATACACCGAATAACTACTCTAAAGTAATATTTTTAAAAAATTTCTAAGTTAAATAAAAATTATGAAATGCTTGATATTCGGCAGCCATCATTAATCATATACTTTCTTACGCTGTCTTGGCCGAATTTAATATTTTAAGACGTCTTTTTCCTACATAATGTTCTTAATATATTTTTATAAAAGTTTACCACAATGTAGTTTACACATTCCCCCCGGGGGCACATGATAGTCTTTTTGGAACATACTATTCCATTTAGACTGGTGTCTTGCGGGGTAAAAGGGAGCCCAGGCCCCTCAAAGGCTAGCAGGAGTCACCTGGACAATCCACATATTTCCACGGGAATCAGTACGCCCGCAGAGTTCACTATTTGTCTGTTGAGACAATTAGCTGTTCTCTGACTGGTTATGGAGGTTGGCCCCTATATGGGAGTATCGTGGTGGTTATGGTTTCGAGACCCTCGTGATAGTTTGTGGGTCGGGTCATTCAAAATGAACACAGTGAATGGTTCAGGTCCAGTGAGTATGAATGCCGTCGTGTTCTTAACTATATTAAGCTTCATGCGTTCTGGACCAGAAGTTGGAAAGTCTCCAACTATTTAGCAAGGAGTGAAGCCTGCGACCTACTTCGGGCTTTCGAAATTGCTACTAGGAGTGACCGGAGGATATACGTATTCGAGGCCTACTAGGTCGTGAATGATGTTTGCAAATCATTCAAAGTAGTTTGACCACCATCTGATTATGACTACCCAGTCGGTGCAGATGTAAATCAAATCACATCAATGTAGTTTACACATATAAGAAAAATTAAAGGTAACCAGCCACTGGAAAAGTAATGAATTTTTATATTCATAATGAGCAAGTTTGGTAAGCATTTTCATATACATTTACTTTAAAAGTACAAAAAGTTCTGAGTTTTTAAATTTTCGAAATGTGCCATCTTCTGAAGTGAGCACACTGTTAAACAAATTCTAGATATTAAGTTGTTTGAATTAGCCAGCAAATGAAATACTGTGTGATTTTCTTCGGTATAAATTGTCATTACTGGTTGCTCGATGTGACCAGCGAGAGCTATCGATGTGATGACAACATTGTTATGGACTACACTGGTGAGTCGGTATTCATTCGGGTTTAGATAGTTTTTTCAGTACGCTAGTGTCTACCCATGTTGGTAGATTGCCTGCCACATGGCATTTTATGTGGGGCTAATCGTAAAGAGGGAAAGATAAGCCGGTCACATCGAACAAACAGCCAGCAATGACGGCTTACACCGAAGAAATTGCAATAGTATTTTATTTACTGGCGGAACTATTCCAAACAACTTCATATCTAGAATTTGTTTGACAGTGTGCTCACTTCGGAAGATGGCACATTCCAAAAAATTTTTAAAATCCCAAACTTTTATACTTTTAAGGTAAAGGTGTATTAAAATGCTTACCAAATTTAATTCTGGAATTTCAGCTTGAAAAACCGTGCTGATGTAAATTTTAATGTATTATTATTGTTTACAAATTTACTACCTGTAAGGATCTTGAACTATAAACTCAGAATAAAATAAATAATAAAAGTAATTTAAAATTTTAAGAAAAACTTAAACTCAAAACTAATTTTTTTCCCTTAATTGTATAGCATTAGCACGTTAACCTCATATGTGTAGCGGTTTGCAACTTCTCTAAAATGACATGCCTAAAAAAAAGCATCAATTTTGTGTGTTAAATAAAAAAGTTAACTTATTTTAATATTGTTACGAAGATATTGTGTTTTGATGTTTTAAAAATAAATAATCAGTAAAAAAGTAACCGAAAGGATATTTTGTGCGGTTTACGAATTGCGTAGTTTTTTAAGAAATCGTATACACATAAGACAACAACAGTATGCCAGTATGAAACAACTAACACAGACCAAAAACAAAAGGCGTAGCCAAGCAGGCGATTACACTGAATGATAATAATAACAACAATATGGCATGATGTTAATAAAGAATATACTTATATAGTCGAGAACCGCCTTAAACAACTAAATATGCACCACTTGCTGGGCAAATGAATTCAAGTCGATTCAACAGTGAATAAAGACAACAAAGTTATCATCTTGTTTATTTTGTGTGTATTGAAATTAAATAAATGGTTTAATTCTATTTAAAACTCTAAAGTGTTGTGTTATTATTTTGCATGAAAGAACGCAATATAACAAAATGTTTATTAACAGGAATAAGCATCACAAAATATAAAATACAGGCAGTAAGGAATAAAAAACGCACAGTAATATCTAATTGATAAGTGCTGACGACACACTTTTTAGCGTTCTTCATATATTTTGTTTCGATTTTTATTCGATAAGTTCAAATAACCAAAATGTTTTTCCTCCATATTAAAATCGCTTCCACTGTTCGTCGGTGAAAAATTACAAGTTTTCATGGAATTTGTACTTGTACATCGACAGTTTGCAAAATTATCGTTGTTTGTACGGGGAGTTAGCTTAGACACTGATGATAATTCAGAATATTTAAATTTCGCTTGTTCTTTTGCATTTAGACCGACGATATTCATCAATCAAAATTAATATCATATCCATTTTTTTTCGGTTCTCTCCACAACATTATCAATGAAAATGAAAAACATACTTTTTTACAAAGTGATAATTTGTAAAGCATTTTTCAATAAGAATTTTATTTTCTAAAGATTTAAAATGTTGTTGTATTGCGAAGAGAAAAGTTCGTAAAGTTGGGATTCATTTGAGAAAATGATTTTTTTTAGCAAAACCAGCCGGTCGTTCTTGAATGAATTAAACGAATCTGCGACAATGTTAATGGTCAGTCGGCTTCAATTCCTGCACCAGGTGAACCCTTCAAAGTCAAATCTTTACCCAAAGTTCGCCATGTGGTGCTTTTAGATACACTCAATTGTAGAGAACGTCAAAGAGTTGACAAATTTGGATCCGCTTCAACACTGTGGCTCACGGCTACGATGTTTTCAGTCGAAAGACCCGGTCAAACACGTACTGGTGTTCACACATTTCATATCAAACCTGTCGATTCACATTTAACAATCAAGTTCCTAATATCTGTCTCAGAGGGACGATTATGTTGTCCAAAAATATCACGAATAGTACGAAATGTTACTTTAACAGAACCACGATTTTTACGATGGATTTTAATTATTTTAATGCGATTTTCATGAGAAATTGAATTTATTGTAACAACTGCCAATGCATCTAGTACGAATACGTCAAAAAACTAGATGGCTGGTGTTGCCACAACTGAAAAAAAAAACTTCTTGTAGAAAAGCCCGATATAATATTATGCTACACGCATTGCAAAACAATTTCCGTACACATAGCTTTTAAGTGTTTGCTACAGGGATCTGATCTCATGCAATAACTGTGTTACTTTTTCTGATCATAAAACATCTGAAAACATGACAAAAAAGCTTTGAAGCATCTTCACAATTCTGTCTTTTTGCACACATTTTGGTTAAAAAAAAAAAACTTTAAAAATGCAAATTAAATAGTATGTCCAGCAACATCAACAGTTGACTGTCATTATAATAGCGCAGTGCTGCCAACATGCGCAAACTCATAAACTAGAATCAGTTTTGATATGCGAATTATTTAGCGCTAAAGACTTCTATGAAACTATAAGCTAAACAATGTTTTAAGATCTGAAGTAGATTTAAACCAAATGAAAACTAAAATAATTTAAATTATAATCAATATTAAATTAATTTAAATTAGAATGTGTATTTAGTTTAATTTCAATGTCGTAATGGTGAATTTATCTTACCATTGCATCGAATTAGAAATTAGTTTTATTTTTAACAGAATTAAATTTAGCATAATTTTCTTTACCTCAGCATATTACATTGATTTTTTTAAATATAAATATTTTCTTGCAAAAGTAAGTATGAAATAATGTGATATAAAACTCGAATAGCAGTAGCATCAGATGCAGCAACAGATTTACGCCGTATAATTTATTGGGTGCATAAAACTTAAAAAAATTCCTTAAGATGTGCATCACAAAGGCACCAGCAAAAAAAGGAACAGTCTCGAGAGATATCTTCATTTTATATTTTTACATAAAAAGGGAGTGTTAAAAAGACAGGCGTATAGTAAAGTATACAAATTATTTTGAGCAAAAAGTGAAAACAGTTAACGCCGTCTCGTATTACGTTCATACAAAATTAAGTGTTCAACGTTTTGGATTTTATACAGTCAGTAGCACTGCATTCATCTACTGTATGCTGTCTTTGCTTTGGTTTAATATTTTCACATAATTTTTTCATTGCTACTATTCACAAGTTATTTTCGTACATTAGAGATGCATGGTTAAAGTAAAATTTATATTCACCTTAGTAAACAGGTGTGACAACATAAAATATATTACACCATGAAATCAAATCTCTACATCTTGGTGTCAAAGCAAAAAAAAAGGCAAACATTTTTTGAAATTTTTACTTCAGGCTTTAAAAATAATAAATTGTTGGTCCTAAAATTTGTTTGAAATCAGTTTTTATAACAATTAATTTAGCGATAGTTATACAGTTGATCTGAGCGTTCTTTGGGGAGAAAACATGTTCAAAAGTAATTAAATTAACATATTTACTCTTATTTATTTTAGGAATGGTTAGAAGTTAGATATGTTATGTTATAATGTTATACACTATCTGTTGTGAACTAATTAGATAAGAATAATTTTAATATTAGTATTTTATTCAAATTATTTATTCAGAATTAAGGCAAATAAGCAGCAGTCCTCTTGAAGGTTGGAATTTTTTCTAAGCAAATGTAAAAGAAATTCACATGCTGTCGTCGGAATAGTAACTATCCTGATTTGCCTTATTCTGATAGTTCAGAATTTTACTTAACCTGACAGGAGATAACAGTGAAAAGAAATAATCTGGTAAATATTAAATTCCAATCACTTGAATGAGTGACACCACCCTCGGCGTGAATTTAAAAGATCTGAGTGTTATTCATTCAAATGCTCTATTGTTGGCAAATGACTCTGGGAGCGATTGGTTTGTAAGTCCGAAGTAGCACTTTATTTAGGTCATCACGAAAACCAGGAATTAGCTAGAGTACGTTGTGTTACTATCTTCTGTTAAATCAAAAAATTTAATTTAAAAATGTGAATATCTATGCAGCAACCGCTGGAAGCGGCACTATCTTCACAGTAGACAGACTTTCGCTTTCTCTTTAAAAAATAAATAAATTAAAATTTAATGCAACGTGAAATTAATAAAACTGAAAACTTAAAACTGTAGAAAATAATATAAGCCTTAAATCATGCTTTCTAAAATTTGCAGAGTTTAAGTTACAATTTTCAGTGATCATAATTAGAGGTTACCTTTGCCCCGCTTCTTAAGTATTTAGTTACTTCATAGTTAAAATGGGAGATCGATTTTCTGTTACATTTACCAAGAATGATCGCCCTTATCTTGCGACTTTAAAAGCTTTATACATACAATTTCGTGTGGTATTTTAGTTAATTATATTATGTAGTACTTATAAAGGAGTTTGCAAAATTTTAAATAGATCTACTACAGCAGATACTTAGTAAAATTAAGGGCAATCTGCGAATTTAGTCACAAAAAATACTAAGCTAATATATACATGTCCAAGCCAAGCTCAAATAAAATAAATAGTATTGTTACGAAGATGATTTGATACGTTTTAAAAGAAAATAATTATCAGAAAAAAAAAATAAACGAAACGATTCATTGTCCATTTTAAAAACTTTTTTGCATTTCATACTTTTCTAAGAAATCTTATACACAAAATACAACAACAACACAGTTAAAAGAATTTCCACTAAATTAGATAACTAACCACTTGCTGGGCAATTGAATTAATTCGAGTCATCGGTGAATAAAGGCAACAAAGTATTTTGTCTGTATTGAAAGTAAATAAATCTCTTAATTTAATTTAGAACTCTAATGTGCTGTGTTATTATATTGCGTAATATAGCAAAACGTTTATTAAAAGGAATAAACGTAATATTATTTTTATTTATTTTTTAGTTCTTTTAAGTCTATTTTAGTATTAAAACAAAATATATAACTTTAGTTTGATTTAAGTTCACTCATAGTTTAATTTAAGAAGAATAAAACAGTATTTACAAATTTTTGGTTTAATTTTTAAAGAAAATAGGAAAAATTATATATAAAGAGTGTAATGCAGCATTTTGTGAGTCGCAGCTATTTATCTTGGCCTGAGGTCAGGGTGCGCGCTACAAGTGGAGCTATAATACTACGCTACAACACGCTATAAATCACTTCATGTGTTTTTCTTATATGTTCGCGGAAAAGATGCTAGAAGGAGAGCGAAGCTTGATGCAAGTTTATGATAAAAAGCAGGTTGTGTAATGGTTTCTAGCGCGTTTAATCACGTTTTGGCTTTTATTCTTTTCTTAATTTATTTCGCTTTAATACATTTTTCTGTATATGTAATGCGGTTTTCGACATTTTGAAATTATTATTTTATTTGTAAAAAAAGTGAATAAAATAAAAAGAAATAAAAAGAAAAGAAAAAGACACGGAAATACTAATTTCGGAAATATTTACACGTCCTGTCTGTGAAATCAAATCTATAAAAGCTACCACAACAGGATTGTGTGCGATCGGGAAATTTGGTTTGCAATAAATTTATCATTTCATTGGCCATGTGACATATGGCACCGTGCTGTTGAAACCACATGACAGTGATACACACGTCGTCAATAAAAGGCGAGAGCGTGATCCATTGACCGCTTGAAAAAAAGTGCCGAATCACGCCTCCAAAAAACTTAGCGCAACATACAGTAACACATTAAGCATGCAAAGGCTTCTCAATAATCGCTCTAGGATTTTCAGAAGCCCAAATTTGGCAATTTTACTTGTTGCCATGCCCGGCCAGGTAAAATTGAGCTTCGTCTGAAAAAATGATTTTTTCAGAAAAATCAGGCGATTGTTCCTGAATGAATTAAGCAAATCTTCCACGATGCGACTAGTCTATCTGCTTTAATTCCTGCAAAAGTTGAACCTCGTAAGGCTACAAAGTCAAATACGCCATGTGGTGGTTTGGATAAACCCAGTTGTTGAGAACGTCGAGGAATTGGCAAATCTGGATCCGCTTCAACACTGTGGCTCACAGCTGCGATGTTTTCAGTTGAATGACACAGTTGAAGACTCATTGGTGTTCGCACAGTATATATCGAGCTGTCGACTTAAATTTAGCGACCAAATTCTTAATAGCGGTATCAGAAGGACGATTACGTTGTCCGAAAATATCAGGAATTTTACGAAATGTAACTTTAACAGAACACCATTTTTATTACTGGTTTTAAATTATTTTAGTACTATTTTCGTACGAAATTGAATTTATTGTAACAATTGCCAATATATTTACTACGAATAAGTCAAAACACTAAATGTCAATTGCTGGTGTCGCGACGATTTAAAAACAATCTTGAAAAATCTGATATAAAGTTAGACTTTGGTGTGAATAAAATAGAATAGGGCATGTGCTAAAGAGGCATTTTGATTTCTTTAGTTACACTATGAGTAAATTAATATCAATAAAAATGTCAAGTTTAAAAAGTTGTGTGTTTTAATGAAAAACATTGATTTTGGGTTTAGGTGTAACTGATACATCCAGAAAATATATCAATTTTAGAATAATTTTTCTGTATTTTTGGTGAAAATTTTTTTTGCATATCAAGAAATTTCAAAAGTTTTAGGGGCGCCATAATTACCAATTTGGTATTTATGAAACCCAATGAAACTCAATACAAATAATATTTAATATTTTGATTAACTTGTTATGTCAAACTGACAAACTGTCAAAACTTAAATGCGAATTAAAATGCAATATTCGTCTCTACAGCAGATAAAATGAAAAGATTTAATACAATAAATATAAAAGCCAGTAAGAATACACAAACAACACATTGAAACTAATGAATATAAAGTTGTAATGCTGTTGTTCCTCTTGTGTTGATTTATCATATACAATGCGAATTCTGTTCTACTGTGAAACGTATGCTCATTTTTTTTATACTTAATTTCTTGTTTTATACAAAAGCATAATTGCTTAAAGCTGTTGGTGTAAATTAGAGGAAATACTAATGCAAAAATTAGTAAATTTGGGATTATTTTCATTTTTCATACATTATTTATACGAAATGTAAGATTTCTTTTGTAGTTAATTTAACGTGTTTCAAATTTATTACAACATGTCAAAGATTACACTTACACGTGTCCGAAATGTCTACTAACATTTTTAATACACTGTCTTCTTTCTACGTGGACCTGATATGAATTATTAATTTTGTTTTTTATTTGCCTCCAAGGAATATAGCATTACATCTAGTCTTATACTTGCCTTACTAAAATGATTCCTTAAATATCATGTACTTTCCAACTGTTATAACTTGTAGTTGTTTATCATAATACCTTAAATATAGATTTGTTCAAATACGCAATTTGAATTTTAATGATATCTTTCATAAAAAAAAAATGAGACCAGTTTATTGTGTTGGTGCTTTTAAATATTTGAATTTAATACGAATTAATTGTTCTAAAAGGTGCGCCAGAACAAATTTGCTGGCAACCTCAAATAAATAATATTGAATCTAATGAAAAAGTGTGCTTGCGAAAAGAATTGTATTTGTTGAAAAGCAGTTATATGTATCAACGCAAGGCATAATTGTTTGGTTAAGAATTTTAGTGGAAGGCAGCACTGATTCAAGACGATAGTCTGGACGCTTGATATTACAATATGATAACAGAATTTTCTCTGTCTTATTTGCATAAAATTTACGTTCACGGTGTGTGAAGTATTTAAACTATTTTAAGAGACATATTACCGTCTGCTTTCGATTCGACGATTGAAATTTATAACATCAGACAAATCCGAAAGTATTAACGTACGACGGAATTTTAAAACATATCCACTAAGATATGCGTGCGAGTTAAGATTTACATCAGTACCCAGCTGTGTAAGCAATGAACTGATGGTGGATCAAACCACGGTGGGTGATATGTAGCGTCGCCCTCGCCCTAGGAAGCCGTCAGATATCTCTACCATCTAGTCACTTCTAGTTACAACTTCGAGAGCTTGGAGTCGGCCGCCACCCCGACTATTTGCTTAAGAGTCGATACTATCCAACTCCTTGTCCAGAACACACGACAAGCATGCTCACTGGATCTGGATCATTCAACGTGTGTTAACGTCAAAAGTGAATTATACTGCGAAACCACAACCACCACGATGCTCCCAATGGGCCAACCTCAATAATCAGTCAGAGGATAGCTAAAGGCTAAAAAGCCAAAAAACTAAACTCTGGAGATTACTGATTCCCGTGCAAATAACGTAGAGTTGTCCAGTTGGCTCCTGCTAGCCTTTAGGGGACTGGACTCTCTTTTACCCCGGGGAACACATGTAATGATGGTGAGATTCCATCAAGACATGTCATTGTGCCCCCGGCAGGATCCACTAAGATATCAAAATACCACCTACTTTAAAATGTTTATACGGGAAGAATTTTTTATAGGAGAAATTTTAAGTCATTTACTCTGCAAGACGAAAGTTCGCTATTCAAATTCATGTTGTATATTTGGCTTTTCCTAATTCATTGCTTTGATTTCTATGAAGAATCATTTTAATAAAAAAAAAAAACTAAGCTTTCAGTTTCATTTAAAACATGGCTTGTGATTTGATTTCACAGAAGTACAGAAGATGCTAAAATTAAAGATTTTTAATATAAAAATTCTACATATTGGAAAATCGTTTTAAATTTAAGAAAAGTATTTTTAAGTAAATAAAAATCTAAATAAAAATAATTTACATTATATTGAAGCTTAAGACGTCTTCTATCTAACAAAAATAAATTCATGCAAAAATTCCGATCCGTGCCACTACGCAAGGCTTAGTATTTTTGGCAATTATATTGCAAAGTGTTTTTTTTTTTTTAAATATCTAATTTTGTTCTTACACATACTTGCTACTCTTACGAGAGTACATTATTTTGATACAATTAAATTATTGTTTCGTAATATTATTTTGCCTCTGACTTCTCAAATCAATAAAAACTGCTGACTTTATATTAAAATCAAAACAAAATTCGACCTTTAATTAAATAAATACTCATACACAAGATGTGTTAAACCTTAAAATAATGGGTTGTAATTGATTTTAGTACGTTTAAAAGAGTAGTTAAGCTAAAAACATTTTTTTTTTATTTCTGATTTGGATTTTTTCCCTTCATCTTAACATCGCTTTATGCTAGCAGTACCTTTATTTACTGCTTGTGTAGCCTGAAGCAATTCTGCAGCATTTCAATTAATTTCGCTCACCGTTGGTTGGAGTCACTGTTTTTGTTGTTTGTTTCGTTAAAAGTTTTTGTTTATTTTTTTGAAGTTGACTTCCTTTCCTTAATACCATCCACATAATGGCAACTAAAACTAGAAATCAGTGAAGCCCTTGTAAGTGCATCTTCAAACAGCTAGCACAACACATCTCAGCTTATCTGTATTCATACGTATATACCGCGCTATTCAAATTATTTCTGGCGATGATGCTGCCCCACATTGTTTTCTTATGCATTGGTAAAGTTTCTTATTTATTTGATTTTTCTGTGATTACATAAGAAAACGCATTAAGGTTTTAAGTGAAGTGGAGACATTTATTGCAGCTGACTTTCTTATTCTGCTATTGTTGGTAATGGTTAAATGTATCTTTGAAGGCATGAGCAGTTTATTTATAGCCAACTATATACAACCAAATAAAAAGAAGTTTTCGTTAAAATCTAGTAATTAACTTAATTTATTTGTGCATTTATTATTATATCGCATATACAAATTATTTTTATTTGGTAGTTTTTTAATATAATAGTTGCAAACCTTTGACATACGATGTATTTTCTATTTTTTTTTTCAATTTGTAGATTATAAGTTTTTGAAATAAAATAAATTTTTAATATATTTATTATTTTATTTTGTCCTAGTGACCTAGTGCTTAACTAATAAATTACTTGTAAAATTTATTTTACGAAATATGGAAATATTAATAAGGTCAAATAAATTTATATCTTAAACCCTGATTAGAATATAGTAACATAACAAAGTGAATTTGTTTTAAAATCATCATTAGATGTATATAAAATTAATTTACAAATTTCGTTTAAAGTCTGTATACTTACATATTATTTGTCAATAAAAAGTTAGTTAATGGGCTATGCTGACATTTTGTCTTATGAAAAATTATAACAAACTGTATTTTATTGAAAACAAAACCATAGACCCAAATTAAGCTTTTTTATACTGAAAATTATACTTTACACAATAATAACAAATTCTATATTTCTAATAATAATAAATAATAGAAATTATTTCCTTAACCATGTTATTCGACAATAATCTTCTAACAACTATTAAAAGTGTACTTCCCTCTAGTTTTATCAAAACATATTATACTAAGAAAGGATGTTTTTCTAGAGGTATAAAATTTTGAAGGAATTTAAATTGATGTTATATTTACTTTATTCGAAATATAATGTTCTGATATTACAATTTAAATACGACTTCTGTCACATGACGGCCACTGCTGGCTCCGACAAGATGTGATAGGATTTACATTAGCAACCAGCCATGGGGCTTGGTAGAAAAGGGCTTGGCGGATACACACTAGGTGCATATACGTCTTTATAGCAACTTTCGAGTGCACGGTAGAGCGCATGCCCCCACTCCTTCCTAAGGAGTTGGAGGCTATAGAATTCATTGTCCTGTTGCAAGCGGAACTAGGACATTTATTTGGATGCTAACGAAGTTCAAAGGCCGATAAAACCACAGCCACCACGTGGATCCCCAAAGGAACTCACCAACAACCAGAACAGCGCCGTAGCCCTGTGGGCAAGTGGTTCCCGTATTATCAGTGTGTGTATAATAAGTCACTGGTCGATACTGGTACTGGAGTCGTGTGTCTCTTCCAGAGACAAAGTTTCCTATTAGCCCAGGCGATTGGTGCATCTTTTATCCCCAAAGGTCCATGTCAAGATGGGGAAGAGATTCATAAAGACTGCGTGCTCCCGGTGTGATGCTGACCCGGATACGTGATAAGATTTACATCTACACCTAGCTGAGTAAGCCATAATCAGATGGTGGATCTTATCACTGTGGATGAAATGTAGCGTCATCCTCGCCCTAGAAGGGCTTTAGATACGTATATACTCCGGTCACTGCTAGTTGCAACTTCAAAAGCCCGAAGCAGCCTTCACTCCTTGCAAAAAAGTTGTAGACTATCCAACTCCTGGTCCAGAACGCATGAAGCTTAATATAATTAAGAACATGACGGCATTTATGCACACTGGACCTGGACCATACATTGTGTTCATTGTGAATGATCCGACCCACAAACTCAAACAAGGGCCTCGAAACACACAGCCACCACGATACTCCTTAAGGGCCGACCTCAATAATCAGTCAGAGAACAGCTAAAAGGCTACAGAGTCAAATAGCGGAACTCTGGGGCTTTGCTGATTCCCCTGGAAATATAGTAGATTGTCCAGTTAGCTCCTGCTAGCCTATTAGGGGACTGGGGTCCATTTTACCTCCGAAAACACATGTAATGATGGTAGATATCCGTCAAAACATTTAAAAACATTCTTCCAACATTTGTGATCATATATCGCTTTTAACACTACGAATGTTGTCTGCCAAGTGGGCAGGCATAGACTAACAACTTCATATATCATAATATATTGGAAGCCAATTCTAGGTTTCGAAACGGAAAATTATGTCGTTACCAAACGATTCCGTCAATAAATCATTTGCGGCACAAACTGTGTGAATGTTGCGCCGCAGAGTGGTTTGAAAACGTTTTTTTTTTTGTTCTTGGAAATAATTCGGTAGCTCCCAAAAAAACAAAAGGTTTCAAATCACTGTACGCCATTTTATTGAAGCCACGGCTTCTACGTATCAATTGATGAAGGAATAAGTCAGTAGTCATGGCACTATAGCGGTCATCATTAAATATAACGTTCTGACCAGCATTATTTTGATAGAAATACAGAGCTTTAATTTCACCAGCCAAAAAAGCACACCTATGAGGCAGTTTTTCTGAATATAAAAGTGTCTCAAAATACACTTAAGGATCGTCATGACTCCAATTACGGCAGTTTTGCGTACTGACGCATCCGTTCCCATAAAAATGAGCTTCAACGCTCAACAAATTTCGCTTTTGAAAATCGGAATCAACAGCACAATTAATATTAAAATGCTAACCCAAACTAAACATAAGTCAAAATGCCCGCCAGTTAAAAGATGTTGCCAACTTAAAATTCTATATCTCTATAAAAAACACGACATAATAAATAATGTTGTTCCTCTTAAACATTTAACTTTTATGGTCTTCATAATTAAATATGCGTAGTATGTAATTTTCCAAATGTAAATGTCACTTTTCATAAACACCAGACTAATAATTCACTTACTTCCTTAATTATAAAAATATAAGTACAATAACTTTATCATGTGTACAAACATTAACCACTATTTTATACATTTCTGAATAAGCACAATATACAAAGGGGAGACAGAGTTAGTCTGATTAATATTTTTGTATTTTGAATATGCATCAAGATTTGTTGCTAGAACTATTTAATTTATGTTATTATTAAAATTATATATTTATGCGTATGTTCGTTTTCTTTATAGCTACAGTGAGAATAAAAGCTCATTGTCTCATCACATAGAAAAGCATATTGTTTTGAATTTATTGTTAACTAAGTTTTAGCATAGTCCTTCTTTTAGACTGGTATACTTTATTCTAAGGTTCTGAAAAAATTTTGAAGTCCTCTATAAGATAGAAATAAATTTCAGTACATGCTTTGCAGCAACGAAGAATTTCGATTGACAAATGGTTACTTAAACTGATAGTGCCGACGGGATTAAACTACTAATACTTAAGCCACCTAAGTTTTAAGTAATTAATATAATCGCTCAAAACATTTTTATGACATCTTCTAACAGAATAATGTCAAAAACATGGAAATGAACAAATAGACGTAAAATTTTCAGAAGATGATTTAAAAAGAATATTTGCAAATTAAATGGAAAAATGCAATAAATTTAAAGAATAGCAACGAATCAAACAGACAGAATCTTCAGCTGAAATTATTTATTTAATTCATTTTATTTTTTTGCTAGAATTTATTGTAAATATCACAAATATTATTTAATTCAATTTACGTTAAACAAAATTATTTGATTACACTCTTTTTCCAATTTGTTTTAATAATACGCACAAGCGATAAAATTCGATTGGCAACAAACTCCGTAGTCAAAACAATTGATTCTAATGGGTTCTTCAACAAGAAGTTTGTTGTTCAATTGTGGCAACACCAACAATATGAAAGTTTTGACATTTAGTTTTTTGACGTATTCGTAGTAGATGCGTTGGCGATTGTTACAATTAATTCAATTTCGGACGAAAATCGCGTTTTAATAATTGAAATTCACTATAAAAATGCTGGTTCTGTTAAATTTAGTAAACTTTATGATATTTTTGGACCTATTAACAACTTGCTGGTTAAATTTTAGTCAACAGGCTCGATATAAAATGTTCAAATGCCAACGCGTGTTCGACCGTTCTCAAAAATTGAGGCTATCCAAAAACACTACACAGAATATTTTCCGTAAAGCTTTCACCTTGCAGCCTTACAAGCTTCAACAGATGCAGGTATTGTCGCCGTAAATTCGCTTAATTCATTCAGGAACAACCGGCTGGTTTTACTGAAAAAATCAATATTGTCAATCGTCAGAGTATATGAACAAGCAAAATTGCCGCATTTGGGGTTCTGAAAACCCTATAACGATTATTGAGAAGCCTTTGCATGCTTAACGTGTCACTGCATGGTGCGCTATTTGGTCTAAAGGCATGATCGTGCCGTTGTTTTTCTCGAAGATGACGCTGAAAATTTGGTAACGGTCAACGGATCACGCTATCACGAGATGCCAATAACTATATTTTGGCCTATTATTGAGGACATAGATATCACTGACACGTGGTTTCAACAGGACGATGCCGCAGGCCACACAGCCAATAAAATGATTGCAAACAAAATTTTCCGATCGCATAATTATATGACAATCAGCAGCCCTATCGTGTGATTTAACACCAATGGTTTATTTGTTGTGGGACTATGTTAAGGACAGAATCTATATCGAGGCAATCGAATCGATTTCAGCCTTAAACCTCAAAATCTGTGAAGTGATTAACGAAACAGGATCGCCATTTTGCCAAAAAGTGGTTAAAAACTTTGATGATAGAATTCACAGCTGAAAGCGTTGTCGTAGTGGACATTTGCCAGATATCATTTAACATTCATAATTGCCGAACTTTGTCTTAATCTAAATTTATTGTTTTATTTTGTTTAAGAAAACAAAATTCTTGTTGAAAACCCCTTTACTTTTTCTATGTACATTTTATATGCTAAGAAATGATGAAATTTCTCTAAACACCAGAGTGCCACGATTATGCATGCCTTAATTTGAATTCTAATATTGTGACAATATACTATTAAATATTGATTCATTTATGAGTTTCTTAATTCATGTTGATGTATGATAATTGTCAACGTTTGAGGTGCAATTCACTTAAGTTTGCCAATAAGTGTTTATTAACTGAGTAAACTGCTGCCTGCTTTTGGTTGTAAGGCAATCAGACATTGTATTTATTGTGCATAAGTATTCTATGTAGAATGATATATAAGTATTGTATTATTACTTTTATTTTAAAATACCCAGCAGAATATTTGAGAAAACTTTTACAATTATAATTTCATAATTTCCATAGTTTTTCATACCGGAAGTGTTAACTAATAAAAACATAAAAATAGTTTATAAAGTCTAAAATTTTTCATAAATCATGAACCTGATGGTGTCACCATATGTATAATAATTAATTGTGCTAAAAGCTTATCAATTCCATTGGCAGTTTTGTACAATATTTCCCTAAAATGGATATTTTCCTAAATTCTGAAAAGAATCATATATTATTCCACTTTGTAAATCTGGTAGCAAGGCCGAAATTTAAAATTATAGACGCATTCCAAAAATGAGCATAATACCAAAGCTCTTTGAAAAACTTGTTTTGGATTATTTCTGCCGCCACAAGCGACAGCCTTGTCAACATGGTTTCTGTAAAAACTGGTAATCTCTTACCGACTTATTAGATTTTACTACAATAATTAATCCGGGTTTCGTCAAAAGTGGGCAAACTGATGCAGTTTACACTGACTTTATTAAAGCAATCAAAAAAGTTAATCATAAACTTCTCTCGCATAAATTGAGCTAGCTGGGTGTCACTGCAAATGCCCTTAAATGGGTTTAATCATATCTATTTGCTCGAAAACAACGTTCTTTTTAAAAACAACACCTCGAGAGATATCTTAGTTTTATCTGAAGTACCCCACAGAGTCATCTTGGGCCAATTTATTTTCCCTTTCTATTAATGATCTCGCAAACGTTATCCAATTCTCCAACATTCTGATGTACGCAGATGATATCAAAATTTTCTTCCGTTATATTAATCTATCGGAACAACTATTGTTTTAATCTGACTTGAATAACTTTCAAAATTGGAGTGATATAAACGTAATGAAATTAAAACTACTGAAATGCAAGTGTATTTGTTTCTCGAGAAAAAACTGTATGATATTCACCATTTTTTAGGGAAACATCAGATGCAATTGGTGGATAAAATTTTATATTTAGAAATTTTGATGGACATTAAATTAAATTTTACGTCTTATATGCACGTTAATAATGCTAGAGGCGTACTTGCGTTCATTAACAGAAGGGCTAAAATGTTTACTAACACATAACAGAGTTATACACATCACTTGACACCAATTTTGGAATATGGTTCAGTAATATGGGACTCACAATAGTATGCATAGTAGCCATATTGAATCGTTTTAGAAACAATTTCTAATTTTGTGTTTACGAGGTTTAACATGGCAATAGTAGTTCATCTTCCATCTTATTGTTGCAAATTAACATTAATCAGATTGCCAACACTGGAAAGCCGCAGAACAATGATGTATCCCTTGCAGTCAATTTAATTAACGGAAAATTGCAGCCGAACTGCTGATTGCTAATATCTGTTTCAATTTGCCGCTTCGTTCAAATCGATATTATCAGTCACTCTTCTTACAATTCTTCCGAAATAATTATTACAATGCGGATCCAATTTGAAAGAAACGTGAACTAATTTTTATCGAGGGTGTTCACGTTTTCGATTTTGTTCACGTTTTAGATTGCATTTTTTCTATAACATATTTTAGTCTCTTTTTATCTTTTATTTAATTTAAAATAAAGTACGTTATTTTTCACCTATGAGACATGTTTTGATTCTACTTTTTGTAAGTTCCTGCCATATTTTAATATATGTACTATACTACTATGGGTTGCAAAAGGGTTTCTAAGATACTAATTTCTAAATTAGTACAGAGATCTTTCCACTTTTGGAAGCTCCGAAGAATGCAGTGTTTTCCGTTTTTCACGACCCGAAAATGTGTTATTAACACATTTCGAAGTTGCATCTTTTTTGTTTCTTATTGAACAAATCGTCGACTTGAAGACATTATACTTTTTCGACAAACCAGTTACAGGTGAACCTTTCCATAAAAGCTCTAAAATATCTAACTTTTCTTGAAGTTAACACTTTTGGTTTTTTATTAGACATATTTCCAATAAAAATATTTTTAGAGATTACTTGTTTATGCAGTGAACTCGCAGAAACGTAAACACCCAGTAACATCAACGTCCAAAAACATGAACATTTTTTTTTACATTGAGGCTGAAGGCTCTAGAAACGTGAACTTTTTATCGAACGTTAAAATTCAATTTTGTAAGCTTATTTAAACATTTTGGGATTCCCCGCAGAAGAATCTCGTAGTTTGTTTGTTGTAAACAACTTCTGTTGCAGGATAAGTAGTTACGGTATTACCGCAACAGTTCCACTGGAAGCACCTCTCTGTGCTGACTATGCATATATATAAATAATATAAACAAGTGATATCTAAAAATATTTTTATAGAAAATATGTCTAATAAAAAAACCAAAAGTGTTAACTCTTCAAGAAAAGTCAGATATTTTAGAGCTTTTATGAAAAGGTTCACCTGTAACTGTTTTGCCGAAAAAGTATAATGTCGTCAAATCAACGATTTGTTCAATAAGAAACAAAAAAGATGAAATTTCGAAATGTGTTAATAACACATTTTCGGGTCGTGAAAAAGGGAAAACACTGCATTCTTCGGAGCTTCCAAAAATGGAAAGATCTCTGTACTAATTTCAAAATTAGTATCTTAGAAACACTTTTGCAACCCATAGTAGCATAGTACATATATTAAAATATGGCAGGAACTTACAAAAAGTAGAATCAAAACCTGTCTCATAGGTGAAAAATAATGTACTTTATTTTAAATTAAATAAAAGATAAAAAGAGACTAAAATATGTTATATAAAAAATGAAATCTAAAACGTGAACAAAATCGAAAACGTGAACACCCTCGGTAAAAATTAGTTCACGTTTCTGCGAGATCACTGTATTATTTATATGCATAGTCAGCACAGAGAGATGCTTCCAGTAGAACTGCCGCGGTAATACCAAAACTACTTATCCTACAACAGAAGTTGTTTACAACAACCAAACTACGAGATTCTTCTGTGGGGAATTCCAAAATGTTTAAATAGGCTTACAAAATTGAATTTTAACGTTCGATAAAAAGTTCACGTTTTAGAGCCTTCAGCCTTTGTTCACGTTTTAGAGTAGTCAATGTAAAAAAAAATGTTCATGTTTTTGGATATTCATGTTATTGGGTGTTCACGTTTCTGCGAGTTCACTGTAGATTTATTGATTATTCTTTATCGTTAGATATAGTAAATCGGAATATAATTCTTTACTCTAACGACTTGTTCGTTTTAAAGTTCGTTTAAAAGATGCATGTTATACAATAAATAAATAAATAATAGAACGTGAAAGCTACCATTAAGACTTATGTCACACAGCAATCAAACTGCAATGTACATATATTTTTTCTCACTGATATACAACCCTATTACACTATTTAAACATCTGTTAAGGAACTAAGGAAATTCTCAGCAAATTCAGAAATATATCAGCAAAGATTCCGAAAAATCCAATAAAACTTAAACGATCAGGAATACGTCTATACAGATGGTTCGAATGGAGTCAAAGTGATAATTTTACTGTTAAAATGATACTGATATCGACACAGGAGTCTGCTCAATATGTTGGAGGACTTGAAATTTGTAGATCGATTTTAAGATTCACTCTGCTAATTTGCAATAGTTAAACTGCAACTGTATCTACCGCATTAGAAAATATTATTACAATACTCACAATCTAGTGACATAATAATAGAGTTGTTTAAACATAATTATTTCATAATATTTCATAATTTTTTCATAATATTCTCATTAAATATTAAATATGAAATGTATTACTGCTATTATTACTTATCGATATGACCATTCCGCTCCTGATTAGAAGCCATATATTTTATAAATGACATTTTGCTTTGTTTGATGGATACAATTCTCATTTAATCAATTTAGCTTGTGATATATGATTTTTAAGTATTCTATGCAAAATTTGGGTAGAATTTACTTATCAGCTAAATAACCAGCAGAGAAATGAGCGTATGGATATGCCTTCCCTGCAGTGACAGATTTTCAAATCATTAACTTTTAAAAAAACAAATATTTTACGAAAATATCTTCAAGCTCCATTTATGGCTCACTCGATGATTTCTTAAATTTCTTATATTGGAAATCGCTTGCTAAATTTCACCCATAAACTTTTTACTCGTTTTAAAATGACTCTGTATAGTCAGCTTAAATGTTTGTGGGTTGTTTATGTCACTGATTCCTTCGTAAACACACATCTTGCGTCCGTTTCAACACGTTCTTTACCACATTTAAAAATGCCAATATTTCTCTGTATGTTTCCATTGCTTCCGTTAAGTTTTTTTTGTCTGTTTGTATGTTGATTCATTGGCTGCTGGTTGAATTGGTTTTAGATATGAATGCAGTTGCCCATGATGTATGATTTGTATTTTAGGGCAGCCACTGTACATGTTTAAACTTATTGTTTTGTGAAAAAATACAATTCCAACAATAACAATAGGAAATAACCTAAAAAGTAGAACCAGTAAAAAATTTTACATTCAAAAAATAACGACAGCATACAAATTGCATTGGCGATAACATAGAATGTATTAGCAACAACGTATCGTTGATATTTTCAAATGGTCCAAATAATAGCACAATTAAAAATTATTTACAAATCCTCTAGTCCTTTTTTAATTTCTCATCCTCAGTTTTCGTACTGTGATTATCACTGGTAAAGAAATTTTAACTAATAAACACTATGATTGATAGAAGGTACGAACTCTAAAAATGATATTAAATTGAGAACAGCTGTTTTAATACAAACTATATGTAGTTTAAAAGCACGAAAATAATGAGGTTACTACAACATAAAGTTATTTACTAGAAAATATATTTTTTTTGCAAAAAGAAGACCTCAAAATTTAATTTCACTATTTTAGCTTATTGCTCTAGACGTTGCTTGGGTCCTTTTATTGTGGTTTTTTTTTTTTTTGGGGAAATTTCAAACTCTTTATAGCGAACTTTGTAACTCTTTTCGTTGCCTGAAGTCTCCCCCTTCATTAGTTTTTTTGGATTTGTGACTACGTTTACAAAACTCATAACCTGTCGCACTGATTTATATTAAAAATGGTTGAGGTGGAGATGTTTTCAACTCTCTACTTTTCTCATCGCTAGTCTCTAAGATATTGTCGGTGAGGATATAACTGTGTTTATAATTTGTATACAGGGTGTCCGCCGGAAAGGTATACTATTTTGTCTGTTTATACCTTTTGATTAAATGAAAGAGTATGGATCTTATGTTGATAAAGGTTTTATTTATGAAACATTTTTCCATAATAAATTTGCCACGTGTCTACTTTACGGCTGTCAATTAAAAACTGTCTAGACCAATGTTTACCAAAATGACAGCAAAACAGAATAGTATACGAAACCCTTCTTTCTTATCTTTTCCCTGGGTATACATTTTGAAGAAAGACAGCACCTACTGTACTATATATGAAATTCTTACAAACTAGAATTTCATATATATGTCGATAGGATGCTGATATATAAGCAGCAAACAAAAAACTGCAACATCCGATGATCAGTTGGTGTGGAAGTTTAGGAACACAATAGGAAGAATTTCTACACAAAATATTAATAAGTACAATATTCAAGCAGTGGAGTAAACCAAATATTATTTCATTATAAAAAAACTACGAAAACTACATGTAAAAAATGTTTATACACAGAATCACCTTCTACTTGTTCTATATAGAAAAAAGTTCTGGCATTAAAAGTTAAATTGTTTTCAATCATGGTTTCATTGTTTCCTTTTATGGTTTACTGACTTTTTTATTATTTCATCAGAAATGTTCTTGATATCAAAATTAGTTTTATGGTACTATTAAATTTTTACAAATTTAAAGGTGCCAATTAAAGGCTGTACGATTTATCTTTATCTCTCTTCATGGAAAATTTGAACGTAGCAAAGATTCAGACGTGCTCTTGGGTCCGAATTAAATATTGTGGAGCCTGCGAAGACGTGCTTAAACCAATAATACATTGAAATACTGCTAAAACACGCTAATTTAAGATATGAATACCTAATGATAATTTTTTTTTCGGACCTGCACTCAGGGGATGACCCTTACTCACGCAATGCATTGTACCAGATCTAAAAAACTAGCGATGGGAAGGTGGAAAGTAGGAGTAGTGTTTGTGGGCATTGGATTTGAACTTTAGTTAATTGACCGTGGTAGGAAAGACTTCCGGAGGGAGTTTACTCTATATACGAAATGTTCTACTAATGCGTAGTGTGATTCACAAGCCAATCAACCACAAAAAGGATGGGCAATCCAGGAAAATCATGTTAAACGCAAAAATGTGCAAGTAACGCGAACAAGTTCTCTAATTTCATTAGGGCACTTACCATTTTAGTAACGCTAAAAGAGTGAAATACAACCCACATTTCGTTGATACAGTAAAGTATCAATAGAGTTGGATACCCTACTATCCCTAATGAGACTCTTGGTCCTCTATTGTACGGAGTGGAGCAGCTCAAAATTCGCCTCTGGAGGACCGACACATACACGAGACGGTGTGACGATTCTTTCTTATGTCTGGGATATAACTCGCCGGTGTCCAGGATTCGTCACAATACAATTTCTTTAATCTTTCGTGACCTTCGAAAAGAGAACGGTACAGAAAACTACTTTGTTAAAAATTTACTTTATTTACAACGAATTTACATTCGGATTAAAATTAAACTTAACATTTATTTAGAAATGCCACCAGAGAAAAACGCGCTAAACTTTTACGTCACTATTCTTCGTAGGCTATCATTTACAGTAATTCCTCTCGTTGGAGAAAATCGGGTTACGTATTTGAGTATTGGCTAAGCGCCAGCAACCAAAATTAACCAAAATTCAGTCGCTCAGTGTATCAATTGGTTGACAGCGGGATACCACCGAAAACAATTAACTCACTGCTTAGCGTCCCAATTCCCTTACTACTCGTAAGTCTATAGTACGGGTTAATCAAAGCAGTCAGCGGGACACCACCAACAAGCTATGTTTAGCCTCGTACTGTAACTCAGGGCAATAAATTATAAACAGCGGAACACCACCGAATATAGTTGTCTTACCCCTCCATGACACTTCCCTAACTATTTGTTGGTTGTAGCACTTGTTATACAAAATAGTCAGCGGGACACCACCAAATATAAGTGTCTTACCTACTTCAGCTCTGTTAAAAGAAAAAGCACCTTCAATACAAACGACTGCTTCTTTCATAGTGATTTTCTGCTATGGTTTACAGTTGTAGTATTTGGCACCCATTTTCCCTCATAGTTGTATTTTTTTGGTAATGGGTTATAGTTTAGTTGCTAGTTCGAGATAAAGATGGCGTTGCTTAAAACTATGAACCATTAAATTCAAATCAATAGTACACAGCTTATAATGTTAAGTAATTCAAACAAAATAAATGTAAATGTAAAAAAATAACAGCGAGTTCTAAATAATAATAATAATAATAATAATAATAATAATAATAAAAATAATAATAAAAAATTAATATTCATAATAAAAATAATAATACTAATAGGAATAGAAATAACAAAAATAATAATTAATCAATTTGTTGCGGCAAAAACAAGGCATGTACCGATTTTTACCGTCATAATGGATATCACTAATATAAACAGTACGAAGATCGGATGAAGTAAAGTATCTTTTACATCGTTTTAGAAAACCGCGGCACATAAAAATTGTTCTTATTCCATCGAACATCACACTGTACTCCATGCAAAGAACATCAAGAGCTTCCGAATCCTTAATAATTATATCCCTTAATAATCATTTCCGAACACACATCTATGCGTAAGCATGCAACATGGGCCTTGTGGGCATTATAATCGACTCTATTTGCACGACCCCATTTGAAAATTGTTGAGAGATCATGATTGAGTGCATCATACATATTTTGCATTTTGGAACCCTTCTCTAACTGACCCGGTCTATTACTAAATAAATCCGAATGACGCTGTCGTCTGCGCTGTCGTCTGCCACAGGGAATATAGGGTTAAAAGTTTGACAAAGAAGGTCCCTCTGAATTATTCTTGACTATCAAATGCCTTGGTTATAATTAGAGCAACCACCTTAATTTCTCCGAATTAATGTATGGAGTTACATGAAGTTAGTTGCAATATATGGAAGTTTCCATAACTATATAAAAAACAGGAACTATGAAACGAAATAAAATATTTGAAAGTAAGTACAAACTTGGAATAGTTAAGAGCTACGATGATGCTCATTTTTTCCCTTTTAATGAAGACAGTAAAACATTTTTGCGAAGTGCTAGTGTCACTTTAATACATTAAAGTCAGATAAGTGAAAAAATAATTAAAAATTGTAGTTGTTGTTAGCTGAAAGGACAGATTGAGAAAGAATAGCAATATCAAGGAAAAATTAAAAGGTCATTTTAGATTTTTTTAGAGATACTAACTGGACGAAAGTAAGTTTGGGGTAAAGAAATACTTAAAGTAATATTAAGTTCGTGGCTACCTAAGTTTCTGTATATTTTCACCTATACCAATTGTCTTCTGTATTTTTTCGTATTTTGCTATATTTATAAAAGTCGCGTCGTTAAGGCAGTAATTCCATGCATTATTTTTATCGGCTTTTCTTAATTTTAGTTTTCTTTTGGTATTTTACAATTTTAATTTAATTAAAATAAATTTTATGAAAAATCGGCATTTAAAAATAAGGGCTCATTTTTCAAAAATATTTTTCGCAATATTTATTTGTGCTATATATTGGATCATTACTATTCATCGATGTGTATACATGTGATACATATAACTTTTCTACTGAATACTCATGCATATGCAGGAGGATAGCAAATATTTTTGCTTATAGACTTCATAGCATTTCTTAGCATAATGGAATTTTTTCATTAGAAGAACTACTCTGGAGATAACCACTAATTGTAAAATAGACAAAAGGGTTCGTTTTTGCACGTGCCTTTAACTTTTCATGCAAACTTATTTCTTCTTTATCGCATTTTTTTACACAAACATTTGGTCACTTATGCATCTTAAATAAAACCAATTGTGCGTAAAATGCTTGGGTCACGCTTTGTCTTGAAACTTGGAGTCATACTTATTTTTGGTCCGACAGCAATTTGCTGTTATAGTTTAGAAAAAAGTCGATATTTTTTAAAAAAGCATTTGTAGGGTCAAGTAGAGCAATTGAGTTTATTTTTGTGTGTTTGTGGTTAATGTTTAATGAACAATTAGTTTCCAGAGACTTGCAATCTGATATTTGATTAGGTAATAAAATTGGGCCTTTTTTAAATATAAAGACTAAAAAAATAATTTATATATTGTTGCTATTATGTAGACTTTGTACTTAGTGCAAATGCAAAATATCCTAAAACAAAAATATGAATTATGCTTTTCAATAAAAAATTGATACTTAATACATGACAGGAAAGTAATCAGGGTCGTGTAATCTGATTCTTGACACAGGTGGAATAGAAATTGGCAAAAAATTGATTTTAGTCTCACGGATTCCATTTTCTATAATACCATTTTAAAATCAAAATTATTTTCAGAACTAAATATCGTAGAATCAACAGCTTCGCATTATTTATTCTTATTTTAGTTTTGTTATTGACAATTATAGAATTCATACTAAAATATACTATTCTATTGAAGTATAAGTGCTGATGAATGGCATATCTCTGTAGGTGCAAACAACGAAAAAAGTACTTTATCTTTAGTAGCAAAAAGCAGTTTCGGCATCTACGTTTTCCGTTGTCGGTTACATTTAGTTTCATTTACGCTTTGTTTACGGTTTAGTATCGTACCCAATTATTTTATGCAGGAATATTTGAAAGTTTTAACTGTATTCTTATAATTTTCAACAAGATTTGAAACGATTCTTTAAACAAATTACACTGGGCAATAAAGCTAGGGAAAATTTGTGCAATTAAATGATATTAATACAGCTTTTTGCCCAAAAGTACAAAATTAACTAAAGAAAATGCCGGCGAACTGCTTGTCTTATTATTCTTAATTTGATTTTTCCCATTAATTTTAAATATTAATATAATCTCAATCTCCAATTCTGACTAGGACTTCTTTTTCTTTTTGGACCAGAACTCAAGATGATGACTCCTACACATGCAATGCATTGTGCCAGAACTAGAAAATTAGTTTATTGGAGGAGGAAAGAGGGAGTAGCTTCTGTGGATATTCGATTTGAAGTTTCCTAAATTGAAAGCGATATGAAAGATCTTCGGAGCAAGTTTATTCCACATATGAACGTCCTGTTAAAAAAAAATTTTCTCTGCAATGGGTAGTTGGATTCACTGGCTAATCAACCACTAATGCTATAAACGAATAGCGTGTTCAACGTAAAACCATGCGACTAAGGGGAACAAATTCCCTAATTTCAGTAGAGCATTTACCATTGTAGTAACGATGAAACATTCAAATACAACCCACATTGCGTCGATTCTATAGAGAATCAATAGAGTTAGATATCCTACCGTCCGGACGGCCATTTTAGACCTTTTTAATAAAAAATCGACAAAAATATTTTCACAGATTCTTTCAAAAACACCACATCATTTTTATACACTTGCATACCTGAAGTTGAAGGTTCCCTTCTTAAAATAACACTTTGTTAACGTTAAATTTGGATATTACGGACTCTTTTAATGCAGAATTTTACTTTTCTCGATTTTTAAAAAAATTGCAAAAAATTTTTCATTTTCACAGCTCACTACGGAGATGCTTGATGCTCAGCTAACGGAGATGCTTGAAAATTTACATAGTGATGTAGAATTTTATCTAGTTTTATCCGATACCAAATATTAATACAAAAACTTTATTTTAAAAATTCAATTAAGCGTCACTTTCGACCCAATTTAACCCACAGTGCGTCAGCAATGAGACTTGTGGATTTCTCTACTACGCGGTGGGGCATCTACAAAATAGACTTTGGGGCACTGGGCTATAAATGCGAGTACTATGCCAAATTTAGAAGGATAGAGGTGGTATAAGTAATACAAAGATCGGATGGAGTGCAGTATATCTTACACCGTTTTAGAAAACTAAGGCACTTGAAAGCTTTTGTAGAAACCTGAAAAATGTACTTAGTCCACCTAACATTACGCTAAATTTTTAATGCTAACAACATTAAGAGCTTCCGATTCCATAACAAATCTCTACATTAGCAAGCAACATTGGGACCTACAGGTATTCACACGACCACATTTAGGGATTGTTGCAAGATTGTGATTGTGCATATTATTCATGTTCTGTCTTTTGGAATTCACCTGTAACTAGTTCGGTCTATTACTAAATTAATACGAACGACAAATGGCACTGCCATCTAGTCGCAGACTCCTTCACAGTCTCAAATATAATTGTTATTTTAAAATATTAACATTTTGGCAAGACCTACGCCGAAACTAAGAACATTTTTTAAGTTTTAGTTAATTTTTTATATTAAATGGATGCTTGCTTCTCTCTTAAAATTGTTTTAATATACTACGGCTCTTATTATTTGATATGGTGTTGTGTGTGTAGATATGTATTTTTTATTTCTACCTTAATTTTCAATAAATTTGAAGCATGATAAACAAAAACGGATTACCTATTTTAAATTTTAGATACCCTTATAACAAAGAATCTGAACATAAATGAAGAGATTTGAAAAAATTAGCAAGATTCCAGAAAGACATAAGGTTTCTTATACTTAAGTAATTGAAGTCGAATATAGTATAAGAATTACTTGTATCGAAATATGTTAGCTATTATGAAGCCTATAAATAAAAGTTATTACGCTATTGCACAGGCTATAATAAATATAATAATTATTTTGCTGGGGCATACCATAAAATATTTTAATCCACTGCAATCACCAAGATATAAGATATTGCGAAAACTTGCCTTACATTAACAAGTGAACAAACGACCAAGCTATATAGCTTTATTAAGAAATATAACTCAACTTTGATGTTATTTCGAAAGGCAGGATTAGGCACGCTGACACCAAAAAAAAAAATTGTTAACCCTTGATAAGGACGACAGAAAAATATTATATTACAATTATATTGTAAATTGGTTAGATAACTGTTCTGCCTTTTTGGCGGATGCAAAAGCCTTATGGGTTAAAATTTATATTGTTGTGGGTTACCTTTTTGCAAGCATAACTATAACAGAAACGTAATGAAAAATTTTTATTTCAAACATCACATCGCATTTGTAATATTTTGAAGGGGGTGTCATTAATCGCATAATATTACTGCTATCATAACATGTTAAATGAAAAGTCCTATTAAAAAAGTCTTTATTAATTTGATTTATGAAAGCAAAGAAACATAGTTATAAAATTACTTATATTTAAAATTTATTAAAACTTGAAAAATATAAAAGTAAAATCGTTTGAAATTTATGAGTTTAAGTTGGTATTCTTTTCTAATATAAATGAAAATAAAATTCTTTGATTTTATATTTTCTTTAAAAAGAGAAAAAACATTATAACCAAAAACCTTCCGAAACCCGAAATTTCCACATTTTTATTTTTTATTTATTATTAATAATTTAAATTTGAATATTATTTTAGGTGCGATATCCCAGCCTAAAGCTATTTCAAAAAGTTTTCCATAACAAATAAAATATATTCTTTTAATTTAACCAAGTAACAAATACAATGACCTTTGGATTACAAAAACAAATTTTATACAGTTTGCCAAAACCATAAACTTAGAGCCCAATAAATACGACCGAATAATTATTTAAAGGACATAAAACTTCTAGAAATATTTGTTTATTATTTGTGTTTATAAAATTCATCACATATTTATACAATCTCTTTTTTACCACTTTTTATTTTATATGTACAATAAATCTTATTTTTATTATTTTTTGGCTACTGCAGGACAGTTTTCAACATTTTTTTTACACTTGCAAATATTTTTTCTATATAAAATAATTTACAAAGTAAACATAAAATAAAAAAATGCATGGCCTTCTTATTGGTAGATAGCATTTTTTGAATATAGAAAATTATAAAAAGGAAAAACAATAATCTTAAAATTTTTAAACGAATTTATATTTATATAAAATAAAATACTTGTTCCTATAATCCCTAATAAACTTTGGAACGTATTGTTTTTGTTGCTCATCTGTTGTAAGTATAGTACAGCTTGACACCTCTTTCTGGTGCGTCATTAACCATATTTGATAGTGCAACAACATGTTTTGCTTCTTTCAAAAGTCTTTTAAAACAGTTTTGTTTCTTTTGTATAAAACTGTGCAATATAATTTCCCATAACGGTTGAAATGGCTTGCTTTTTTAATGTTGCCTTTTTTATCTATTCTTTGTGGTTATCGTTTTTGAAAGCTTGAATCGTTTTTGCCAGCTGGGAATGTGGTATTCTAGAATCAAGAAGAGCTTTTTGAAAAAAAGGTACCATAAATGATTTCGTATTTTTTTTAGAAACATTTTTTTTAGAAATTCTACCAAATAAGATAAATAACAGAAAACAACTAACACAGAAAGAAACAAAACACACAGACAAGCAGGCGCTGAACTAAATGATAATAACAACAACAATACGGGGACATCTTAAAATAGAATATTTTTGTATTTGTATGCTAGAACCGCTTTAAACAAGTATATATTCGAAAAATAATCTTTTCGCAAATGCGACTTTTAGCATATGACTACAACCGAACCAACCAATATCGGCTATAAGGCGGCGAATGTCGTCCCCCAAGAGATCAAGCCGTTTGCACTTATCGGCGTAGACCAGCGACTTTCTATATACTTACAAACAAAAGTCTTACGGCGTTAACGCGCATGATTTTAGAGTCCAATTCCCGTCTCCGAAACGCGAAACTATTCGGTAACGAAACGTTTTCTTCAGTTATGGCACTAGTTGTTGGATATGCTTGGTACGTATTGTTGGAGCTGCAGCTTCTGCGCGTCATGGTTGCTTAATTGGTGAGCGGAAAAGTCAGTAATCATTGCTCTGTAGCGACCACTATTGAATGTCATTTTCAGATCACCATAGTTTTTAAAGAATTACGGACTCCACCAGTCTATAAAGTGGACCAAGTCGAGAGTTTTTCTGGACGTAATGAGATTAACGGAAATCTTCTTTGAGGCTCAATTTGCACAACTTGGAAGAGTTGTTTAGGGGGAAGTGTATTTATGTTGAAATGCCAAACCAAACTAAACATAAAATACTTAACAGGTGGCAAAGTGTTCGACAGTTAAAACAGTATTGCCAGCTTAAACTTCTATATTTCTATAAAAACGTTCACTGAAAAAAATTTAAAAGAAACCAGATATGAGAAATAAAAGTTTCTTGCATTGTAATTCTAAAACATATTTTACTCTTAAAAAAGTAATTATTAATTAGAATTTTTGGTGGACAACAAAGAATTCATATATCTTAAAGAGAAGTAGCACTTTAGGCAGCAATGCCTATTTAGTCAAGTACCGTGTACAAGTACATTCTTTAGGAAAGGGATGGAGAATAGATGAAACAGATGGTGAACGTAGAAAGATAGTCGGATATTAACTGCCGTATATAAGCGACCAGTGACTATGCCTTCATCGCTGAGCAGCCCCACCGACAGTTAATTTTTATTTTTGTACTGAAAAAAAAACAAGGTCTTCGTTGGGAATCGAACCCAAAACCCCCATATTTACAAGCTAGTACTCTACCTACTAGCCTACTGTATATGTAAGTCACACGATTAATCAATTTTGACGATGATGCGTTATGTGACGTTCTTGGGAGAGAAACGGAATAAATGAGATATGAGAAACACCGCTGATGTTTATTTGGTAAATTCGTGGACAATGGTGAAATTGTACTATATTGTTTTGTGCACTCTAATTCTGCAAAACTCACATATTTGTTTTAATAGGGTAAAATTTTCTTTCTTTGTGCTTTCAATTTATTTGCCACAAGATTGACGTTTGACACGAATTTAGGTGGGGATTTAGAAAAATTCTATTATAAATTTTTTATTAATTTTTTAAGAATCTTTATTTTTTCAATAAAATGCATAATTTATACATAATTTAATTAGCCCATTGAATATTGTCGCTTGTCCTTAGGGAATGCCATGTAAAATCATTAATTACTGCAATATTTATAGAGTTTCAAGTCATCCAAAATATGAATCGTCACACAGAAAAAAGTTATTAAGCCTTTAAGAGACTTTTTTGCTTTAAAAATGCAATATTTCAATAAGTTTTTAATTCGTTAAATCATACATTTGATTAGAAAATTATTACTTTTTTTAATTAAATTTGTTATAATAGATTCTGTTGAAATGAAAAAAAGTCTCCAAGTTTTTCTGCTTTAAAAAGTACAATTTATTGTTCACAATTTAAAGAATATAACACAACAAATACAATAAAAATAACGCCAATGACAAAAAACAATTGAATTCGTTTCTACGCTCCTGATTGGCCTTGTTTTCTTTTTGTCTACAATGAAATGACCACGACGCCCGCAGTTGTAACATTTTTTATCTTTAGAGTTATTTTTATTTTATTTGTTGTGGTCATATTCTTGCCTCTTCTCAATCTTGTGGTTTTTATTACTTAACCTTGTAGCTTTTGAAACTTCGTTATTGCTGTTACTATTGGCGCAACCTTCCTGTTGTCTTGCACCCTCCTCCAAGAGCTTTATTTTTAAAGATGTTAGTTTAGGTAACAACGAATCCCTCGTATTCCTTTGTTAAACTTGATAACAGCAGTATGACTAACATTTCTTCTGGTATCATTACTTCAATTTCAGTTAACTGATCTGTCAAACAAGAAAATTCATTAATGTGATCACTTATATTACCATCCCTCATCGACAGCTTCTTGAAGAGCATAATTTTTCTTGCAGGTCCTTTCGGCTGATGGGTTTCACGCAGTTTTCGCCAGGCTTCAGGCGCTGACATACAGCTTTTTATTTGGTTCAGCTGGCTAGACTGCAAGCATAATAAGATTGTGGCTAACGCCTTCTCATTTTTTGTTTCATAAGCTAAAGATGCCGGTAATGTTGAATCCTCGGGTTTTACTTCTCGTCCACAAACAATACCCCAAAGATCGCTGTGGATTAAAATACTTTTCATTTGAATGCTCCATGTTGAATAGTTAGCTTCATTATGTTTGTCTATCTGGAACAACGATGACATTGCAAAAAATAACTCCCTCTTAATTTCCAAAAAAAAAAAAAAAAAAATTAATTGACTCTTCTTGCGACAAACGCTTTCTTTTATAAGTATTATTTTAATACTTTTTAATACAGGGCATCTATTTTTCATACGGACCTGGGCCCATAACCTGTTGAAATGAAAAAAAAAGCAAAGCCTACTAATTTGAATATAATACTTAGAAATTATACAAAGTTAGTTTTGTTAAATGTGTTGCCATTTAACAGATTCATTAGTTGTTAAACTAGAATACTTTTGTTTATTTTTCAATTGAATATGTAATTGAAACAATGAAAAAATAATTTTTCGAATCATTTAAATTTATTCTACGTTAATTTTTAAGGGCATCAAGCACAAATTTATTTAAATTATAATAGATAATAAATTTCATTTCAATCTAAGAGAAATAAAAACTATAAAGGTACAACAAAGCCTCCGTTGGGTAAATTATCGTTCGATCCTCCTAACTTCAGTATCCTTTTTTCTGTCATATATCCTTTGCGGAGAATTAATATTTTTATCGATAAAAATTACTATGAAGGTCTTCATTGTTCGCCTTGAAGATGTTAGTCATGCCGCAGATATTAAATGGAGCGAATGTGGCATCTAAGCTGCGTAAATTGTTGTCTCAGCCAATTGCCTTGTTTTTTTAATAACATCATTTGTTTTATTAAAAATGAATTTTTGTTATTCTATTTTACTTACTGCACACTCTACTGTATATTAATACCCATTCATCCATGCAAATATTTGCATAAAATAAATATAGTTTTTTGTTAATCACTCGCTTTTAAATTTTCATTTTGTGTGAAGGCAAAACATTCATGTACAAAAAGTCTTATTTTAATTTAAATTTTAAAGGTCATGCAACATTTAGTGATTTGAAGATGTTGGAAAAAAATCTGAGTTCACAAAACAAAACACAAAAAAATCTCATAATAATAAAATAAAAGATTTCAAAGTCCATAAAATTTCATTTTCAATTTGTTGTGTCATTGTAATGGTCACTTAAATAAAATGAAAAGGCCACAAACTTTTAGGCAAAAAATGTTATAAAAGTTAAATATTAGTATACGGCAACACAAAGATAAAACTAATTGAAAAATTCATCAAGATTCATCATAGTTTCCTTTGTTTCGGTGGCACCATAAATAATTTTTCAAAGGTTATTTTTTCTTAGCAAAGCTTCAAAAAATGTTGATTTGTTTTTTGACTTTCATTTTAGCTTTTCAATTTCTCTGCAAAAACTAAATTTTTGGTTTTCATGTGGTTTTTAGATCTCATGACCTTGTTTTTATTTGTTGTTTGCATCAGAGATTTAAACTTGAACAATAATCACAACAATTCAAAGCATTTTTTCTGCGTTCATTAAAAACTGCAATAAAAAATTTGAATTTTAAAAATTTTCTCTTTATAAATTTCTATTTAGCGTATTTATTTATTTATTTAAGTCTTTCGATTCAATATCTTTATAGACTACAACAATATTTAATACATTTTTACAACATTAATTATTCAATTAATTATTCAAAACAATATTTTTTTTAACAGTATTTATGTTCCGATAATAATCAATAACTCTATAATACAACCTCTTTATAATTTTTGACTAATTGAAAGAGTATGGAACTTATATTGATAAATGTTTTATTTATGCCGGCAATTATGTATGAAATACAATATCAGATAAATGTCTGCCTCTGTTAGCTTCACAAATGCGAGTTCTTTTGAGTACATTTTTCATTGCATTCCTACACATTTCACGCGGTATTTCTTTAATTTCACCACGAATATTGTGTTTGAGCTGCCCAACCGTTTCCGCTTTGTTTCCATAAAACTTGCCTTTCCGATATCCGCACAAAAAGAAGTCCGGAGCAGTAAAATCCAGCAATCGTGGAGGCCAATTAACATCTTTTAAAATTCTCTAAATATAGAGAACGTACAAAAGTTGTAGTCGAAAAATCTTCGTCTACTAGTCGTATTATTTTAAAAATATTTAAATATGTTTATCGAGCGACCTCAAAACAGCTGCAAAGTAAAATAAATTAATTTTAAATTTATATTAAACTGATAAAATGAACCAAAAACAGAAAAATAAATTAATCAATTACAAGTTTTTCTTTATCACTCAATAGTAAAAGATAACAACATATTAAAATCGAAACGAAAAAAGACCAATCAATTCTCTTTGCAATTCGCAAACTTAATGATAAAACTCTTTTATTTGATATTGAAATAAATTAACTGAAATATTTATTTATTTCAAGGTAAAACAATCTCCAGCAAAAGACCAACCAGTATGCTGGTGTGGTAATTTTATAGAAGATAGTGTTGTGTAGTCGCCTGTGGCAACGTAAAATAAATGATGATTGTATAATTAAATATTTAATTAAGAGAGATGGAGAAAGAAGAGGAAGCGTAAAAATATTAATTGAACCTCTTCAAATAACAAACTTAAATCAGGTATTTTAGGCTTTTTTTGTGCTAAAAATTTTACGCAAATATACAGAGATAGAATAATAAATGAAATATTTTATTGCAAACAGCCTTGGAGACTATTTTCTCTTGAGTTATTTGGATTATTATTTTATATAAGTGCTGTTCAGCAGTTAAAGTTTCGCAGAAATAGCTTTAAAAATCTGCACAGACCAAAAAAAATACGCGCAGTTGCCCCCATAAGGATATTTTAGATGGGCTGAGGTTTCCATTTCATACTTAAAATATTATTTAAAGTGCTAATTTTGCCAAAAAATAATTCCTAACACTAATCAAAAGGTTTTTTTTTTCAAAAATATTAATTTATTTATTCTGATGCATTTGAGTTAAATTTAAAAAATAAAATTTCTTTAAATCATGCCTTAAACGAAATCTACTTTCCCATGTCTTAATTTATTTAATAATTATCGTTTTCAAATAATAAATAATCTATCAATACCAAACGCAAACGTTACTGCAATTTATTTTTTTTTTTAACAATAAAAATCAGAGCTATCAATTAATCTTTCATTTTTGAATTAATTTGCGAATCATTCATGCACTGGATTACCATATTTCGAATAAATTCTCTTCAGAAAAAAAAAATAATTAAGTAAAATTTGAGTCAATTCAAATGAATTTGTTAAAAATAAATTGCAATTTATTTCAACTTTTAATGAAATTGTCAAATGAATTGCAATTCGTTTGCAATTCAAATGAATTTGTTAAAGTAAATTACAATTCACCTCCAATTCATTATAAGTGAATTGATTTTGATTACTTCAAATAAATTAGAAAAAATAATTAGCAACTTATTTGAATTGAATTAATTGAAATATGAATTGATTTTGTAAGTAAATCTGCAGTATATATAATGAAGCAAGCATTACTCTAGTATTGTCTAAAGACATAAAATTGTCAGATGGCGGCAAAATAGGAACAGACTTATTAGGTATCAGAAAAAATCCTATCAAAAAGGGGAAATTTTGTTTATTTGATAAAAGAAACTTAAATTTTTATTTTCATCAAATAGTGTGAAAATATAATTAAAGGTGTGTTAAACAATCATTTTTTGTTTATATAATTTCATATTTGTATATTGTGGAAATTTGATTTTTTTAATTTTTTATTCGAAATTTTTTTTCTTTTCCGTTCGGATCCGCAGTCAGGTAATGACCCCTACTCATGCATTGTACCTAAACTACGAAACTAGGTTATAGGGAGGAGAAAAGAGTGAGTAGTGTTTGTGGACATTCGATTTGAATTTTCATAGATGAAAGTGACAGGAAAGTCCTATGGAGGGAGTTTATACCACATACGAACTGTTCGGCTTAAAAACAAATTTTCCTTTTAATGTGTAGTGTGATACATTGGCCGATCGACCACAAATAAATGCGCAAAGATTCCAACGTCACTGAATCTCAGCATCATATTTGTTGCTCTTACAGCTGCCTTTGTTTACTCGAAATTATTACTGCTTTTACTGCAATTGGAAAAATTTGTTTACGTTTTGTATTGAAAACTTTTAGTTTTAATAAAAATAGTTAATTGAAGTAAGTAAACGAACACATATAATATCTTTGAGTAGTGAAAAGGGAATACACAATCAGACTGAATCCCAGGATAAGGCCCTTCAATTTTTATAGTGAATATATTAATTTTGTTACAGAACATTTCGCCTTTCTCTCAATTTAATTGGTTGTAACGCATTTTTATTTCATTCATATGAATTCTAATAACTTTTCCAATTCATTTGAATGAATTCAGGCATGTTGGAAATGAATTGAAATGTACTTTAACAAATTCATTTGAATTTGAAACAAATATCTATTTATTTTACTCATTTGAACTTAAAACGAAGTACAACTCATTTTTCAAATTCATTTAATTTGGAAACGAATTGAAATTCATTTCTGCCTAATTCTTTTGAATTGCTTCAATTTCAATACAGTTTTTTTTCGCCCTGAAAGAAATTAATCCAAAATTTAGCTATTTGTGCAATAATGCATTACAAACAAAAAGGAATGATTCATTTGTAGCTCTGATAAACACACAATAAAACCTTTCCTCTATTAGAATCGCTATAATACTTCTTCTTCTGGTTGTTACAGGCCTCTATTTTTATAACCAAAATAGCTACAATAATGTACGAAGTTGTAGAAAAGAATATTTTCTCCTCTAACAAAGAAATAAGGGGTTCTTAACTCGGTTCAACTGATTTCGGGCCTTGTTAATTTGAATAACAAAAATACAACTACATTGGCTTCGAAACGAAGAATTTATCCAAAATGAGTTAAAAGGGGTTTTTATCACAAAAATTATTGAATCAAATAGTAAAGTACAGTAAAATGGTTATAATTAATATAAAACAATATTTTAGATGAACTATTTTAATTCGATTTACTTTGCTGTACATGAAGTTTTTTGTTGTTTTTAACTTAACTTATAATAATAAATAAATTATTAATAATAAATTATAATTATAATAGTGCACTTAGTGGAACTCTAATTTCTCTGAAATTTGGGAGCAATATGCTATACAGCTAAACTTCCAGTTATTGGAATAATGCAAGCAACCACAGAATTTATTTTTAAATTTGCATAAATATTATTTTTTAACATATTGCAAAAACTTAAAAAAATTTGATTTTTTTGAGCAAAGCTATTATTATTTTTTAATATCCCATTATTTAAAAATGAACCTAACTTGAGAAAATATTGCAATTGAAGAGATTGTTACAAAAATGTTTTGTTAAAGAAAAAAAAAATTGTTAGTAAAAAACTAAACGAAATAACCTGTTGTGTGTATTACAAACTGCGTACTTTTCTAAGGAATCTTATACCCATAAGACAACAACAACATGCTTTTAAGTAATTCTAGGAAATAACCTAAACAGCAGAAAAGACAACTAACACGGTTAATAAACAAAACGCACGGCCAAGCTGCCGCCTACATTGAATGATAGTAGCAACAACAATGTGGAGTAATGTTAAAGTATAAAATTCTTGCTCTCGCGCTTAAAACATCTATATAAGCACAACTTGCTGGACAAATGGATATAATTAAATGGATATAATTAAAACAACAAAGTGTTTATTTTGCGTGTATATTGAAAGTAAATAAATTGTTTAATTTCAAACTCTAAAGTGCGGTGTTGTTTTTTTGCAATATAAGAAATCAATATAACAAAACGTTTATTAAAAGGATAAAACTTAATCATATAATATTGTACTTTGAGAATAACATTTAAAATAAAGTTAAATTGTACAATAACTTACAATAGAGACTTGGTTACCAACAACCTGTATATTCTTCAGGATAATTATCAATTACAAAACATTACGACCAAATGAAAGAAATATAAGCTTAATAATACTGTTGGAGTCATAATGTTGTCTAACATAAGCAGTAATTACTCTATGTAGCATACAAGTGTAGATATCTTTGAGAAAAGACAATAAAATAAAAAATCTTTAAATGGCGTTACAGTTTATTTTGTGTTTATTGAAAGTGAATAAATCGTTTAATTTAAAACTCTAAAATGGTGGGTTATTATTTTGCAATAAAAGAGCTTTTTAAGTTTTATTATCTAAGTTCAAACAATTACCATATTCTGTGTAGCTTATTTTTAACGTATATTAATCACCCCTATTCTGCGTTCCGATTAAGTCTTCGCATTCAGTTCCGTTGCGATCGAATATTAGTATTCTGAAAAAAACGGAATCGAAAGAAAAATGAGAAGACAACAATGTTTACAAAATTAATAGCATCACTGTGGAATGAAATAGCAAAATAAGCAAGTTTGTTATAATTTTGATAAACAAATGTAAAATTTAATACAAATATATTTATTGTATTTTTTTAATTTTTTATAGTTCAAATAAAAACAAATGAAATATCAATTTTAATTAAATACAATAAACAATTTTTATTTAATAAAAATAAAATAATCAAACACAAACCATACGTACTTTTTTCCGAGCACTGGCATTTTTTGTTGGAGGACCTGGTGCATTGAGGACTCCTGCAACTTCCTCCCACAACACTGCTATTTCTTCTACTTCTTAACGATTTATTACAAAAAAAAGATTAATTTAATTAAATAAATTAATTAAAAATAATTTTAAGTGTTTTTTTTTTATCGTTTTTGAACTTTTTATCTCGTTTTCTACTTACATTTTTTTCAATTTTAAACTTTTTAACTAAAAAACACAGATAAAGAAAATCCCTCCGTTAACAAAAAAGCAACTGAGAAAAAGGGAGCTCCGATCGTAATTCTGAGCAGAATCGAAACGCAAAATACCAAAGCTGCCAGACGGAGAAAATTTACATGTCTGTACAAATTTACTATTTGTACAGACATGTACTCACTGAGCAGTACTGTTTATTTAGTATAAGAAAACGATTCAATACTAGCCTATGTAAATAATGTCTGCTTGTAATCAATGTTTTATTGCTGATAGTAATCCTAAGTAAATGCAACAAAAATTTATATACTTTTAGATTAGCTGTAAGATGTTTTTATTAGTATTTAAGAAAAAATAATTTGTTAATAAATATTTTAAATCATCAAAGAACCAACAGTGCATTTTAGTTCTCCATTTTATTAAATAGAGCTCAATATAGCAAAACTTTAAAGCAATAAACATAAGAATATAAAAACATTGACTTGGAAAATATCATTTTGAGTTATAAACTTTTTTATATTTGCAATTTGTGTCACTTTGAGAATATTGTTAGTCAAAGTTAGAAGGAACTAAAGTTAATATTTTTATTTTTCTGATTTAGATTTATTATCAAAATAAAAAAAAAATATATTTGTATCACATTATTATTGCCGACTACAAAACTAAAATTAAAACTTAAAGGGTGCCCCTAAAAAATATTAATTTCATATATATCAGCCATATCTTATCAATTAATAATGGCAGCCACTTTCAATATATAAGAAATGTGATGTAGAGGAAATAAAACTTAAAGTTGGAGGGAGATTTTATAAAAATGGGATACTTACGAAAATGGCTTTTCAGATTTTAAAACGATAGGGAGAACAAATGAAATAGGGCAACAGTCCTAGAGGTAAGTTTAATAGTTAGTCATACTAACAGATTTTAGAAGATATAGTGTAAATGGTGTGATTCCTAGAAAAAATTCAACTACCTTCCCCAAGCTTAATTAATTTATTAAGAAAAGAGGTCAACCAATTAATTTTTTTAACATTTTTATAAAAATAACTATTTTTGAATTACCAAAAAATTAACCCTTTAGCAAAATGAACTCAAATAAGATAGTCTATTATAACTTGTACTTCTTTAATGCCATTTAATCATTAACAAAACAACGTTTATAATTACATATGAAAATCAAAATACATCCTTTAGACACCACTACGTTTACAAAAAATCCTTTTAATAAAATGAAGTTTTCATATAATTAATTTTGTGACTGTCAATTAAAAGCATATGTTTTTAAGAACCGGACTGATTTATAGAATAACCATAAGAGAAAAAATTTCTAAGGATGTTAAATTTCATTTATTCCCAAACCATCAAATGTTTTTATTTGAACATAATGGTTTATAAACTACAAATATTTGGCTTAGTTCTAGAAAAAGAAGTATACTTTACATCGCCCTAACCTCATAGAATTTCCTCTCAGATGGTTTACCCTATCAATAAATTTTGTAATAATTGATGGTGCTTAATTTTTTTTTCAATTACAGCATGAAACATAACGTACCTTTTTTTTTGCGGATAATTTTAATTTTTTACGAGGCATAAAAATGTCATCTAGTTGTAAAGAAAACCCCATATATACTCCTAACGTTTTTGAAGTTTTAATTTATATATTTTGTAAAAGAAATATATATAATAAACTAACCCGGTTTTAGGCAGTGTTAAGAAAAAACCACTACTGAAATTCGAATATCGCAATATTTTTCATCGTTTTCTACTTGTGGTGTTTTAAGTTTATTAAGTTTTGTATATTATAATAGCAGCTATTATTATGCCAAAATGCGTGCAGTGTTTTAAATGTTTTCGTTTTTTGCTTGCTTGTGTGTGATGGTTAAATTAAGCACCTAATTTAATTAAGTTTTTATTAACTTTTAAATATTTTTCTTCCAAGTTAAGTGATTAAAATTGTTAAATTAAACAATTCTCTTTTCTCTTCTTACTTGCTGTTGTTGAAAATTTAGCGGTCTGTTCGTCTACACATATACTTGCCAAAAGAAAAATTTATTTTGAATCTGCTAGTCCTTGGAAATACAACTGCTGCAGTAGTAACTCTTCCTAAGGCTCTGTACAGCTTTTGTTAAAACTGAATAAATTGAGGCGCAAAATAAGCAAACTTTTAAAAGCGTTACAACACTCCAAATAGTCAGAAAACAATAAATTTCTACACAGGCATGAGCTCTTGTGTTTCGTTCATTTGGATATTATTAACATAAAATCTAACAATCATACAACTACCAACGTACGTAGATAAATATGTAGATAGATGCACTTAGGTAGATAATTAAAGGCAGGGCTTATTTTTGGTGAAATAATAGATAATTTTCTTACAAAACGCTTATTTGCAAGCAAATTCATAAACGCAATTCCTGACTTTACTGTGCTTTTATACCATTCACTACATGTGTAATAATGTCTATACAATAAAGTTTATACAGTCATGGAAAACATAATAGAGACAAATAAATGTTCTGCTTTAAAGAACGTTAAAAAGACGACGGATGAATGATAAAATTGCCAGCAATATGAAGTGTTCCAGAAAAGTTTTTTTAGCACAAACCATGATAGCATAAACCATAAACAGGATAAGTACGGAAAATAATCATAATCACGATAAAAAGTTGATATAGAGAATAATAATAAGAAACAGTCTAAAAGAAAACAAATTAACAGGAGAAGCCCAACGAAAGCTTTTTATAACCAAAACGTAAATCGCTGAAATAACAACATTTTTTTATGTTCTGGCTAAACAAAAATAAATTTATTTGTATCCTTATAAAAGTTATGTACAAATAAAATTGTATTAACTATGTTGCAAATTAACTTGCACTGTATTTTGAACACGTACTCATTGGAAAGTTGATCTGCCAAATTAACGTTTGGTACCCCACGACGTTGTAACACAAACCTAATTAGGCAGGCATGAAATAACTACACTAAAAATTATTAAAATTTATATTATTCAGCATATTTTTTTTGTTGATAGAAATTGGTTAGTTGTTAAAAATAGTTTTATTAAAATCCACAACCAGAACTCAACGGTTTCAATAAATAACAACAAATTATGTAAAGCTATCGACCGGGATTAAAGTTTACATGAACAGTATCTGGTTTTATAATTAGAGCGGGTGGTGGTCATATGTAGCATGAATTGATTAAATACTCTCTGATGGACACACACACAGACACACATATATATATATATATATATATATATATATATATATATATATATATATATATATATATATATATATATATATATATATATATATATATATATATATATATATATATATATATATATATATATATCGCATAATTTCACGACAATCAACAGTTAAGTGGGCAGCCATATCGTGTGCTCTAATACCACTGTTGGGATATGTTAAGGATAGACACGATATGAAATCGATTTCAAGTTTTAAGTTTATCCATGATGTGATTAACTTAATACGACGACAATTTTGCCAAAAATTGATTAAAAACTTTGATGAAAGAATTGACATCTGTCAGCATGCTCGTGGTGGACATTTGTAAGATATCATTTTGCATTTATAATTACCGAACTTTTCTCTTCGTAATACAATAAAAATTTGAATCATGTTCACCTCAATTTTTTTGTTTAATTTTGTTTTAGAAAACGAACTTCTTGTTGAAAAACCCTACACAATGCCGACGCCGAAGCAAAACTAAAACCCTGCAGGAACTTAAATTCTACTTCAGTTTGGAGTTGCAGGTTATTACTAATCTTTGATCGGCAGAGGCCTTAGTGTCAGATATCAAAAAGTCTGTTGTTGAACGGTGAAGCTGAAGTTCACATGTGATGATATTAAAATAAATAAAAATTATTTGGCTAATTGACTGAATGTTTACGCTTAGCTTAGATTGGGAATAAGGTGGTATCGGTCACTGCCTATATACAGGGGACTTATTTCTATAAGTGCTTGGCTTTTCCGACGGGGTTAATTTTAATTTTATTTGGGTACGGTTTTCCGTCGACCCTCGTCAAATTTGGTTTGTGAACAAACCGGTTTCGGCCGTTTGCCATCTTCAGTGTTCTTTTCGTACTAGTTGCGTTCTATTGTTAGTTGTGTTTATATAGTTCGTGTCTCCCTTCGTGTTATTGCGTTCGTCACTTACTGTCTTTTTTTGCCTGCATCTCTCTCTCTCTCTCCTTTTTCATTTGTCTCTTTTTACCTAATTTGTCGTCCCTTTTTCATTCGTCTTCTTTCCTAACTAAATCCCTTTACGATCATGCTTGTTGTCCGTTTTTGTTTATGTGTGAACCTATTGGGTTTTTCTCTTTTCTCTTCATGTGACATAATAATCTGTAATTGTACGTTTATGATGTTCTTTATTGCCTTGGTCTTCTTTCCTAACTAAATTCTTTTACGATCATACTTGTTGTCCGTTTTTGTTTATGTGTGAACCTATTGGGTTTTTTCCCTTATTTCTCTCTTTTTTCAATATACACGAATAAACTAATGATTTCCTTTTCTTTTTTCATTGTCCACGAAAGAAATTTTGTTTTGCTTTTGCACAATTTTTATCGTCATTAATGATTCCTTTTTAATTTGATCACAACTCATGGTTCAGCTTCTTTTTCTTACCGCTCAAGAAGCAGGAAACAATTAAATGTGCTGCTTATTACATCTTCCAATGTAGTGAATGAGACAACAAAAACTAAAAATTTTAAGACCTTAAGTCTTATATAAATTTTTAAAGACCTTTTTAAAATATTAAAAGTTTTACAAACTATTAAAAATTTTACTTTAAAAGTCAAGTCAAAATGCTGCTTGTTTGACAAATGCTTGTGTGGAAATATTTTAGCTGAGCACACAAATATTAATTTATAAACATAACACAACACACATGCTTTAATTTATTATAAATGTTTGTTTATTTAATTGCATATTTTTTTTCTTTGAAAACAACATCAATTTTAAACAGAAGAAAATAAATTATTTTCTGTTTAGTGTGCTACAGTGATTAGAAATTTTATTTTATAACAAACATTTTTAATCAAAGTAATTAATAATAATAGTAAAGTGTGTAAATAAAATTTTGGTGAAAGATTTCTTTGATTTTATTCTTAAGCTGTTACTCAGCATATTTTAGAGCACATTTGTTAAAAAAGATTTTTTGTAATTGAAATGTATAGAAAATTTTGTTTTTTCCGCTGAAATCGAAAGTTTTTATTATTTTTTGGTTGCAGAATATAACACGATATCCCAGATCATTAGAAAATTATAATATAATATATTATAGTATAATATAATATAATATAATATAATATAATATAATATAATATAATATAATATAATATAATATAATATAATATAATATAATATAATATAATATAATATAAAATAATATAATATAATATAATATAATATAATAAATTATAATATAATATAATATAATATAATATAATATAATATAATATAATATAATATAATATTGTTACGGATTTGTTTTGCTTAAGTTTTAAAAGAAAATAATTAGGCAAAAAAGTACACTACTGGGTATGTTGTTTACTGACTGCGTGGCTTGCTAAGGAAACTTATGCACAAGAACAAAATTTCTAGTTACAACCTGCGTAGAAATTTTATACACGCAAACAACAACAATTTGATATGCTGTTTACTAACTTCGTGGCATGCAGGACAACAACAAAATTATGTTTACTAACTGTGTAGAAATTTTGTACGCGCAAGACAACAACAAATCTGTATGCTGCTTACCATCTGCGTAGTTTTCTAAGAAAACTTACCTACGCAAGACAACAACAAATATCTTTAAATAAATTCCAAGAAGAAACAAAAATACACACAAGCATACAGGCGCCTATACTCAATGTATAAACAACATACAACAACAAAATGTGATACAAAGGGAGTAGAAGATTCTTAAATTTTCTAGACTTTTAATGGACAAATATAAAAGGGCAGCGTCTGAGTGGATAGTCAGTCAGTGTAAAAATAAACCTCGTACAGTAAAAACGTGCATCTTAAGTAAATTGTTCTGTAGTGCCAACTTTGTTTATAGTTAAAGTAAATAAATTTGTAATTAATTCTAAAATTTGCAATAAAGAACTCACAACAAAACGTTTATAAAAGGTATAAACGTAACAATATAATATAACATAATATAATAAAATTTACTATAATATTCATTAATTATATAACAATAGTTGAATATCCGTTCAGTTCCAAATAACGCAAAATATTCTTTCTTTGAACTCGCTAACTTACATATACTCACATGTATTATTTGAATATCTAAATGACTGATAGTGGAGTCGATATAATTAAAGTTTGCTGTAGTATACTTTTTTAGCTATCACTAAATAAATGTTTAGTAGTTTAGAAGTAAGTTCTGCAATAAATAGCCGTGTTTTATTCCTAATACAAGGACTACTGTTATCCAATTAATTTCTGCTACATCTAAAAAAATTCGATTAATTTTTGTTATTAAATCAGAAGTTTACAAGAAAAAATCGAATTCTCGTTTGATTATAAGCATTTACGTTTCACATTTTTACTTTAAAATTCGAATTTGTGTAATTGCTATCAAAAAATTAAACGCGCTTTTCCTTAAAACTTGTTGGAAAAGTTTTTTTGTTAATATTTTTAAATATAAGGTAATAAAAAAATGTATAAACATAGAAAACGCCATCGAAATCCCAAATATTTTTTAGCTGTGTCGTCCATCATTGATTTACAATAAGCAACACCTTTTGAAATTTTTATTATTAGATACTTATGCTGATGCTTTAAGTGGCGGTAGGCCTTTACATATTTGGTATAACTACAACATCTCTTCAGCTATTGTGTAACTCATTTTCACTACTCACATAGCATTCCTAAATGCTTGCATTCAGTATTTTATTAATATTGGCGAAGAAGTATATGCCATCCAATTTTTATCGCCCTGGTACAATTCATTTTCTTCCACATAAATTATTTATTGATGGATGATTGATACAAAATGACTTTGAATATAAGAATACAGTGAGCAACATCTGGAAGAAGCTGATGAAACGAAGCATAAGTAATGCAGTGAATGCAAAAAAAATATATATATATAAAAAAATAAAAACAAAAGGAGTTGTATAAAACTGCTGTATTAAGTGTCATGCAGGCTCATAAAATATGCGTTCAAAATACATTATTTTCCCTTCGAAATGAGAGTAAATAAAATAAATGAATAAATAAATTTCGTATTATGATTTATCTATGAAATAAGACTTCATTGTAAAAGAGAACTATTCAGTAAAAATTTCTTAAGGTTTTAGCGTCTTATGTATTACCTGTAAACGTTTAAAGGAAAAACAAACCTTTCAATTCTAACCTATAAATAAGTGTTTAAATTAAACACTTCTTTTATACGCAAATCTATTAAGCATAAAAATAAATTAAATTTAAATGTAAAATAATTTTAGTTTGTGTAAAATTCAATTGTATTGAAGCAAGAGTTTAACAATATGACAGCCTGCGTACATTTAACATAAAGTTTGAATGCATCATAACATAATCATATGTCAATGTTGCATGCCTACGCATTGATATCTGTTCGGAAATAATGCTGCATCTGTTATTATGGGTGAAATAAGCATTAGGGAATAGGAATCTCTTGATTTCTTAACATAAAAGTGTGATTTTCGAAAAACTAAGCACAGTTTTCATGTTTCTAAAGACGGTTCCAAGTACGCCGGCTTTCTAAAACAGTGTAAAAGATGCTTCACTCCATCCGATCTTTATACTAATTATACCATCTATATCCATTCAAAAATGGAATACATAGGGCGGCACCCTAAAGAATATTGTGCAGTTGCTCAATCGCGTACAAGAGATGGCCAAGAGGCTTATTGCGGACAGTGGGATATCCAACTATATTGATCCTATCGGTTGATGCAATATGCGTTATATTTCACTGTTATGCCATTACTGCAATGGTAAGTGCTTTAAAGAAATTAGGGAACTTGTTCCCGTTTCTCGTACGTTTTTGCGTTTAATATGCTTTTCGTCGACGGCCCGTTCGTTTATGCTTGATTGCCGGTAAATCATACTACGCATTACAGAAAAAAAATATTTTTTTAGCAGAACAGTTGATATGTGGAATAAACTTCCTCCACAGGTGTTCCCGTCATTTTCAATGTATGAAAATTCAAACCGAATACCCACAAATAGTACTCCCTATTTGTAGATGAAGTTATATCATCCCCCTGCGTGATGAATTAAACATAGTTCTTATGTCGCAGTCCGAGAGGTAGCCAGATTTTTATTATTTCTCTGCCTTTTATGCAGCAAGTACTTGTTAAGAGAACATTTGTTTTCATGACGATAATAAGGTTAACCATTCCGCCACTTGTACTGATGTTATTGTGCCTTGCTAGCTATCAGGCTGCTGCTCCCAGGGAGTTTTCACTGGAATTCTAACAATTATAGTAGGATCGCAAAGATTCAAAAATGTAAAGTTTGTAATCCCTTTGGACCAATTGTTCGCCGTTGTTCTCAAAAATTCCTGCTGAAAACAGGAAAACAAAAATTATTTCAGTGTGAAATTTATCGCTTATTGGTTATTCGTTAAAAAATTTATGCCTGTTGAGTAGGCACCCAGCAAGAACTATATTGTCGCCTTAATTCATGTTCTAACACAGGCTTTTTCTACGAAAATTTTTTTTCTAAAATAAAACAAAGCAACAAATTTAGATTAAGCTGCTCCAAATTTTTATTGTATAACGAAGAGCATAGTTTGGCAATTATGAATGCAAAACAATATCTTGCAAATATCCACAACGACCACGCTGACAGATGTCGATTTTTTCTACAAAGTTTTTAAACACTTTTTAGCAAAATGGCAGTTCTATTTCGTTAATCATATCACGGATTTTGGGTGTACAGGCTGAATAGACCCCACAAAAAATATTCCAGTGATGTTAAATCAGACGATTTGGCTGGCCACTTAACGCTGATCGTCGTGATATTACACGATCGGGAAATTTGGTTTGCAATAATTTGATCGTTTCGTTCACTTGATCAATAATAGGCCAATATTGAGTATTCAGCATCTCGTGATAGCGTATTTCATTGGCCCTACAGTTACATGTTGAGCTTAAGCTTCTAAATAATCGCTCTAGGATTTTCAGGAACCCTTACAAGTGAAATTGTGTTTGGTCCGAAAAATATTTTTTTCAGATAAACTAGCCGGTTATTCCTGAATGAATTAAGCGAATCTACAACGATGTGAATAGTCGGTCGGCCTCAATTCCTGCACCAGTTGAAGGCTTCAAAGTGAAATCCTTATGGAAAAATCACCATGTGGTGGTTTTGGATAACCCCATTTGTTGAGAACGTCCCGTAATTAACAAATTTGGATTCGCTTCAACACAGTGGCTCACGGCTGCAATATTTTTATGTGAACAAAACGGTCGACGCTGTCGATACAAATTAAACGACCAAATTCTTAATAACCGTTTTTGTCAAAAATATCACTATATTTATGAAATGTAACTTGAAGCGAACCATCATTTTCATAGTGGATTTTAATTATTTTAGTGCGATTTTCGTGCGAAATTGAATTCATTGTAACAATTGCCAACGCATCTACTACGAATACGTCAAAAAACTAAATGTCAAAACTATAATGTTGTTGGTGTTACCACAATTGAAAAAATAACTTCTTTTGAAAAACTGATATTATCCTCGTACATATGTACTATCAGCTTATATTCTTATATTCTTTTTGGTGTTAGACGGCATAATTTTTATACTATGAAGCGATATTTTCTCCTTGTAAAGATTACAATAAAAATTTATTGTATATTTGCCGCAAGGCTGTCCATAGTGCTCAAGAACGTGCTTGTTGTGGAATGACAATATTACAATATAGCTTTAATATATATTACGAATATATACTGAACTTCCATTTCATATTATATAGCTGTATACTAAGATGAATTGAAACCGAAACATATTGAGTTTAAACATAACACTTACTAAAGTAAGTGATATTGCCGGTCATCTAAAAACTGCTTATTAATTGCCAATACAACACTTCTTCTCTGCCCCACTGTGTGCTGGATGTGGTCTTACTAATAGTCTTACAAATACCAGTCATAGTTAATGAGTTAGGTGAAGTGAAGAATCTCTTGCACAGTGCCCTAGCACATAAATGCTTCTTTTGCGACTTTAAAAATATGCTTTATAGATAAATTCACTAAAATTAATTATTGGTGCTAAAATTGATTCTTACCCGCATTTCGTTGATCTCTTCGTCAGCGAATCGGTAAAAACGTTATAGATAAGATGAAGGCGTCTTGAACTTACAAATATTACCAACTTAGTATTAACTAATTTTATTTTGTTTTGAATTCCTCATTTTTAAAGTCCTTCATAATGATGTATTTACATCAAAAGCGCGAATTCAAAACATTAGTTCATTCACCGCCGGAGTAAACCCAAATAATTTTATTATTGTTAACATTTGTCCATATCCAGGGCGTCGTCAGAGCTTTTTAGTAAAGCAACTAGCAATTTGGAAAATAAATACTTTTTTTAAACTTACAGCTACATTTAGAGTTGGAATTAAAGAAGCTATGTCTGCAAGTAAAAATAAAGTCATTATTCATTATTGGTATATTTAATTTTTACAATTAAAAATCAGTGGATATTTTTAAACTGTGAGTAAAGGGGATTAGGGAAAAATCATGAAATCACATGGTAGTAGCAGGCCGTGGTGTTAAATGTAATGAAATTTATGTAATGTAACGTTATTCTTGAAATATATTTTGTAAAGATATATATATTAATAAAAAATGTTTTATTTAGTCTACAGTAATGATTTATTATAATTCCAGAATCATTTCCTTAAACAGGAAAATTATATCATACCAGTTACTGCATCTAAAATCCAAAGAATGCCTATAACCCACAATTTTCGATTGGCAATACTTTCGGTTGTCAACACTATGTGTACTTTGATATTTTTAGAAAATCTAATTTTAAGGCTATAATTTGTAAATTTGAAGCTATTCACCGTGCGACATGGATGTCGAGAGCTATTTGTAGCTTTAAAAATATTTTTATTCAGAAATGAATTCAAAAGTGGCCAAGCAAGAAGAAAATGATTAACGACAAATACATATTGTTAGGTTTATACCTTTTATAAACGTTTTGTTGTGAGCTCTTTATTGCAAAATAAATAACACCAGCTTTTAGAATTAATTACAAATTTATTTACTTTAACTATAAACAAAGTTGGTACTACAGAACAATTTACTTAAGATGCACGTTTTTACTTTACGAGATTAATTTTTACACTGACTGACTATCCGCTCAGACGCTGCCCTTTTATATTTGTCCATTAAAAGTCTAGAAAATTTAAGAATCTTCTTTTCCCTCTGTATCAAATTTTGTTGTTGTATGTTGTTTATTCAATATATAGGCGCCTGTATGTCTGTGTGTGTTTTTGTTTTTAAACTGATAAAGTTTCTTCCTGGAATTTATTTTAAGATAGTTGTTGTTGTCTTGCGCACATAAGGTTTCTTAGAAAACTAGGCAGATGGTAAACAGCATACAGATTTGTTGTTGTCTCACGCGTATATGCTATGCAGTTAGTAAACAGAAATTTGTTGTTGCATTGCAAGCCACGCAGTTAGTAAACAGCATATCAAATTGTTGTTGTTTGTGTGTATAAAATATCTACGCAGTTTGTAATTAGAAATTTTGTTGTTGTGTATAAGTTTTCGTAGCAAGCCACGCAATAAGTAAAAAACATACCCAGTGCTTCACTTTATTGCTTAAGTTTTTTCTTTTAAAACTTAAGCAAGACACATCCGTAACAAAATTTTTCAAATTTTAATGATATATGTATGTATTCATTAAATAATGTCACTACTGAACCTGTGTAAAATTAAAATTGTATTACGTCATTATTATTTTTGATATTAGCAAAATATGGCTCATTAGCAGGAATGGTGAAATTGATTGTTTATGCTTTTTGCAAAAGATAACTTCTTCGTAAGTGCGTTATTTCTACCAAAATCCTTGTAACTCACCCAACATTATTGTTTGATTCTTTAATTTTGTTTACCCTTTGTGACAATAGCAATTGGCGTCATAGAATCTTGCTAAATTGCCGCCAATTACTCTTTTTACTTTTTCCCATGTTTATAATGTTTTAGTTAACAATTGTGCTGTTAAAGATGAACTGCATACTACGCTCGCATGCCAACGTCTTTAAGAATAAAACAACAAACTTTTAAATAGCTATTAGTATAACGCCACAATAAAGTGCGTTATTGTTTTTCGCTCTTTTATTTCTGGAATAAAATATATAACATTAAAAGTGATGATTCAGAATTTTAACAATCTGTGATATCGTTTTTTTTTTGTTTGCTAGATTGATTTATATGCCAAACAGACAAATTAGTGCTGATAATTTTTTAAATTCTTTGTCGTTTACTACAAGAAAGTTCTACCTTTTCATGAGGTGTAAATTTTTCGATGGGCATAATATTTCAAAATAGTTTTGTTACACCTAAATTAATTTTTACATTATATCTTATCACCAATTTAATATTAACTATAGTAAGAATCTTAACAAAATTAAAAATAATTTGTGTTCATAGATTTTTCAATATGTATTATTTGGTTAACTTCCTAAAGTTGACAATGGAACCATTTTCATTTTTTCTTTTTAAGCGAAAGTTACATAAAGAAACCTTAGTTCCTAAGAAACTCAATAGGCTTTCATTGATTTTTTGTTTTTGCTCAGACAAAACTTAAAACCACAAGCACGTGCAAAACCACAAGATAAAATTTATATACGAACTAGTTATAAGCATTAAAAAATATTTATATCTATTAAGTATGATACAAAAAGTAAGGATGTAGATTCATATTTCTATTTGATTGAACTTTTCTTAATAGATTTATGTAAAATGAAAAGTATAAACGTACAATGGAAAGGTAAAATTGGTGCAGATGTGTTAAAGTAGAGAATTTTAATTTTTAAATTTTTTATTTGCATCGTAATGTATGTTGAATTGTTTGAATTTTGTATTTGCGTGGTTATGTATCTGCATCGTTAATTTATTACTAATTAAAATGCTTTAAATCTGACAATTTTATAGAGGAAATGTACAAAACACAGATAGTTTGGGAAATATGATGAATGCTCTTGAAATTCGGTGATTGATGAATTTTTACACTGGTTTAGCTACAAATATTTTGTTGCAATAAAACAGTTCTGGAATTTTTTTTTTTTACTTGTACGTAAAAATAATAGTTTATATTAGTTAACTCTGTAATGGGTTAACTCAATTATTTCATCAGAGCATATTCCATTGTAGCAACCATAAAATGGTAAAATGCATCCTACATATTTTCGATGTTACAATATGTCAGTACATATAAGTGATAAAGTTCAAGTCAGCTGCTGGCCGTTCGGCCATAATCTGGCGTTGGTTTGACCAGTGTAGGAAGAACGCCCACCCGCGCCCCAAGACGCATACATTTCTTGCACGGTAGCGGGGCCTTGCTACTACTCCTTGCTGAGAAGTTGAAGAGTATCCTATTCCTTATCCTGTTGCATATGCAAACGAGGACATTGTATGTTAACCTGCGTTAAAATCTCTTTGGATACTTATTTCAAAGTTCAGATTAAACCAAGTTATGCCTCGAGGAACCTCACCAATAACCATAACAAGGCCAAAGCCCTGCTTGCGACTAGTTCCCATGATACCAGTGTGGGTGTATTAAGTACACTTGTCGGAGCACGAGAGGCCTATGTCTCTTCCAGTTTGGGGCTCCTGCCAGCCCGGGCGACTGATGCCACATGTTTCCCCTGGAGCATTCTGCTTATGTCTAACTTTACTTATTCTCTTTAAAAGTAAACACAATAATTTGCTACAAAGTTGTTTGGATTTGTTTCGCCAGTAAATGAAAAAGTTTTGTCGTTGTGTTGTTGTGTAAACCATCATTGCAGACTGTGTGCTTGGTATAGCCGGTGAGTGCCGCGTTCTAGGCTGTGCTGGTAACTCAGTGTCAGGGTTTAGGTAGTTCGATAGGATCGTAACTACTCATGTAGGTAGATTGCCGGCTACCCGGAATTTTATGCGGGGCTAATCTAATATGTCCGTATTTTATTATTATCGAGGTGTGTCCTTCTGAGAGTGTTTTTCGTTTGCAAGAGTGTGTGATCAGGTGTAGTTATGTGCAAATTGTGTCTGAGGTCGTTTTTCCCTCGTTCGTTTATTGTGTTGTTTTGTTGATTTCCATGTTTTCAATAATGTATAGTCTTTTTCGTTTTTTCGCTAGGATATTGAAATGTCATACATACATCCATCTCCCTTGGTGCTTGTCCGTGAGTATTAAGATGTAACGCAAAGTTGCAGTTTTCTCTTTTTCGTATGTTTGGCCGTATATGTTCGGTATAATTTGCAATTTGATAAAGTAAGAAATTAAATTATATGTGCACTTACACCCGCTTAAAATTATTGATTTCGTTATTTGGCATTTCATTCGAAAGGAACTTATTTTCATTTGATTTTGAAGTAAATTAACATAAGAAATTTTCTTATCTTACTGAGATCAAATGTTTTTCAATTTAAAAAAGAATTTGAGTACAATATCTGTCGTTTATTCAAAATTAAATCTATTCCTTACAAATAAAATTTTTATAAGCTTTTACCCATACAATTACATTAGCCCCACATAAAATGCCAGGTGGCGGGCAATCTGCTTACGTGAGTAGATATAACCCTAATGAAAGTACTACCTATACCCGAGTACAGTAGAGTTTGGAACACGGCTTGATAATGATGTCATCACATAAAAAGCTCCCGCCGATCGTACCTAACAATCAGGAATGACCAAAAGAAATGACAATAGTATTTCCTTCACTGGCGGTGTCACGAAAAGACAGCAAACGAAAAATCACCTAAACAATTGGTTACCATTTCGTTAAAAAAACATACTTTAACTTTTTTTTTTATTTTCGGATCATTACTCGGGGGATGATGGCTACACATGCAGTGGATTGTGCCAGAACAAGAAAATTAGGTTGTGGGGAAGAGAAAGTGGCAGCAAAGACCTCAGGAGGGAATTTATTCGACACGCATTTTCCCTGTAATGCGAAGTGCGGTTCACCGGCCAAGCAATAACAAATGGTTGTGCTCTCAATGAAACTCCAGTTAAACGCAAAAACGTGGAGTTTCTGGAACAACTTCCCTAATTTCGTTAGAGCACTTACCATTGTAGTAATGCTAAAACAGTAAAATACAACCCAGAGATTACAGAGAATCAATAGATTTCGATACCCTACTGTTCCCAATTGCCCTCTCCTATATGCGGTCGAGCAACTCCAAAATAGACTTTGGGGCGCCGGCCCATACATGAGAGTTGTATTCCATCTTCTAACGGATATGGGTGGTATAAATAGTACGGCGATTTTATGAAGTGAAGTATCTCTTACACCGTTTTAGGAAACCGAGCCACTGGAAAGCTTCTGAAAACTGGGTGTAGTCCATCAAAAAATCACACTGAATTTTAATGCCAAGAACATCAAGACTTCCAAATTCGTAACACTTATATAAACCATAGTAACAGATGCAGCACCATTTTCGCACACAGATCTATGCGTATAAAATGTGTTTTTAATTTATTTCAATTAAAACAAAATCTTTCCTTTGTGGAATTATTTTACTGTTTTACCGACATTGTTTTTCTACGGATTTACAGTGTAAGAGTGCTTTAATTATTTTTGAAGAAAAGTTGGACTTCAGGAAACAATTTCTATTTGGTTAACTGGTAACCATGCTACGCTTTTTAATGGAGAAAAATTGAAAAGAGATAGAGAGGTGGTAAACATAGAAGAATATTACCTTTAATGCATTGGATAGTGATGAGTCGCCAAGCAAAAAGTTATTATTAGTTATTTTATTTTGTTGCCAAATACGTTATTGAGAAGTATCAACGAAGTAGGTTACGGAATATTAAAATGTCGAATTCAATATGTATATATTTCCTTGTATATAGCAAGAACACATATAAATTTGATTACCGGAATGGCTTAGAACCCAGTTCAAACTAATGCATAGTCAACTTATTTATATATATGGGTTGTCCAGACTTTTGTAAATTTAAAATATAAGACCACAATTGCTATCGACTGTGGAGGAGAATTTTGTTTTGCTAATTATAAAGATTATACAATTTTACGTTTTTAGAAAGTCGCCTTATGTACTATTTCGATTTTCAGACTTATAGTAGAATATTTCACCAAACAATTTTGATTTAACGAAATTAACCAACACCAATCGAATTATAATTACAAAATTAGCAGTTTTACATAACAAATAGGTTTTAAAAGGTTTATTAAGGTATGATAAATCCAGATTTAAGTAAGAAGTAAATTATATATTCAAAGTAATTATATTATTTCTGCAACCTACAATTAAAAATATAAAATTTTTGCAAAAATGAAAAGATAAAACTTCACCGCCCAGTTCCTTACTTTATTTGCCGTAACTTCGTTTTTAGTTAAAATGTGCTTCTAGGATTACTTTTGACTTGCTTTATTCAGTCAACCTTACTATTTTTATTTCTTTTGTGGCAGTTTCGATATCTTTATGAAGAGAATAAAAAGTCATGTGGTAGGTGTCAACATTAATTTAAAATGTAAATGGATTACAGGCTTACCACCATGGATATTTTCAATGCGATACATTTAAAAATCCTTTTGCCCTCGGGTTTCTTAAATTTTTATATTCTGTTTTTAATATCTTTTTCTTTTGATACAGTTGTTTATGCATTGAACGATTTTTTAGACGTGAAATTGTATGTGTGTTTAAGCATGTTTTCCTTTATGTTGCCTTAAACTTAACGAACCATAATAACAGAAGCACAATTATGTAACCACTGGGCAAGTTTATGACTACTAACCACTAAAATTATTATAACTAAAAATTGTTTTCTATTCTATTTTTAATATTAAATTCTACGAATTCCCATGCCAGTTAAATTGAAATTATTTGATAAAATTTATTCTGAATTAAAATTGTGTAGACGAAGGTAAATTGTGATTTTAAAATTGAAATAATTTTATCTATGTGTAGTAGATTTCTTACACATACGTATCTTCTGGTTTCAGGTTAAGTCGTTAGTTGAAGTTAATGTGATGTTTAAATAAGCATTGGCAGTAATGAAATGGAAATGCAAATAGTTAATAGTTAATAGAACAAACAAGATTCACTTTATTTTATTTAGTAATAAAGTAATATTCTGGGTTAATTAAAACATTCAAACATACGAAAAGTAAATAAATATAAATAAATAAATTGTGTGGTTTAAAAATTGCGTAGTTTTCTAAGAAATCTTATACACAAGAGATTACAGCAACATAATTGTAAGAAATTTCACAAAATAAGCTAAACAACAGAAGCAAACACAACTAACTAACAACACAAACAAAACACACAGCCAAACAGGCGCCTACACTGAATGATAATAACAACAACAATATAGCGTGCTGTTAAATAAGAATAGTCTTGCATATGCCAGAATCAATTTAAACAACTATATAAGCACCACTTGCCGGCAAAATAAAAGTTAAATCCTCGTTGAGTAAAGACAACAGAGTAAATAAATCGTTTAATTTAATTTGGAACTCTAAAGTGCTGTGCTAGTATTTTGCAATAAAAGAGCTTAGTAGCTACAGGAATGTTTTTATTAACCAAAAACACGTTTATTGAAATTGCTGTTTGACAAGGAGCATTATCGTGATGTAACACCCACTTGTTATTGATGTTTGGTCTCACATGCATAACCCTCTTTCGTAGTCTATGAATCTTAAAGTAAAAGTGTTAATTGACTGTTTGGCCTTGAAGTGCTTAGTCTTTGTCAAAAAGTAAATTAGTATGCATTTGATCTTTGACTTTGTCATCCTTGTTTTTTTTTAACCTTGTTTCTGGGTCATATTTAAACCCCAAAGACTCATCACCAGCAAAATGAGGTCATTTTTATTCGAATGCAAAAATTCAAGGCTCCTTTCCTTTTCGACGTCCTTTTGGTGTTGCGAACCTTTTTTGGCACCATTTTTGCGCAGATTTATCTCATCTTCAATTCTTTTGTCAAATCTGATGAACGGTGGTGTGAGTGAAATTTAACTTTTCCCTGAATATTCTGACTAATCATCGACGATCTGAATGCACAGGATCCCGGATTCTGTCGACATTTTCATGAGTACTGTAAGGTGAAGGACTTCCGCTTCGTGGTTCATCTTCAATCAATTCTCCTTCTTCTGAAAATGCCTTAAATTGCCGAAAAACTTGGGCAGTTGACAAAATATATCTCCCTAGGCCTGCTGAAATGTAAATGAGTTTCCGTTTTATTGTGTCTAAGCCTGAAACAAAATCTGATGGCACACCGTTTTTTAAAACCGATGTCACTCATTTTTAAAACACAAGAGCAAAAAAAACGCTACTGACAATCGAATGACTCGAGCGATGTAAAAGTCGCACTAAAGGTATATCACATCTTCATCTGCAGCTTTTCCAACCCAGCACCTCAAATATTCCCAGACAGAACGTAACGTTGCTACTCTCATTACATAGTTTACAGACTTCGTACACTGTATTAAAGTAATTGAGTTATTATTTTTATTAAATTTTTTTAGTAATTAATTTTAAGCACAAGGTCTTATTTAATAAAAAATTTTTTAAAAAACGGTGTGGAGAAATATCGAAAATATAATAAAAAATAAAGTTTTTTAAAAAATTTTTTATTAAATAAGACCTTGTGCTTAAAATTAATTACTAAAAAATATTAAAAAAAGGTCAAAAAATTATAACTATTATTTTTATTATATTATATATTTTGCTGATGCTTTGGCACCGGAGGTCTTTATTTATCGACTTCGTGATCTACATCCCGCCCGGTTTAAGCCGCCTGTGGGTCTGAACCTCTTGAAATGGTTTTTTATACATATAAAAACACCAAACATAACAAATTGAACTGAAATTTTTGTCATTTACTCACTCCCAACCTTATACCTATTTTTCCCTAACTATATTCTTTTAAACGCCCACCAAGATTCACTAAATTCTGTATAATATTTTTATTAAAATCAAGTTGGGTATATCCAAGTTAATTGGATGTCTATTTCGACCCATTTCAAAAAAATCTGCATAATTTTACAAAACTCTCTGCGATTAATGGCTACCGCTTTTGGTGTTTATATAACAAAACATAAGAAAGAAAATTAAGCTTATCACCTTATATTATCCGATGTTGTTGAACATCATTGACATGGTTTATAAAACTATGCCTGGGAAATAAGTGTGGACAAATTCTTTTTAAATCTCATAGGTTCTTCGGAAAAATTGATTTCAACCTAACTGCGAATTACAAATGTCATGATAAACTTATATATATCATATCTTCTCAAATTAACGCTTATGACACAAGATTAAAAATAATATTTTTTTTTTAGCACTTTAAGAAAAGGAAGTTTTTTTGTTTGTTTGTTTGTTTATTTATTTGTTCATTTCCTGTACAACAAGACTTAATCTTATAATTATAGTACAGGAACGCATCGCGCTATACTCAAAATTAACAAAAAACAAATACAATATTTTCAAATAAGATTAATATAAATAAATAAATATGTAGCTAGAAATCATCCAAAAAAAGTAAATAAAAATTTAATAAAGCTATTAGCGTTGCTGTTTTGTTGTTGATATGGTGGAAGACTAATCCAAATGCGAGCAGCATACAAATAAAATTGCCACTCAGACACTAGATGTTGATGTCGAGGTATTATAATATTTCGGTTTCTAGGCGATTGGGAAAAACGTAATTTTTCAAACAAGTATCTAGGGGTTTTTGTATATATTATTTTGTGTAAAAAAACTAAAGTACGGATCTTTATCAGACTTTCCAAACTAACCCCGTAAAGATTATTTAAAACAGATGAAACATGGTCAAATCTACGCAAACCATAGACATATCTAATAATATTATTATAAAGAACATTCAGTTTTCTTTTACTAATGGCGTCGCAATTACCAAATAGTTCACATCCATACATCAAAGTAGGAATTAAGTATGTTTTGGCGAGCAAAATTCTTATCCGTAATGGAGTGAAAAACTGCGTGGCCCAGAGAGTCCGTAACTTTACATATACTTGTCCGACCAGAGCGTTTACATGGTCCGACCATGTCAACCAGTTGTTAAAAATTATGCCCAGATTTTTTGCCTTATTAACAATTTCGATTTTCTCGCCATTTAAGACAATTTCACCTGAGAAAGTCGATGCTAAACTTTTCCTGCCTATTACAATACATTTAGACTTACAAGGGTTCAAGCAAAGTCCGTTTGCACAAGCCCAGTGATAAATTTTCCTCAACTCGTTATTTAAATGCAATATGCCATTGGCAACATTTTCAACTGGGGTACCTAGCGTAATCTGCACATCGTCTGCATATAGGTGGATGTTGCATTTTGAAAGAACCTTTGGCAAATCATTCACATATATTGAAAACAATAGTGGACCAAGAATAGACCCCTGTGGTACGCCTCTGATAAGTGACAATTTGTTCGACCATGCTTTATTTACAAAAACCGATTGTGTGCGATTCGATATATATGAATCAATTAGCTTGGCCGATGTGTCTGAGAATCTGAAAAAAAATTTTAATTTCCTTAGTAGTATGTCATGATCCACGGTATCAAATGCTTTAGAGTGGTCTAGAAGCACTAAAAAACATATATTTCCACATTCCAGTTCTAGTCGTATGTTCTCTATTACTTCTGCAAGAGCAGTAATACAGCTATGGTTTCGACGAAAACCAGATTGCACACTGGAAAGTAGATTATTGCCGTTTATGTAAGACAACATTTGTTGGTATAAAATCCTCTCCAAGGCTTTCGATAAAAAACAAAGAATGGCAATTGGCCTGTATTCACCATTTGCCTTCGGCAGAGGTAAAATTTTCGCATGTTTCCATATCGACGGTAACGTCGATGACATGATAATATTATTAAAAATATGAGTGACGTAAGGAAGAATCAAAGGCAAAAGCACTTTTAAAAATTTCGGGTGTATATTATCAGGCCCAATAGCATTTGATTTTATTGAAAAACACGATAACATTACATCACATTGAGTGATACAGGAAAACCGAAAATGATCACCAACAACTCCATCACCTAAATTTAACGGGTCTGAGGGAAAATTAAAAAAATTGGGATCTGATTTGATCATGGGAGCACTAGTAAAAGTTTCATTGAGAGAATTTGGATCAATATTGCAGTCAAAATTTGCAACATCACCACCACTGACAATTTCACGAATAGTATTCCATGTTTGGCGATTGTCAATTGCATTGCCAAATCTTTTCGAATAATACTCGCCTTTTGCAATTTTTATGTACCTATTTACATTTCTCCTTGCAATTCTATATTGAAGATGTAGTTCAACAGTTCTATATCTCTTCCATCTAGCATACGCCAAGTCTCTTTGTCGCATTGCTGCTTTTATTGTATTTGAAAACCATGGTTTCTGTCTAAAGGCTTTCGTCTTATGTTTGATTGGCACAGACAAGTCGAAAAGATACTGAATATTGTTATTTAGGAAATTGCATTGTTCATCCACATTGGGCATAAAATAGATATCACTCCAGGAAATATTGGATGAATATTCGCGAAGATGATTAAAATTTAGCTGTCTGAAATCACGATAGCTAATGCTCTGATGATCAGTTTGATGAAAATAAAAATCGTAGTTCAGAAAAATAAGATCATGCTTGGAAAAACATGATGCGGAAATTTGGTCATACAGATTTATTTTAGATGTATTAGAAACAAAGAAAAGGTCAATTAATGTACTACTTGAAGATGTAAAATGTGTTGGATTTACTGTGTTTGCAGGAAATAGTCCGAGAGACAACAAATTATCAATTAGGTCCATCTCTATCAATATATTCGAGTTGAAATCACCAGTGATTATATTGTCACTATATTGTGTGGTGAGAGTTTCTAGTAAGTTATATAACATAGAAAAAGGTACTCTTTTATTAGGTCGGCATATGCAACCTATTAACAACTTATTCCCAAAGGCGAAAACTTCCACAAATAAAAACTCAATCTTCTCATCATTTGTGTTATTCACAAAAAATGATTTTCCCACTATCCTACTCGTCATACTCTTTTTCAAGAATATGGCAACACCTCCACCATGACTCACTCTATCACATCTGAGCACTTTATAGCCATATGGACATATAAAGCTATTCAGAGTTGTTTCCGCAAGCCACGTTTCCGAAACGCAAACAACGTCAATGTCAGAGTTTTCAAAGACAAATTTAAATTCATCAATTTTGTTATTAATGCTTTGTGCATTAATATGAACAATTTTAAAACCTTTTCTATATTTTGACAAAATTTTTACCATGTTCATTGTTAAATCTTTGGAACTTCCACGCTCATTGTTGTTGTCAGCCATTATCTTCCATATTAAAACATTGTGCAACGCTAATAGGAACAAAAACAATACTAAACATTAAATTACAATAAAATCCACAAATAATGAAATTATTAACAAAATGATATGCAAAAATAATAATATAAGAAATTGGAAAAAGTAATTCTATTATTGGATGATAAAATGACTTGCAATAAATAGCATAAAAATTAAAATTAATTCGTCCCGGCAATAGGTCGAAAAAATTGGTCCAACTCTTCAGGTAAAATGATATTAATTGCCTCATCACTATCATTTTTTCTGACAAAGACAGTACCTCGCAGCGTAAACACTGACTTTAGCAGCTTATCCTTCTTTAGTCTAAGAGCAGCTTTAAAAATTCCATAATTATGTGAGGTAAGATTTTCATTTATGTAGAAAGGAACATCACTTTGAAAACCTGCATGACGTAATAGTAATGCAGATTTCATATTCCGGCGATATGTTGCAATGAGTTTCAAAAAATGGTTTTTGTCATATGGCGTATTGAACCTTATTATAATTGGCGGGTCATCAACACTGCGATGGTGTTTAAAGTGCTTTACCCGAAAAATAGATTTAATCGGTGGCATATTCGTTTTTAATGAGGAGCAAATGTTCTTTAATAAATCATTTAAATTCTCATTGTTATTATAAAGTATACAAGTTATTCTTATATCTGCCGCAACCATAGAATTTTCCTGACTTAAACATTTCATCTTCAAAGTCTCAACATCAGATTTTAGCTTTAACTTTTATCATTTAACTCCTTTATTTCTCTTCTTACGTCTTTTATAAATTCCTCTTTAAAGTTATTAAATTTTAGTTCCAACTCACTTATTAAGCATATCTTACTTTCCGCGATCATATTCTTTATTAATTCTGAATGCTCCCTTAAATGTTCATCCTGTTTAGTAAATTTAGCATCCAACCAATGCCATATTCGACTACGTGAGCCAGAATCATTTAAATTTGAAAAAATGAGATTAGCAGGAGAATTCAATGCTTCTTTGTTGTATGTGGGATTAAGATTCTCTTCTTCCACAATTCTCTTAAATTTGCGCGTTGACTTTGCCATTTCAGAGAAATTACTGTTTTGCGATAATATAATTTAGATTGTTTGTTTATGATATGTTATTATATTTGTAAAGTATTGATTTTTGTTGTTTTTATTTTATCTATTTATGTTTCTTTTTTTTTTTTGTTTTTTTTTTTTTTTTTTTAATTTTCTTATTTCTTTTTGGTTTGTTTTATTATTTCTTTTGAGGCTATTAAACTCTTGTGCTAGTCGACAAGTAAGAGAAAAAAAAATTTATTGTTTTTTTTGTTTTGCTGTAATGTTTTCTTTATTTTATGAGTATTTTGTTGTGTAGACTGTTTATATTTTTGAAAATGTTCTATTACTAATATTTATTGTTTTAATATATTAAAATTGATGATAGATTTAATATTTTATGTTTTCAAACACTGACACAAGTATCTAACAATTAATTTTTTTACTTGAACTAACTGGAATTGAAGATAATTAAAAGCACAAACAAAACACGTCCACATTGCGCGACAACTCGTTCTTCTTTGTTAAGTTTGTTAATTTTGTTGCTAAAAATTTTAATTCATATTGAGTTTAAATTCAAAATTCTTTATTACTGCATTATTGTTACTGCAGTAAATAATGTAATGAAATATTTCATTATAAAATTCACATTAAGGATTAATTGAATAAGAATGTCATTTCAAAAATAGCAGTTAGTAAATTTAGTTTTCCACGATTTTTCCTCACAGAAAATCATTAGCTGAATTTTCGACTGGCCGGCGTATACTTCGCAATTTTTAGTTTAAGAAAATATTCGTTCGTGGTTAAAAATAATTTAGAAATAAATAATAAATTAATAAATGAATTCTAATAATAAATGAAAGATTTATACGCATATGTAAAACGGAACTTTTTCATATAAAAATTGGAAAAGCAACCACAAAAATTTGTAAAAAACAGTTAACTGAAAAATGTGTATCATGTAAAAATGTGTAAATGAGTGTGATATGAAGTAAGCGCAAGCATAAATTATGAGAAAATTGTGGTACATCTCTAACTGCATTTAAAAAAGGAGTTAAGATTTAAAGTGTGCTATATCCAAATAAAAAATGAGTAATTCAATTGCAACGGGTGGGACAATCTAACCCATTTTAAACTCAAATTAACTCTATTTTTTTTACTGTAAATTTATTATAGCATAATAAGCATTTTTAAATAAGTCTACGTTAGTTGTGCTGCAGTCCTTTAAACATAATATTTGAATTTTCTATACAAAATTTAAGTAAAATCCATTAATCAACTATATAAGCAATTGTAGAATGGCCATATGTACATGATTTCCCTACAGTAATACATTTAACTTTTATATAATATATATATAATAGTAGATGTTTTATGAGGATCTGATATTTTATTTGATTTTATTAACAAAATTGACTTTAATTGAATTCAAACTAGGAATTAAAACCATAATTAAATATCCTGAACCCATTCACTTTCTTTTTTCACTCGTACCTACTCATGCAGAGAAGAGAAAACTCGTCCCACTTAAAATAAATTTTTCAATTGAAATCTACACAAAGTATCCTAATATATCAGCTATAACAACGAGTATTGTTGTACTATACGGGATAATTAACGTATACGGACCTATATTTATATCTAAAAGTTCACAAAGGGGTTTTTAACCAGCAGTTGGTTTTTGTAATGAAACACAAAATTTAGATTAGGAGATTAAAATTTTTATTGTCTTACGAATAGAAAAGTTCGGCAATTATGAATAAAAATGATATCTGCCAAATTTCCACCATGACCACGCTGACAGTTTTTAATCACTTTTTGACAAAACGGCCATCCTATTTCATTAATCACATCACGGATTTTAAAGCTGAAATCGGTTCGATTGGCTTAACATAGCCTCACAAAAAGTAATCCAGAGGTGTTATATCACACGATGTGACTGGCCACTTAACTGCTGATTGTCTTAAAATTCTGCGATCGGAAAATTTGGTTTGCAATAAATTGATAATTTCATTGGCTGTGTGATATGTGGCACCGTTCTGTTGAAACCACATGTCTTTGATATCCTAGTAGTCAATAATAGACCATTATGTAGTTGTTAGCATTTCGCGATAGCGTGATCCATTGACCGTTACGCATTTTCAGCTTCTTAAAAATTGCTCTAGGACTTTCAATTTTACTTGTTGGAATGCCTTGACAACTGAAAATGGGCTTCGTCTCAAAAAATGATTTTTTCAAAAAAAACCCAGCTGGGTTTAATTAATTTAAGTGAGTCTCCATTTTGAAAATAGTCGACGTAGAATTTTGCACCGTTAATTGAGCTTAAATATTTAAACATATGGGATATGTATATATCGGGTTAGAACTAACTATTAAATTAAAGAATTTAATATTTTTTGGTATTTTCTAGCCTCATAACACCACCACATAATTAAGTTTTATTTTTCTCACAAATAAAATAGGTTCTCCTTCACTTACATATGTCTGTAATGCTTTATTGTATAAAAATATCATTAACTTATTTTCCCTTTAATAAATTTATAAGTGTGATTTACTCATGAACCACCGTGAATGCTCTTTGTTTGCCAAACAAAAGGCCTTCTTTGAACATGAGTATGACAACGACAATAATAATAATTGAAATATAAAAGCGAAGAAACAAAGAAATATGTATGTATGAATCAATGTATTAATATTAAAAATAAATATTTTTACAAAAGAGAAACCTGTAAAAAACTTAATGAACTTTCAACGTGTTGCAAAAAAAAACACAATGATAATAAACGAAGGAATGGACACGTGCAGGAAGTAAAGTGGAAGTCAAAATCTACAATAAAACTCTATTTAATTTTTTTATGCATGTATGTAAGTATGTGTTAATACTTTGTTTAATAGTTTTAAATTCATTAATATGGAAACATACGAAACACATAATGATGATAATGAGATAAGAAGGAAAATATTTCACAGATTTGAAAGGACCTGCCAGATTGCTTGAAACTAAAATGTTTCTTACAATAATGGCATAATGATAAAAGTAGCACACCTTAGCTGCACGAAAACTTAAAACTGCTACCAAATTCAATAATTTTTGTAGTCATAGGATCCTCTAGATTTGCTCATATTTATTATTGGCAATTGAAAGCAAGTTTTGCGGTACTGATGTATATCTAAAACATTAAAAAATTTAGACCAAGAAACTGAAAAATCAGAATCATTATTTCTAATATTTAACATGTTTTATTTTATTTTGTTGACATTGGGGAAAATTTAAGCAAAAAATAAGCTGTAAAAATAATTTCTTAACTTAAATTTTTAATTTAATCTTTACTATAGTTGTACTTACAATAATTATTTATACAGTTATCAAATAACAAATTCTAATTAACGCAAAAATAAGAAAACCAATATCCCTCCTCTTTATTTGAATGTATTATACTAAATTTCCTACTGTGCATCAATCAGTTCAGCGTAATTGAAGAGCTATGTGCTTTGTCTAACAATGTGGAAAATGTGTAAGCACATTTTTATATATATCAGGTTTTTACCAAGAAATTTGTTTTATTAATGCTGGATACAAAATGTTCACGTACTCGATCGGGTCGTTTAAATGAAAACATAGCAGCCGTGAGGCACAGTGTTGAATCACACTCAAATTTGTTAATTTATTAATGTTCTTAATAATTGCAATTATCCAAAACCGCCACTTGGCAAAGTTTGCGTAAGGATTTGACTTTGAAGTCTTACAAGGTTCAACTGGTGCAGGAATTAAAGCCGTAGATTCGCACAATTCATTCAGGAACAACCGGCTGGTTTTTCTGAAAAAATCATTATTTCAGAAAGGTATGAAGGTATGTCAACAAGCAAAATTGCCGCATATGGGCTTCTGAAAATCCGAGAGCAATTATTGAGAAACTTTTGCATGCATGTCAGTGTATTGTGCGCTATGTAGTCTGGCTCTGTATTATTTTTTGTGGGGATATGTTAAGGACAGAGTATGTGAGCCAATCGAATCGATTTCAGCTTTAAAACTCAAAGTCTGTGATGTGACTAATAAAATAGGATCGCCATTTTACCAAAAGGTAATTAATGTCTTTGAAGAAAGAATCGAATCTGTCAGCTTGGTCGTGGTGGACATTTGCCAGATATCATTTTTCATTAATTTATCAGATCCTTTATAACTTTTAGTTTTAATTTTTATTTTGTGCTATGTTGAAAGTAGCTTTTTAAAGGTCTTTTAAGGTCTGCTGTCTAATCACTAGAAAACGCCCGTGTTCCCGTGTAATGATTTGCCACCCTAACTTGCTCTTTACCTTCAATACTTAGTTGATGTTTAATAGCTATTCTCTGTTACTCTGTTCAAATCCATTATCGGAAGTCCTTTTAAAGTTTAAAAACTATACACCATATGATATTGGTAGTGAAAAGAGCGAGATTTTAAGCGAACCTTTGACTTACTAATAATTATTAAACTCTTTTTTGTGCATTTGCGGTTTTCAATAAAATTGAGTTCTTCTGATTGCAGTTACATGTTTTTAGTAAAATTTAATTTTTCGGTTAAACTTTTTTCAAAATAGGATATTTTAATAAAATTTCGATAGCTTTGTGAAATTAGTTGTAACTCAATTAACAGTCTTTAATTACAAGTTTATATTTTTTTTTTGAAAACCTTTTTGATTTTTGATAAATGTTGGTGTGATCTTTCTATCTTTTAATCAAATTTCCAGTTTTAGGTCATCTTGAATCTTTTGCAAAAATAAAAAATGGAGGGAAAATATATCCTTTTTGTTTAGTACGATTCCACAAGTATGGATGGACCCATATTGATAGATTTCAGTAGCACCTTTTTGGATACAATGCTCGAAAGAGTGACGGTTTTGGTTTTTCTTTTTCTGGAGCTCTAGCAAGACAGATTTTAAGCCGTCTATATATGGTTAGACAGAAAGATTTCTAAATCGAATCCCCTATTTCAGGATATAAATATTGTAATAACAAATACAATGACTAATTCATGTGTATGCACCCTTTCCACCCAGTTATAATACATTAGAAAAGGTGCCCGCATATTTGACAAATCCCCAATAATGTTTTCACTGGCCACCACAGGGGAGAATTTTGTGAAAAGACTGCGAAAAATTGTATCATTTAAATGATACTTAAGGTTTTAATTTCACTTGAAAATAACAAAAATTAAAACATTTAAAAATATTTTTGACGGGTATAAAATAGGTTCTAATAAAAATATTTAAATGTATTTGTCTTTTTTTTAACAAATATCAAGAAGTAATATAAAAATATAGACTAAGTCTTAAGCTAGCAATTAAAAAAAAGAGCTGTGCTTAAGGAAATATATTCTATCAACCGAGATTTAACATTATCCTCAATTAAATATTTATCGAAGGACGCACTTAAGTGTTTTATGATAGATGCCTGGGTGTTTTTGTCATATGACAAATACATATCGTGTTAAACTTGCTTAAAGAGAAGATCACAATTCAAAACACTATTTGCCTGTACGAGTAGCTTGGCTTACGTGCACTTTATAAAAGGCAAATAAACAAAGAAAAGTAGATAAAAGCTTTCTGAAATTCGGTTAGAAAAAAGCGCCTATTTAGTAAGCATAAGATCATGGAAAAAGTCTAGTCAGAGTAACAGAGTATAAAATAGAATAGACAACGTATCATATACGACTTGTATTTTATCTTTTACAACATAATGCCTGCGTTTGCTTCCACTGTTTTAATCTCCGTGGAAATATAAATTGTATAAAATAAGCACTAAAATTTGAAATTTATTTCGCCCACATGGCACCGCCAGTTATTCATGACAAACTTCCCTTGCTTACATTTTAAGAACACTGGTGTTAAATACCTAAACTGCATATTAGAATTATATTAACTAACATTTAAATTTGAGTACTTTAAAAAAAAAACAAATGAAATAACACACTTTCACTAATATTTCAAGAATTTAGGGTCGACGGAAAACCGTACCCAAATAATTTAGTAAATCATGTATTTATGACAGCACAGCTCCTGTTACCTAAGGATATGGTGACTTTACCATAGATGGTGAGTTTTAATTTTCATAGAAACTACACGACATATTTAAAAAAAATTCATACTGCCTCGCAAAGTCCTCTTTACTCTAGTCAGCATTGCAGCCGATAATTTTTTAACTAGCGGAAGTTGCCATCATTCCAATCGGCTATGCTTCGTTCTATTCTAAAAAACAATGATTGAAACCCTGAATTTTCTTATAATGAATCTCTCAGTTATCTCATTAGTAATAATGGCAGCGTGACTATCGAAAACGCATTCTTGGCGATTTTGAAGATAACATTCATCGGTTACTAAGTTGCCACCTGCTGTACCGACAAAGCATAGCATGAAAAATACTACTATAATACTATAATTAAGAAATAGGTTTTTAATGGTGACTATGTTTTTGTATAAAAGTATTATCAGTTTTTGCTATGTTGTTTGAATTTGGGTACCTCGGGCATAACACTTTTGGGAAATGTCATAAAATGTTTATTTATTACTCAAATATTAAGAGCTTTTGAAGTTAGTAGACCTTGAAAATATATACAAAAATGTGCGTTCATGTCTAGGTTACTTCTTTTGTTTGAAAGAAAATATTGCTAGAAAATTTTTTGCCGACCTTAAATTTTTGAAGTCGGATTTCTATTGTAAGATATCAACCGTTTTTTTTTCATAAAATTTATTTTATAATAATAAAACCATTGTAAATTTAGATATAATAGCAAGTTTTGTTAAAAAGTTACAAGCCTCTGAATCGGGAAAATGTAAAATTGCAGCTTTTTTGGGATTTTCCCCAAAAGGGTGGTACGGTTTTTTTTGCTTATATAATTGAAACTTACTTCGGCAGTAGTAAATTTGTTAAACTGTTTTAAAAACACGCTATATAAAATGCGAATAAAGGAAAAATGCGTCGAAAATTGTAACAGCTAAAGTTGAAGCAAAATTTATGAATTAAATCAAAATTCCGCGGAGTGCAAAGCACCGATTGAAAAAGAAGATGATCAAAGCTTTATCTCTTGGCTACATACTTTAAAAAGGATTTGATAATCCCTTAGTTAACAAAGCCAGAGCGACCATTTAAAATAAAAACAATTGTTTTCCCGTTTAAGGAATTTATGTTCTAAAATAAAAAAATCAAAATTAAAATTTTATTTTACCGTTTGATTAAGGGCTCTTTCTAATATACTTCTTCAACATTTTGAAAGAATATTAATAGCCGTTTAGGTTTTGTGGCAATTCAAATGTTATATTTTATTTTTCAAACAACCTCTTTAACGTGAAATTTACAGTTTTAATGGTAAATGACATCTAAAAAAGGCGACACGTATAAAAATGTTAATAAATTGTTTATCTAGAAGTCCTAAGCTTTACTTTGATAATATTTACTTTTATAAAAAATTCCGGATGTAATAGATTTTGCTGTGACAAAAAATATTTCAAGAGATTTAGTGACAGTAGAAGCTTCCATTGATTTATCTTCGGATCATTCTCCAACCATTGTAACTTTTTGTAACCCGCTTAGAAGACATTTGTTTTTTCCTGATACAAATATGATCAGTCGCATCAACTGGTTGAGTTTTAAAAAATATCTTAGCAGCCATTGTTCGGAAAATGTTTTGCTAGGAACACCGGAGGACGTGGAGTATAGCCTTGCAGCTTTAAGTGAAAATATTAAACAAGCAGCTCAGCTTGCAACAACTAAACATCCGCAGACTACTTTAGGTCACATCTATTCTGCAGACATTGAACGTCTCGTAGCGGAAAAACGAAGAGCTAGCAGAGATTGGCAACAACATAGATCGCCCCTGCAGAGACAGAGACTTAGAGACTGCACAAAACGGCTTAGAGACTTGCTAGAATTAGAAAAAACTACATTGTTTGAAAAATATCTGGAGGGCCTCGATGCTACACCTAACTCCAATTATTCTTTATGACGTGCTACAAAAAACCTTAAAAGACCCGTTGAGTACAAGCCACCTCTACTTAATATCAGTGGAGATTGGGCAAGATGGGACGCTGAAAAAGGCGACTTGTTTGCCGAATACTTGAAAGATGTATTCACCCCACACAAATGTACTGATGATGTTAATTTTCCGAGCGTAGTTGCATTACCCCCTCGACCCTTAAAGTTTAGGTTGCGTGAGGTTCAAAAGTTAATTTCTGAGATAAACCCGAAAAACTCTCCTGGTATGGACGGTATAAGTAACAGAATGTTGAAAGAGCTTCCCAGTATTGCAGTCAGAATCATGCTATTTATTTTTAATGCCATTTTACGACTTGAATACTATCCTGACCACTGGAAGATTTTCAAAGTTAAAATGTTTCCAAAACCGGGTAAGGTCCTAACCAAAACCGAATCATATAGGCCTATAAGCCAATTACCGACACATTGTTCCTCACCATAGTAATGTGAGATATCTTGGTATACATCTTGATCGTCGCCTTACATGGAAACATCATATTGACTCAAAGCTAACACAAATGAAACTTAAGCTAACACAATTACACTGGCTCATTGGCAGGAACTCGAGACTTGGCCTAGATTGCAAACTTCTAATTTACAAGACTATTTTGAAACCAATATGGTCTTATGGAATCCAACTTTGGGGCACTGCCTCAGCTTCAAACGTGGATAGAATCCAACGTATGCAAAATAAAATTTTACGGTTGATAACTTCCGCCCCATGGTACATCAGAAATTCAAACATACATTGTGATTTAGACATACCGCTGGTGAGTACAGAAATCATCAAATACGCAGGCAAATACTAAATGAAGCTTGAAGACCATCCTAATCCCCTTGCTCGCAATATCTTGGATTATAGTGGACATAGCCGATTAAAAAAGAGGGATACCGCAGCCTTAATCCTCAATGCTACAGACGATACAGCTTAGAAATATTTGCTTTGTTTTTTTTATGACAATTTTTTTTTACCCAAAAGGTTAGGCCTGACATGGTTGGGACTAATGTAACTTTCTTTTAGAATTTAAGATTTTTATAACTTATTGTTAGTTCAGTTTCTTGAAGATACAATAAATAATTATTGAAAAAAAAAAACATATACTTAAGCCTAAGAGCTTTGAAAACCTACCCCAATAATGTGAATAAGTTATCTGTTTTCCTTACAGCAATTATAAACTTTAATAACTAAAATCTAAAAAAAATTCAACAATAACCTTTCAGATAAATTTATAAATAAATACTTCATACTTCACCAACAGTTTAAAATATTCATGTATAATAATATACCTTTTAAAATAATAAAAAAAATTTTCTGATCTTACCTTATTATGGCCACGCTTACATATAAATTATATTTTTTTAAAAATGTGTTTGAGCTAAATTGTCTCCCTCAATGGCTTTTTTTCCTCAGCACATCTGTTCACACCATAATTATTACCTGGTCATAAACTCAGGTTTTTTGGTAATTAGTTTCTTTCATTTAAAATCTTGTTAAATGTCGAAAAACTTATGTTTACTTTACTCAGTATATTTTTTATTTCTATAATTAATCATTTTGTTACTCCAACTGTCATAAAGGACTACAGAATAGACTAGTTATTATAAAGCGGAAAACTTAACCCTTTTTAGTTTATAAACATAAATAGACTTTATAATATCGCTGCCTTATTTTGTGATATTATGCAATTGATGATGATAGTCTTTATCGTTTCGTGAAATCGGAATATTGCTGTGTAATGAAATTTAATGTATATTATATTAAAGTTCTTTAAAATGCTCTTAACTTAACACTAGGCTTTTGTAATTTAGTCTCTGCCTGAATCAATATACTGCAAGTTAAATAACTAATATTCAGCAGGCTGCTGCTTTCTTAACGCGGTGGCTTATTTTGAGCTTCTTTAAGAACTTAGAGCACATGATAACAGCTGAATATAGTATGAATGGTTTGGTTTGTCAAGAAATAGGTCAACTGAAAAATTGCACAACCAACGCCTAAGATTTTTACATTCGTATTAAATTTTTAACACAACACATAATTTTGGTCTTTGTTAGTACTACTTCCGAGCTACGAGAGTAGACAAATAAATTCCCTTCATAGATCATAGGGCACTCTATATTACTGAATAATTCATTAGCTTCTTGCGCAATTTTACCTTTAAATCAACGCAATCGAAAGCAAACTTGCAATGTTAGGTCTCCGGCATTGGCTGGAATTAATTAAATAACATTGCTAATTTAATATCTGAAAACTTAATGTTAGTTCAAACATTTTCAAAATACCATAAATAAATTGAAATAAAAAGAAATTAAACTCAGAAACTAAAAATTTCTGCTTTTTGAATTTGCAATATATTTTAATTTTACCCTAACTAATGTAGACGAATTTGTTAGAAGTCTTACCTCAACTAGCTAATTTTGCTTATTTGTGTCACTTCTTACTCTTTTACATTTTTTTAAAACATTAAATATTTTGTATTGCTAAATATTGTTGAATAAACAAAAACAAAGTTGCTTTATTTTAATTAATTTAACTCTAACATCATTTGCAATACATCAATCAAATAAAGTGGAAAATAGTTTCAACTTTTTACCCTAATTAAAAGTAGCTGAGCATGAATATTTTGTCAAACTTGCTGGTAGTGGGAGGACAACACCAATTGAAGGCATTACAACTTTTATGAAAACTTAAATTTTGCAATATCTGATAATTTATTTATCAAAAAGTTTTTATTATCAATCATCAAGAACCTTACAAACATTAACCTAGTTAAAGGAAGGGGTTTGGTTTTTATTATCATGCACTTCTTATTGACTAATTTGGCTGTGAACAGAAAAGAAAACACCCTGGCATATACTAAATATTTTGTTTTTAGATTTCCTATTTTATTATTTTTACAAACACTTTTGACGCTTTTTATTTAGATGTCTTTGTATAACAAATATGCATTTCACAGAATACAACATTTGAATTAGGAATTTTTAATATACAGGAAAATTTTAATTGACAAAACAGTAAAAATCAATTTTGTTTATTTTATTGACATGTGTGTATTTTAGGTATTAGACAGTTAGTAATTCTTTGTACTTTTTGTTGGTCATATATTTGAAATAAAATTTAAAATTTCGGAATAAAATGTTTGTCAAAAAAATTTCATTAAACATAATAAGACTCGATACCTTTATAAAAAGAAGTATATTATTCCCGTTTTTGTATCAGACAAGTATGCTTTGTTTGATCTGTCCATGTATCAAATTACAAAAAATTCGGTTCGGTAGTTTACCGACATACTATAATGAAATTTTACAAATTGAAGTGGGAAGAACAATTTCGCCTTTCAGAAAGTAAATTTCTCTTGAAGTCTGTACGTTTAGAGTTGCCAATTGAAATGATATTACAGCTTATTATTGGATTTTCTTATATCTATTTAAAGTTTGCAACCAAAATGGTAAAATGAGAATGGAATTATTATCTGAGAGTACTTTCCTACGTTGAAAGTGGCAGGTAAAATCTTTGGAGAGGCTTTATTTCACATACGGACTCTGCTGCTAAAAAACGAATTTTCCCTGTAATGTGTAGTGCAATTCACTGACCAATCAACAACAAATGGATTTATTCTCAACGAAAAGCGTGTTAAACGTAAAAGCGTGCGAGTATCGGAAACAAGTTACCTAATTTCTTTGGATCACTTACCATTGTAGTAATGATAAAACAGCCAAAAATAAACCCACATTGCGTGGTTGCTCTAGAGAATCAATGTCGCCAAAGAGCCTTTTAGCCCTCTCTTGTACGCGATCGAGTAATTCCAAAATAGACATCACACATCAAGAGATTCCGATTTCTTAATACTTATATCACCCATAATAACACAAGCAGCATCTTTTCTAAACATGTATCCTAACTCTATTTATTCACTAGCCCTTTGACGACCAAACATTTTTGGCTGAAGCGATTTACTTTTGTGTTATATTTTCGCGATCTATGGTCTAATAGTAGTTATGAAAAAAAAAATTGCCCTCCTTGGAACCCTCTAAGTCCCCCATTTTGCTTGGCAAATATAGTTGCCTATGGGTTGAAACGAAATTTTTCATCCCAAATTATTTAATTGCAGAAACAATTAAAAAATCAGTTTTTATTTAAAACGTAAAGAAAAATACAAGAGATCACACAAAATTATTATAATTACTGTTGTTCGTGATAGATTCCAAAGCAATCACGGGACGTAGTAAAGCAAAGGAATACATTGCATTGAACGCAAAAACCATTTGTGCGACTATACCTATTATTGGAAGCACAATGAGAACACTGTTTCCAACCTTCACGTTTTTCCATTTTATGGAGAGATTTAGGTTTGCTTATAAAATGGGTTCCGCATTTGGTTGCGGCTGAAAAGGCACGCTTCCTTGAATTGAAGCTACTTATCAACTCTTTGGCTAAAGCTACCTGAAATTCAATGGAGGTCAAATTGATTGAGGAACTGTTGGCCAATATGAGTTTTTTATATATTATATTGCTATTGTGAACACATAACTCGAAAAGGTCGAAGAACAAACGTAAATAAAAATGCCATTTACTTCTACGATCGTACTCATAATATACTTTTTTTGATCCATTAGATCGACACCTCCCATTCCTTTGTTATAGTGCTGTATAATCAGGGGGCAATCAATATCTATTTTACCAGCTTGGGTCAATAAAATTTGAGGCGAGGTAGACACCACAATTATCCATCCATTTGACTACGGAAATGCTATCCGACTTGAAGTAACTTATGTCCCCTCTTTTCATACATATATTTATCCGCTGGAAAATTCTTCGGTATGTGCTTTCTATTACATCGAATAGTTCCGCACGCCATTATATCATTTTGCTGGAGAATGTGCATTAAGTTCAGGCTTGTAAAAAAATTGTCCAAGTAAACTTCAACCCCTTTTTTTGCCAGTGGCTCGCATAACTGCAAAACAACAGCCTCGCCAAGACCGTATATAAGTACCCGGTTTCTGCCTCACATAAACACCAAAGTTTGAATCCCCACGAAATAGGTTTGTCCTTCATGTACTTTACCATATGTTCATCGATTGACAGCTTTTTTAAATAAGTATACGCATCCGGCATAGCCTTGTTAATATGATCTAAAATTGTCCGAATTTTATGCCCACGGTCACTAACATCAGCTTTATTGTTGTCGCAAAAGTGAAGATTAGCTGTAATTTCCTCAAATCGGAGCCGTGGCATGACACCCGCGATCTGAGATTGGTGAAACGTTGGATCAGTAGACCAGTACAGACGTATTGAGGGGAGTTTCACTAAGCTCATACGTATGATAATACCAACGTGCATACTACCCTCAATGATAACTACTATGGGCTCATCATCTTGCATTCCCAAAGCGTCATTTTCAAGAAATAAAACATCTTCTGTGTCCAAGTTTGTAACAGCTTCTTCGTCGTCATCACATCGCAAAGTAAAAGTTGTTCGATTTGCTCTGGTCGAAAGAAACAGAAACGATCTCGGGCTGCTCCACTCATTTTAAACTCATTTAAAATTTCAAATAAAGACTGTCAAAATACTTACATGTGTTCATATGTATGTATTACAATTTGGTGATTCCCCTTTTTCGTTTCAATATATGAATGCAAAATACTAAACACAGGCATGCTGTTTCAGTGTTTAACATTAGCTAAGAAAAAGCGCTCAAAAGTTCGAATTTAGAGGTTATAATTGTAAAGTTTTTTAGAAACGTTTATTTTCGTTTCAACCCATAGGCAAACATAATTGCCAAACATAATTTGATTAGTTGTAGACAGCTTGGAATTTACGCAAACTTATCCATTATATTTTTTGATAGATTAAGATTGAATCCAAAACATAATTGACTCTTATCCCCTTGCGCCCTATTTTCACCCCTTGCCAGCCCTCGTCATAAATACTGTTTTTGGCCTTATTTGGAGCCTCGTAGGGAACAAGTGGGGCCCGATGGGGACTCGTACTCAACCACATTCTTATTGCCCCAATCCTCTTCTATAAAACAAAAAATTTGCTGTATCTGTTACCTGGTCAAATATATAATCTAAGGAACCCCTGGCAAGCATATTTGCCTATGGTCGTCAAAGGGCTAGAACATCGATGCAATCAGTGTTGTACTTCAATGTTTAATTGCTACTATAGTGGTAAATGCTCTAATGAAAGTAAAAAACTTGTTTCCGTTACTCGCACATTTGTTCTTTTACCACGCTTTTGTGGCCGGTAAATTGCACTACGCATTACAGGGAAATTTTTTTTAGCAGAACAGTTGGTATATGGGATAAACTCCCTCTAGAGGTCATTACTTTTTCTTTCAATGTAGAAAAGTTGAAATCGGACAATTGAAACACTAACACTACTTCCCCTTTCCTACTCCCCCATATCTTAATTTCCTGGTTCAGGCACAATGCGTTGCATGAACAAAAAGTTTTATTACTATAACGTACTTTCTACTACTTTAGCTGACGTGTTGTATCTACAGTTTTTTAATGTCAACGAGATTGAATAATTAATGCAATAGACTTGCTTTAAATTTGTTTTTATTAATATGTGCTATAACCTTCAATTAGCGTATGAGTAGGCATATTTAAATCACATAAAATTAATATATTTGCTGTCGTGCCCTAAGCTGGCGATGATAGTTTTTTTAATTTTATCGCATACCGCTTGTCGAATATCGCCAAAAACGTATAAAACTATATATATATGTAAAAATATATTAAATATGAAATAATCTTTTAACGGTCTTATTAAATAGTTTAACGATTTTATTTTTTCCAAAGGAAAGCGAAATATTGAAAAAAATAAAATCGTTAAACTATTTAATAAGACCGTTAAAAGATTATTTCATATTTAATAAAATTTAAAAAAAAGGTCGAATAAAAATAAAAGTAATATGTAAAAATATATTTATATTATCAATACAATATCAATTATTTACTTCTCTTTTCGCAAAAGTCAAAAATTGTATCGTTTATAACAAGCCAAAAAATCTTATTGATCCTTTATGGAAGACACATCACTTTTGTAATGTAATAGAATTATTTTATTATCTCAATAATAAAACACCGACTGGCTTCACTCAAGTTTTAATTACAACTGAACTATATTTATTTTAACAATTATATTAGAGGTACAATTAAGCATTAATTTTGTAAACAAATGTGTTCAAAGGAAAGACAAAAGAATTTACACAACCCAGCAAACAATTACGATACTAATTAGTGATGAAAAAGTAATCCTCTCCAACATCCTCCCCCTGTTGAAACGGCTGTGTTTCAAGGAATTTTGATACTTGGAAGTGGGGCGATTTTGTGTACAGGTCGTTGGAAGGAACCACAAGATGTTTTTAATTCAACAACTCGAATGTATCCATCACTTCCAGCAAATGTTTTTGTAACTCGAGCGAGATTCCAGTTCTGTGGTGGGGTGTTGTCTTCATGTATGATAACTAAATCGCCAATTTGGACATTCGCTTTTGGTTTTGTCCATTTGGCACGTTCCTGAAGCGAGTGAAGATAATCTCTGAACCACAGTTTCCAAAATTGATTTTTGAGAAAACAAATTTGTTGCCATCTGTCTATGGCTGACAGTTGATTTGAGCAAAATGTTGCCTGTGGAACAGCAATCAATGAAGAACCAATTAAAAAATGGCCAGGTGTCAGAGCTTCACCGTCATTCGGATCATCTGTCATTGGAGCAATAGGACGAGAATTTAAAATGGCTTCTATTTCGACGATTAGAGTTTGAAGTTCTTCATATGAGAGCCGGGCTTGAGAAATGTTTTTCACTAGGAGAGTTTTAGCCGACTTGACTGCTGCCTCCCATAATCCGCCAAAATGTGGGGCACGAGGGGGAATAAAACAAAATTCAAATCCGCTTTGTGAACAATGGCCTTTAATGTCATGTTTTGTATCTTCTGAAAGTAGTTTAGTTTTTAACTCTTTGAGCTGGTTGTTGGCGCCAGTAAAATTGGTTGCATTATCGCAGAAAACGCGTCTGGGTAAGCCTCGTCGACTGACAAAACGTTTTAAACAAAGAATAAAGTTGTTTGTTGAGAGGTCCGAAACGAGCTCTAAATGAATTGCTTTCGAACTAAAACATACAAATACTGCTATGTAAGTTTTGTAAGGTACCTTGCCACGAATTCTGTACGATGTGATGAATGGGCCGCAAAAGTCGATACCAGTTATCAGGAAAGGTCGTTGTGCTCTTAAGCGATCAGCTGGTAAATTGCCCATTATCTGACTAAGTAATTTTGGCTTGTAGTGAAAACAGTGAATGCAACTTCGAACCACCTTTCGAACGATTTCTCTTGCATTTATTACCCATATCTTTTGGCGAAGTATACCAAGTAAGACCTTTGGGCCAGCATGTAGGTACAATCGATGTAAATGTTCAATGTAGAGTTTGACAAAACGATGGGTTTTTGGCAGTAAAGCAGGGAAGCGAGCATCGTAAGAGATTGGAGCATTTGAAAGTCTTCCGCCGACTCGAACAATGTTGTAGTTATTGCTATCAATCTGCATTTGATGTACAAATGGTGCCAATTTTTGCAAATACGGCTGTACGAATTTATTGTTTAAAAGAGCAGTTATTTCTACAGCAAAGGTTTTTTGTTGTATATGTGCTACAATTTTCCAAAATGTGTCTTCCGTCTCATACGGCGAAATATGAATAATATGATTTGCTTTTAGCGATCGATTAACCTTTGATTTGTTAAAGACCCGAAAAACGTAGGTCAATATTCGAATAATTTTGAGGTATGAAGAATATCTATCAATGATTTCCTCGATGATTGTGCTTTCAATAGCGATAGTGCATTTAAAAACTGCGGGTTTTTTTTGTTCAAGAACTTCTGACGGTTTACTATTCGAGTTAGATGGCCATTGTGACGCATCAGTACCCAAAAATTCTGGGCCACAAAACCACATCGTGTAAGGCAAATTTTCGGCAGTACAACCGCGGGAAACAATATCAGCAGGGTTACTTTTTGACGGTACATGTAGCCAAATTATGTCTCTAGTTTGTTCTTGGAGCTCCGAAACACGATTTGCCACGAAACACTTCAATGTTGACGAGTGCATTTTGAGCCATTGAAGAACTACTTTGGAGTCTGTCCAAAAGTAAACTGAAGAAACAAATTTAAATATTTTCTGTTTAATTTTTCTCCAAGTTTTATTCAGTAAAACTGCAGCACACAACTCTAAACGAGGTAACGATTGAGCCTTAATAGGAGCTACCTTCGATTTGCTAATCAATAAAGATGATTTATAGTTACCATTTTCATAAACACGATAGTATAGGCAACAACCATACGCTCGTTGCGAGGCATCAGCGAAGCCATGTATTTCTCCGAGATTATTTTCTGTTGTAAAAACGTAGCGAGGTATTTTAATGCGATGCATATTTTGAAAATCCTTTTTAATGTGCAACCATGAAGTTAGTAATTGAGATGGTAGAGTATCATCCCAGCCTATATTCTGGACCCACATTTCTTGAAGTAAGATTTTACAGCGAACAACGATCGGGCTCAAAAGACCAAGTAAATCAAAAATTTTTGCTACGGTTGACAAAACGTTGCGTTTGGTGGGTTTAATTTCATCTGGCAAATCAAATCGAAACAAAAATACATCTAGGGCTGTATTCCAAGCCATGCCGAGTGTTTTTCTAATAGTATCCTCTGAATCTTTTATAGAAACCTCTAACGAGTCAGAAGTTGAGAATTCTGAACAATTGCTGTTCCATTGTGCAAGTTGTATACCATGAATGCTGAGAATTTTAATTAGTTCAGCCCTTTTTACCATTAGTTCATTTAAACTGTTAGAACCAGTGAGAACGTCATCGACGTATAAATCTTCACGAAGGACTCTTGATCCAGTTGGATAGCTTGAACGGTGTTGATCTGCAATTAAAAATAAGCTTCTAATTGCCAGAAACGGCGCTGATGAAAGACCATAAGTTATGGTATTTAGCTGAAATACGCTAAGCTCGTCTTTCGGATTCGATCTCCATAGAACCAATTGAAATTTACGGTCAGCTTCATCGATTAGGAATTGGCGGTACATTTTAGATATGTCTGCAGTCAAAGCAAATTTATTTAAACGAAACGAAAAGAGAGTGGTTATTAAATCTTGTTGAATTGTTGGGCCAACCATCAAAATGTTATTCAAGGAATAATTTGAAGTTGTACGTGCTGATCCGTCGAAAACGACACGGAGTTTGGTTGTTGTACTTGTAGGTTTGAGAACACAGTGGTGCGGTATAATATAATGTGGGTGACAAAGAGGACGTGTAAAAGGTGACATGTGACCAAGTGCCACATACTCATCCATAAAATCTACATACATAGTTTTGAGGTTTGGATCTCGTTCAAACCTACGCTCAAGTGCCAAAAATCTTCTCTTAGAGGTTTCAAAGGAATTGCCTAAGCAATCTGGAGTTTGTTTAAAAGGCAAACGAACTTGAATTCTTCCATTTGGTAAAGTTTTTGTATTTTCAATAAAATGCGTTTCACAAGCTTGTTCTTCTTCCGAAAATATAGAAGTACTTGTAGTATACTCCTCAACTTCCCAAAATCTTTTCAATGTAGCGTCTAATGTTTCGATTGAAGAATCCATGGCTAAATTGCAAGTGACTGGAGTAGAACTTTGCTGAAATTTTAAATTTCCACCAATAATCCACCCGAAAACTGTATTAATGCATGTGGGTGAACCCTGCCCTAACGAAATGCGGCCATCGAGTAACATATCAAAGAATGTTACTGTGCTAAGCAATAAGTCAATTCGCTGCGGCTTGTGGAATAATGGGTCTGCTAATTGAATTGAATCGGGTATTTTTAGATTTGAAATATCAATAGTTTCTGTAGGCTGATTGGCTGAAATAGACTTTATGACAGAAAACGTTGCCGAAAATTCATAAGAGCAAATACGAGATTTGATGGATGCACAAACAGAAAATTTGCTTTGGGTTTGGACTTCACTTATTCCGCTTACATTTTGACGCCTTTGCTGAAATTTAAGTCTGAGTCTTTTTGCGGCTTCTTCTGTAATAAAATTGATTTCTGAACCGGAATCAAGCAGTACTCTTATCGGTTGAAATGTACCAAAGCTGTCTTTTATTAACACTACAGCAGTGGGTATAATTGCCCTTCTAACAGCACGAGCCAAAAATGAAACAACATTATTGGAACTTGTTGATGGACCTTCAACAGTTTCACATGATTGAGGGTTAGTTTTAGCGAAATGCAGTATTGAATGATGAGCTAACTGACAAATTCGACAACGACCTTTAGAAGGACATTTCGATACTAAGTGACCCTTTCGAAGGCAGTTTATACAATGTCCGTTACGTTTTACAAAATTAAAACGTTCAGAAACTATAAGCGACAAAAAGGAAGAACAAGCTGCAAGTTGATGTTCAGCACTGTTGCAGTATGAGCATTTTGTGTTTGAATTCGAATTCACTAAAGTGGTTGCGCGACGAGCAAAATTTGGTTTTGGTTTTGTACCACCAGAAGCACTTTTACTAATATCATTCTTTCTACCATGGCTTTCTAAGAATTGACATCGACGACTTAAAATGTCATAGCAGGTATCCCAGGAAGGTAACGCGTTGAAATCCAGTTTTTCATCATAATTTTGTTTTGATGCATCGTCGAGTTTCGATAAGACCATGTGAATTATAATCGCATTCATAACATCCACTTCTGATCCAAGCGACAAAAGTGAACCACGAATTGCAGATACGGTATCAATTATATTTCGCAGTGAAACGCTATCACCTTTAGACATTTGAGAAATATTAAATAAGGCAGTAACGTGTTCCAAGAAGATGAGTACCTTGTTGTCATAACGCTTCTGCAACCTGTTAAGAGCTTTCGGGTAATTTTCCTCCGTTACTTGAAATGGTTCAATGACTGCAAGAGCTTGACCAGACAGACAATTTAACAAATAGTTGAATTTATCGATTGGGGTTAATGATGAATTTTCATGTACCATGTTGTTGAATGTTGCTATGAACCGTTTGTACTCTGCGTACTTTCCATCAAAGCGAGGTAATTTCAAAGAAGGCAAACGAATTTGATTATGCAAGCCAGCTGTTGCGTTGAGAAAACTTTGTTCTACTGGTATTGCATAATTACCTTTGTTAATAGTCGACAATATTTTAACCTTTGCTGCGATGTAAATTTCCTCAATTTCGGTTCTTGCGGTGTCTGACGGGCAAATTCTTTCAATTTGTGACTGTATATGACATACCTGTTTGAAATATGATTCCAAAATTTCTAATCGGCATTGTAACATAACTGGGTCGGCATTGTCACTATCGCCATCAATTTTCTTATGGATGATAGAAATATTTCGCTTTGTGTTGGCTCTTTGCTGCTTAAGAGAGGCCAACTCTGAAGCACCGGAGGCTGTAGCTACATCATCATTAGTTGCCATTTCTGTTGTAGACATTAAGACACTTGTTCACTTGATAAGAATAAAAGGGGTTTTTCTTTTAACAAAATTTAATATTATATGTATGTTCAAATCAATCAATTATCAATGATTATTAAACGTTTCATAAAACACTTGTATTTTGCACAAATTATAAAAATTAAATTGTTATTTTTATTGTTTTTTTTTTTTTTAACAATATTTCTACAATTAATTCAGTTATTCAATTGTATACCCCAAATAGATTTCTTTTATTATAAATAAAAATGATTGATATATAAATAACTATTTAACACTGGCTCTTCTACAAATTCTATTGCTTCAAAAAGAGAATTTTAATTTAAATTGTTGTTTGATTTTCATCAATCAAAATGATCACAAATTTTTTCTTGTTATTTTATAATTGTAATTTATTTTTCATTTAATTCTTTAATTTGTTTTTTAGAAAATATTAATTTTGTAAACTTGTTTGTATAGTTGAAGTACACTTTAGGTATTACTGTTTTTAAAATTCAACTCGAAAAAAAACAACGGTTGTCAAAGTTGGATTCAGGAATTTTTCAAAAGTTTTTGTTGCACCAAAGGAAAATTGTTTGAGTAAACGTTTAACACTTTTAGTTTTCCACGACGAACGAATTTCAATGTTGCGGCTCTACGGGCCTAAAATTCCTTTCACCAATTTATATAAATTAAATTTTATTTAAAAACACTTTGAACTTTAAAATTCAACTCGAACTAAAACAACGGTTATCAAAGTTAGATTCAGGAATTTTTCAAAAGTTTTTGTTGCACCAAAGGAAAAATGTTTGAGTAAACGTTTAACACTTTTAGTTTTCCACGACGAACGAATTTCAATGTTGCGGCTCTACGGGCCTAAAATTCCTTTCACCAATTTATATAAATTAAATTTTATTTAAAAACACTTTGAACCGCCGTCCTGTCACGGTCGCCAATTTATGTAATGTAATAGAATTATTTTATTATCTCAATAATAAAACACCGACTGGCTTCACTCAAGTTTTAATTACAACTGAACTATATTTATTTTAACAATTATATTAGAGGTACAATTAAGCATTAATTTTGTAAACAAATATGTTCAAAAGAAAAGATAAAAGAATTTACATCAACAATGCTATGCGTCTATATACGGTAATAATAACAGTTTCAATAAAGTTACAATTTTTATATGTAAAGCAATAATTTTGTAAACAAATGTGTTCAAAGGAAAGACAAAAGAATTTACACAACCCAGCAAACAATTACGATACTAATTAGTGATGAAAAAGTAATCCTCTCCAACAACTTTTATGTACTAAAATAATACAGGCCAATTTAAGTAATTTTTGAAATATTTCCATATTTGAATAGAGATAAAAATAAAAATTGATTTACAATACATATCAGTTGTTAAATCGAAAGTTGCATAGCAATTAGTTTGAATTCTTACTGGTATACATTTCTTTTGCATTCAATTTATTTAACATTTATTCTGTAGAAATGAGCATGCTGTTTATATTCATAAAAATGTTGCTATCAACGAAATATTGAAAAGTTCGTATTGCATTTTATTTCTCAATTTAGTTTTAATAGAATTTATTGGGGAAAAAATTCTTGCGACACAACCATAACAAGAACGGCCATCAAGAACGTATAGTATTAGCAATTCGAAATCAGTATTCCAGAATATTTTAAAAACTACTACAACTGTTAGATTTTTAACTTAAGATATAATTTTTTTTTAAAAATATTGAAAATAATTCAAAACAATCTCAAACTAAGCCCCGTAATTAATTTCCTTAGTGCAGCGACTTACACCATTTTCAAAATTAACATGATAACAAACATTTTAATTACCAACACTTCTCTCGAACAAATCTCAATAGTCTTTAACTTATTGATTCCAAATTTTGTAAAAATTAAAAGCTACCATTCAATTGTATTTAGTGTTGTCATTAACTCAATTTTTTTGAAAAAGTTTCAAAATAAACCATTGAATTGTTCTTGTAAACGTGAGAAATGTGATGTCAAGTTTTCGATGCATACGAAAAGTATACACGATATCAAATTGGTAATCCAATTTTATTCTTTTCATTTAATTTATGGTTTGATTTATGGAAATCGGATACATTATTCTTCATTCAGCGTCTTTACCATTTGACATTTAATTCACAAATTAAAATTGTTACGCATTTGCACATAAGGTGGACTAACATTTTATATAGAAATATAGGAGTAACTTTTAGCTATCTTTTCGTTAAAAATAGTCAAAAATAGTCAAAAATATGGTCATATATCTCGCCTATCGCCATTATAAAAAAGCCTTTTTCCTCAACATGTTTGATGAGTAATCACTTACAACACCATTAGACATAATAATATAAAAATAGCCGTTTTTTGAAGAAATCTTAGAGGTCCTAAAAAATATGTGTGTGATAAATAAAGAGGCAGAAAGCGAGAGAAAGAAAGTTTTTTTATTGCCTTGAATTTTACTAATAAATGCAACCGGGGGCTAAGCATAAATATTTAGAGTTTTTCCTATTAAAGCGTTAATTAAAACACACTGTTTTCATATTTTAAAAGGCTTTTTTTATTTGCAGCACCACTATAATACAAAAATGTCATTGTTTATCAGGGCAAAACATTTACATCTGTGCCAGTCATTTTAAAATTGCAAAAGTATGAATTCTTATCCCACAATATTTAATATTGCTGGTTGTTAACTAAAATATTAGAACCAAATTTATTTTTAAAGCTTGAGTGGTCAATAGAAAAGACAAGAAATTAATTAAAACCCTTATAAAAAATACCCTATAAATATCTGAAATAAATATAAACAAAGTAAAATCTTTTGTTTACTACTGACAAAATTTTTTAAAACACGTCTTTTTATCATTTTGCCTTCCACATTTTATTGCAATTAATTCTTTTTGTTTTATTTTCCTTTTGAGACATTTAAACTAAAAGATGAATTTAATTACTTCTTTATGTAGACGATGCAAGGAAAGAGAAACAAATTCTGGTTCCGAATAAAATATATATTCAAAAAGAATTTAAAATGACACAAAATGTTGGCTTTTAATTGGATTAAATAAAATTTTGTTTTGAAATATAAGAATTCTTGCAGATAATTATACATAATTGGCACAAGTTTTAAAACGATCTTCCATCTCTGGTTCATTTGATTTCAGTATACTTCCCACTTAAATTTATAAGTATACTTTTAACGAATGCCATTTGCGAGTATTTGTGTTAAGCATATTTGTATTGTTACTTTTATACCTTTTAATAAACGTTTTGTTATACTGAGTTCTTTTATTGTAAAATAACACAGCACTTTGGAGTTTTATATTAAATTACACGATTTATTTATACACAAAATAAGCACGATGGTTTATTCTTTGTTGTCCTTACTCAACGCCGTTTCAACATTAATTAATTCATTTGTCCAGCAAGTGGTGCTTATATAGCTGGTTCAAGCGGTTCTTACATATACAGAAACCAACCAATTGAAATTCTAATTTATCTGTGTGTATTATTTTTATTTTAAAATATTACTTTAATTTAGTAAAGGGGTTTTCAACAAGAAGTTTCTATTGTAAAACAAAACATGTAGATTAAGATGATTCAAGTTTTATTGTATTACGAAGAGAAAACTTCAGCAATTATGAATGAAAAATTATATCTGGCAAATGTCCACCACGATTACGCTGCCAGTTGTTGATTCTTCCATCAAAGTTTTTAATCATTTTTGGCAAAATGGCAGTCCTATTTCGTTATTCAGATTACGGATTTTGAGTTTTAAGGCTAAAATCTATTCGGTTAGCCCCTATAAATCCAGTGGTGTTAAATCATACGATCTAGCTGGCAACTTCACGGCTGATTGTAGTGAAATTATACGATCGGAAAATATGGTTTGCAATAAACTGATCATTTTATTGGTTTTGTGATATGTGGTACAGTCCTGTTGAAAGCACATATCAGTAATATACGCGTCGTCAATAATATACCAAAATTGAGTTGTTAGCATCTCGCGATATCATGATCCTTTGACCGTTACCGCATTTCTATCATCATCTTCGAAAAAAAACGGCCCAATTATGCCTCCAGATCACATAGCGCACCCTACAGTGACACGTTGAGCATGCAAGGGCTTCTCAATAATCGCTCTAGGAATTTCAGAAGCCCAAATGCTGCAATTATGTTTATTGACATATCGTGGCAAGTAAAATGGGCTTCCTCTACAAATTCGCAATTTGGTGGTTTTGGATAACCCAAATTATTGAGAAGTCGAGGAATTGTCAAATTTTGATCTGCTTCAATACTGTGCTTCACGGCTGCTATGCTTTCAGTTGAACGACCCTGTCGAATACTCGCACCAAGGCGTATTGTATCGAACCAGTCGACTCAAATTTAACGACCAATTCTTAATAGCGGTTTGAGGAGGACAATTGCCAATACATCTAATAGATATAAAAAATATCGTGTTGTTTGGCAACACCAACAAACTTCTTGTTGATAAACCCGATATTATACAGCCAACTTAGCTGTTTAAAATAAATTTGTTGGAGTTGCCAGCAGCATACAAAAGGGCATTTAAAAAGTATTCATTTAAGAAACCCTTACAACCAGGGCATTAAGTATTAATGATGCAGGGAAAATTATTAAAGTTATGTCGGATGTACATTATTATATTCATAACCCAAAAATGTTCTTTAAAAAACGCAACGCTACCACTTATTTTCCAATCGATTTCTATTGTGACCATGACCAAAAATAAGTAAATGTTGCATTACGTTAAAGTAAGAGAATATTAATTATATATTTACAAATATAGAATTTAAAATTATTTGCTAAAACTATTGATTACGTTATTTTTAAAAAAATTTTGTTAATTATTAAACATTTGTTTAATTTTTAATTTATAAATGAACTGTACTTATTTATTCCCAGATAGAGCCACCTGTTTACAAATCAGATTTACCAATATATACACCACACCAATAACACAAAGCAATAACATAATAACTGAAGTGTATATCAACCCACTTGATAATTACAATTTCAAATGGCACTTTGCAACTCACTTGAGAATCTCATTGAGCTGCCAATAAATATGCTTCTTAAAATAACTGATGAAGCACAAGTTCGACAATAACAATAGCAACAGTGCCAGTAATAGATACAGGCAAAAGAAAATGACTCAAAGGACAGTTAATCTAAAAAAAGGAAAGAACGTTTATGTTACTTAATCTAAGAAAATACAAAGATTTTAGGTGTAATTTTTTAAAATCATTTTATAAAATTCTAATTAATTTAATTTAACATGCAGTTGTCATAATTAAAATAAAATTCTATTTAATTTTTTCTGTGTACATATATGAGCATATTTTTATTCTGTACGTCACTGCTCTATAAATTAAGTTGATCTAGCTAAACAACTTAAAACAAACAATATTTTTCTGCTGTGGACATTAACACGCATTCAATTAAAAGTGTTTGACTTTCGCTTTATGCTAGTTTGACTGAAAAGCGTCTAACACATGTTCGAAATCATCTGCATTATTTATCTACATTAAGAGTCATCTCAATATCGTGGCTCTTTCACCAAGTTCAATAATCTTGCTGACATAAACACATCTCTGCATGTTTTACAATTATTTGAAACTTAACCGAAAAATGTATCTAAATAGTAATAGTAAAATTACCGTTATCATTCGTACGTTTTCTTTAATCACACTCCAGTTAAGAAAGTTTTCATATTCAGTTAGCTGGTTAAGTTAATAAAAGTATGTTTTTAAAATATAAATAAAATAAACTAATTTTTTTTTATTTCTGCTGTGTGACTCAATTTGTTTTATCCCTTCCAGACCTAGCTTAATAGATTGTGAGGTCTGCCTTAATATGAAATATGTTAAGAAATTATTTTTTTGTCAATTAACCTGAGAGCAATGATTTTGCGTTATACAAATGCAGAAAAAAAGAAAAACTTGCAAAAATAAAAAAGTGCCCTCAGTTTGATTTTGTTATTCAACTTGTGCAGACATCCGTACAAGGGTTAAATGTTGTTGGTGTAATCATAAGAAAACCAAATCATAGACTTAGCTTGTGGTAACTGTAAAACGAACATATACATAAAGTAATATGATTACTCAACGTAAATTTTTGCATACTAACAATTATTTTAGGAACAAACAATACCGCCGTGTTTTTTTTAAGATTTTTGCCAAAAAGGATATCTCTTTTTTTTGCTTAGATAATTGAAACTTTCTTTGGGACTGGTTAATTTTTGTAGACAATTTTAAAAACAACCTAAAAAAATGTGAATAAAAGAAACACAGCGTCAAAAATTATAACGGTTCACCCTCCAGCCCTATTTGAAGATAGCCAATTTTAAAACAAAATTTATGATTTACCCCAAAATTTCTCGGAGTGCAAAACACCGATTGAAAAATTATAAACAGATTATTAAAGCTCCATCTCTTGGCTACATATTATAAAAAATATTTAATAGCCACGCAGTTAACAAAGATAGTTCTATAAAATAAAAATTTTTCCCTGTTTAAGGAATTTATGAGTTAAAATTAAAAAAATAAAATTTTGTTTTGCTGTTTCATTAAACGCTCTCTTCTATATAATGCTTCAAAATTTTGCAAGAATATCTCAATTTCTTTACATTTTATAGCAATTCAAATTCTGCATTTTAAATATTTTCCAGACAATCAATTTGTAAAATGTACAATTTTAAAAGAATATTGCATGTAAAAAATGCGACGTCAAAAAAAATGGTAATAAATTATTAATCTAGAAGTCATAAGCTTTCCTTTGATATCAATCATTTGTGTAAAGTGTATACAGTGATAGACATTCGTTTGACCGCACCATTTTTTTTTTTTTTCTATTTTAAAAGAAACTAAAAGGGCTTAAACTATTTTTTTTTAGCAAAACGATTAAGTGATTTATTAGCTTAAAAGTATTAAAGAAAAATGAAACATATTTCATATTCGTAATACGTAATCAATAAAAAAAAAAAATAAAAATTAAAGAGACATTCCTTTGAACGCAGTTTCTTTAAATTAATAAAAAATTAAAATGATTTTTAAAATATTAAAAGTTATTATGCACTAATATTTAGTAGGACCACCTTCACTTCGAATGACCGAAAATATTCTATTCGGCATTGAGTTTACAAGGCTCCGAAGAGTTTCAATTTCAATTGCCAATCAATATTCTTTGATTTTTTCTTTCAGCTCAATAACAGTCAAGAACTGCCCCCCCCTTTTCGTATACCTTAGCTGCAACGATTCCCCATAAGTTTTCGATCGGGACTGAATGCCGGCTATGGAAGTAAATCAATGTTATTGGTAGAAAAGCATTCCTTACATTATTCGATACATGTATTGCCGCGTTGTCCTGTTGAAAAATATACTCATTGTCAGAATTTGCGCCAAGTTTTGCAATCTTTCAGAAGTTCCAGGTACATTTCTGAATTAATTTTGGTTATTATAAAGCAAATACGAAGCTTGCAGTTATAAAAGAAAGATCCCCACACCATAACGCTTCCACCACCAAAATTTCGGTTTGATAGCACTACGATTGATTGGCTCAAATCATGAAAACGTAAATAAAAAAGCAGAAAAAGAAATAACTGTTCTCATAAAGAGTTAAAAAAAACAACTTAAAAATAAAAAAGTAAGTGCGGCCAAATGGATGTCTATCACTGTATACTTAAGTCGTAGGAGCCTGGCATCTTTGGTCCATTTAGGTGTTTGTAGGTGTTGTAAGTCAGACAAGTTCAATTTGATATACATGTCCATTTGATAAGTGTATATATTTTGATAATAGTAAAAAATGATTTATATTATTTTTGTCTTCTTTTATTTCTTTAAAAGCTACATCTGTAGTTAATAATACATTAAATAAATTATTTAGCAGTATGAAGGATGAAATAGAAAAGTGGAAATATATATGATGTAGTATGCAGGATACCATGTGGATGAAATGACTAGGTGAACTGTGACAAACTTTATATTGGGACAACAAAAAATAAGCTTAAAACAAGATTAGCTGGTCATATATGTGACAATATAGGAATATTTCAATATAGAAGACATCCTAATCTTCACTTTGTAAGATATATAATCATTATCCAAAGTTTGAGGAGGTATCAATATTTGATATAGAAAATAACTATAAGAGACGTTATATGTGAGAAATGCTAGAAAACAGACACAGATAATTTAGTGCAGAATTAAAGGTACTTCATTCAAAAGACACATAATTTGTTATAATTATTTTATAAGAGAGAATTTGTTATTTAATTTTGGTTTTTTCTTGTTTTTATATGTTTAAATATTTGAAATTTAAAATTAAAAAGAAAAAAAAAATATTTTATATGTTTTCTCAATTGTTTTCAAAAGATTTTTTTTTGAAATTGTTAATTTTTTAATTATAAAAATAAATCTTCTGAAGAAGATTTCCAAAGGAAAGCGTAATATTTAATTTAAATATATTAAATATAGTTAAAAAAGATCTAAATAAAGAACAGAGACTTATTTATTAAATAAAAAAAATAAAAGTTTGAATAAAAATAATAACTAAAAAAATTAATTTAAAGTTACAGGGTAATGAAGTTGAGAATGTTAGGATTATAATTCGAACGTAGGCTCATGGGTTTGGGAAAAACAAGGGCACATTAAAACCCTTATATTCACTTAAGGTTTTTTTTACTAAACTCGAGTTGTTCCTTACAATCCTTAAGTAGACATTCATAGGTTGTAGTTAAAATATAAAAAGCTTCAGTAATTATGATTGGTTTTATTACGGATTCCAAAAAGGATCAGGCTATCAATTGGTCTGATTATTTTAATGTACATACATAAGCGAGTTCTCTCCCAAAAAGTAATAAAAGAAAGTAAGCTTTTATATAAAAGGTATTAAACTTTGATATAAGCGACGTCTGTTATACGTTTGTTATTACAAATTAAAGGGCGTCCTCATGTTATGACCCTTAAGGGACATTTAGTTAAAATGCATAGAGAAGTGTTTTGTCAAGTCAAGTATAAAAGATAAAATTGAAACTTTGCAAAACTACTTTACAACCACAAAACCGGTTTCACACAAATACTCTTTACTCATTCACAAATGATGCACTTAACACATTAGCGCTAATATAATACGGCATCATATTCATCTATGCAACAATAATCATGAATAATTCTACAAGTAATGCATTAATTTTAGTTTTTATTAAAAAAGCATAGTCTTAGTATTTTATTTATCTTTATATGACTTGAAAACCTGTAATTAAAACCAGTTAAACTGTCCATCAAATCTTAGGTTGATTATAATCGGCAAATAATAATACCAAATCTTACCCAATTATATACCATATTCATCCATTAAGATTTTATTTCTCTGTTTTCGTTTTGTTAATTATCTTAACTCAACCACATTCCACAAACTTTTGCTTTTTTAAAAATTGCTATTTTTGATTTCAAACAAAAACAACTAACAAATAAAAAAAAAAACACGAAACAAAGCAGAAAGAGAATAATGAATATAATATGTGTCTGTGTGGCACTGGATAAATTTGAAACTAGTTTTAATGAAATAACTTGTAGATTTCTTCCATCTTTCAATTAAAATTCCAATTAAATGCACCTAAACATGTGAACACTAATCACGGAAATTTTGTTTCTGTTTTTATGATATCACTGTGCAATGTTGCGCTTATTTGCAACTCCTGATAGTCACATTATAAAAAAAATGTAGACATACAGACAAAAGTGCTGGTGTGTATTAAGGCCTAGAAGTAGTTTTTTTCTTGTAGATAAACTTCTTGAAGAAGAAAACAGACAAATAAGAGATAATCAAACAGTATGGCAAAGTTTATATTTAAGCACACATATGGAAGTTACTGCTGAATAGTCTTGAATTTTTAGTTTTTAGACTTTTAAGTACTGCTCTATAAATATATGTTTACACATAGGGTAGCCCATCGTTAACGCATTTTTTTCGGTGGAATTTAAAAAACCCACTAGCCAAGCGTTTGTTTAACATAGACAATCGTCCAAAATAACTGCAGGGCATTGCTGATACGTCAAACTTTTCCGTTAGAATTGTGGCACCGTCGTGTTATTTTGTCGCCTGTTACATTCTATGGTGTTAATTGGAAGATATAAGATCGTTGAGGCGAGAAGGTATATGAGTAGAAAATTATTTTTGATTATTTCATTAGATGGATTTGTCATTCAGCATCAAATTGTGACACAGCGATTTACAATCCCAAATTAATTTTAAAAAATCCAAATGCAGCAATACCCTATCGTACAAAACTATAAAATATCTTCCTATTCTATCTAAAATAATTATTTGTTCGCTCAAGAGAATTTATTATCAAATGCTACGCGCATGATTTTTGTTCGATTAAAAAATAGATTAATTTATTGCTTCTCGGGAAGAACGTGATAATTTTCGGAAATTTAAAGTGATCCTATGCGGCATTGCACAAATTTTTTAAAAGAATTTCAAATTGAAGGCTAAAGAGAAAATTCAAAAAGAAAATTGAAATTCTTAAATCGTGCTTTACTGCTGACGTTCAACTATCTTTTAGGGCGTATTGTCGCATCAGTTATACAGCTTTATTTCTTTAACACTTTCACAGGAACTCTCTCGTCAACCCAGTTTTAGTCTTTGATTATTCTATCATCCACAACTTGTTTTCCTCTTATTCCTTACCCACACGTGCCTATATTAAATTTTCTGATCGGGACGATAACTTTTGTCATCCTATAGCGATGTAATAAGGAATATTTCAAAGTGTTGAGAAATAATTATCTGCTGTCCCATATGCAGACAGAGCTTATGCATGATCACTAAATCTGCACCAATAGTTATTTCATCGACTTATAAAATATCCTCGACATTCATGTTGGCGATAGTTAAACTAACTTTAAAAAATTTAATGGTTCTAACTTCGACGCTCCTGTTACTGTCGTAAGAATTACTTTTCCTCCTTTGATATAACCGCAAGCAGTATGATTGCTATTTTCCTGCTGCATCATAGATATGGAGATTGTAGGCCCAAAGCTTGATAATGGGTTAGTCATGCGTTTATTGTTTCTTAACGGCGAAGTAGATCGGGCTAGTCTTCTCGATTCTTTGCAATTTTACTCCAAATAGCAGATTTTACTGCAGGTAGAAAACTTAGCCTTTTTTTGGCGTAACTTTTCTCTAAAACCTATTTTACTGCTTCTTTAATGCACTCGACTATGTTATCGCTATCAATAAAAATTTTCGGTTTTCGCATCTTAAATAATCATGATCTGCTACATTTCTTTTAAATCCCAAATTAACTCAATAGGTCTTTCTTATTTGTTCCAATCATTTTTGTTGGCTGCTATCGCAAAATGAAACTTATTGACATTAAATGGTAGACTGCCAACGAAACAGCGCTCTTGATTTGTTTAATGACTGTGAAATGACTCCGCCAGTAACTCAACGATAACAGCCAACAAAATGTAGGTTTTAATATTTTTCAAAATTCATATTCTACAGTCATCTTGATATTTCTCTAGCACTTACTCAGCACAAAATTACGACTTAAAAATTTGCAAGAAATATGAGTACGAATAAGGAAACTTGTATTTACAATACTTTATTTTAATCTACGTTAATTTAATTTTAAGAATAAATATTTTATAATATTGATACAATATTTAATATTAAAAAAAATATTTAAATTTGTTACTGCGGGGGAAAGCATATCCATATGGCCATTATATAACAGCTCATATAGCCCATCAGTGGATTTTACTCCATATTATATATTTTATATATATGAAAAGCAGATAAATTAGAAGTCTACATTGTTGCCTAAAATTGCTCCAAAAATTTATAATAAAATTTTTGTGTATTTCTTTTATATTTTATAAAAATGAAAACTCGGTTTACTCTTCAAAAGAAATGAACCCTAAAATATTAGGTGCGAAGTTTGAGATTGCCTAGATAAAACAGATCACCCTTTAATAGCTTTCAAGTAACATATTCTTAATATTTATCTGAGGCTTGTCCTAAGTAATTTTTTTCTTTTTTTTGGTACATATGTATGCGTATTTAAAGTCATGCAAAACATTTTTTACGTACCCACCTAAGTTTCAAACAAAATTCACAGTGATAAAAAGTTCTATCACTTTTTTACTTGAAATTAATAAAAGCAACATGCATTTGCACTTAGCAGCAATTAAAAGGTGAATACTTCAGTTAAGTCATAGTTATCATTTTTTTTGAATTGAAAATTAATAAAGAAACTTAAAAATATAAAAATTTTCATTTAATAGGGGAGACAACAATTCTTTTTTATTGAAATAATATAAAAATTAAGTTTTAATAATAATTTGGAAATAAGTTGTTCTAATCAACACAGAAAAATTAAAGAGTATTAAAAAACCGATTATAGTGCAGCACTTTATGGATCGCTTCATTAGTCATCAGATATGAATGATTTTAATATCAGGTGAAGCTATTAAACAAGCTATTGAAACAAGTTAATTTGATAAATGCAAATGGCCGAAACCGGTTTGTTCACAAACCAAATTTGACGAGGGTCGACGGGAAACCGTACCCAAGTAAGAGTTAATTTGATAAATTGAAATAATAATACTCATAAGAAATCAAAATTATTATACCAAGTTCTAAAAAACTGTCATATACACGGTTGTCAGTTTCTTCAAAACAAATTAAAAAATCCAAAAAATTACCAAAATGATTTATTTAATTAAAGACAAAACAGAACTACATATATACGGCTAGTAACCCAGAAAACGTACTATAAAATGGTCATTGTTGCCTTACAATAACAAAAAATATATTAGTTAAATATCATTTAAATTGGAAGAACTCTTTCAATGCAATCAATAATAGTTAAAACTTCCAGGATATAAAATACGTCTGGTAAAACTTTACATAACAACATCATTTTAAATGCTGGCTTTGGAATAAAATTGAAAATAGAGAGAACATCATCATTACAAAAAAAACCTTTCCAATTATTAACAACGATTTGTACAATTCATAGATGTTTTTTAGGTAATAACATTTTTCATCTTCTTATTAAAATACTTTGTAGATAACATAAATAGCATTTAGTGGGTAAAAGCTTTATGCGTATGTAATTCACAGCTACCATGTCTGCTATAACTATTACTACTTTTAAAGAGAACAATGAAAAAAAAAGCGATATACATTAATGGAAAAGATATATGATTTAATATGTGCTTGGATTCTCCGACGGGGTAAAAATTTCTTTTGTTTGGGTACGGTTTTCCGTCGACCCTCGTCAAATTTGGTTTGTGAACAAACCGGTTTCGGCTGTTTGCCATCTTCAGTGTTCTTTTCGTACTAGTTGCGTTCTATTGTTAGTTGTGTTTATATAGTTCGTGTCTCCCTTCGTGTTATTGCGTTCGTCACTTTCTGTCTTTTTTGCCTGCATCTCTCTCTCTCTTTTTTCATTTGTCTCTTTTTACGTAACTTGTCGTCCCTTTTTCATTCGTCTTCTTTCCTACCTAAATCCTTTTACGATCATGCCTGTTGTCCGTTTTTGTTTATGTGTGAACCTATTGGGTTTTTTTTTCTTTCCTTTTCCTTTCCTTTCCTTCCCCTTCTATGTGACATAATAATCTGTAATTGTACGTTTATGATGTTCCTTACTGCCTTGGTCTTGGGCACCTGCGCAACGTTTTTGTGCTGGTGTAGTGTTTGTCTTCCTGTAAAAATGTTTCAACGGTTCAAATATTGTGTCCGAAGCAGTGTTTATTTGTTCATTTATCATTCGTCTGTCAAATGCTCTTCGTCTGTATATTTCCATGTTCTCCAATACATTTAGTCTCCTTCCTTTGTGCTGTGTGTGAAGCAGTTTGTACGTTGATGTTCCCATATATGTTAATGTAGCCCATTTTTTTCCTTCCTTCTCCTGTTCTTTGTTCGTTCCAATTTGTCTCCTGATGTTATCTACGAGGCGCTTTTTGTATCCGTTGTTTTCCGCTATGGTGTATATTGTTTCCATTTCCTTCATATAAATTTGCCGTGTTAGTGGTATTCTCTCGAGTCTTGTTATTAACTGCCTGATTGCTGCGTTTTTGTGTTGCTGGGGATGATTTGATGAGTTGTGTATTATTGTGTCCGTTGCTGTTGGTTTCCTGTATATTTCATATTCGATTCTGTTCGAGATTATGTTTCTCTTGATCGTTAGGTCCAGATAATTAATTCTCCCCTCCTCTTCCTTTTCCATTGTAAATTTTATGTCCTTGTGTCTTCTATTCAAGTAATCCAGAATTTGCTCCTCGTTATTTCCTTCTAGTATACATATTATGTCGTCGACATATCTTGCGTAGAATATTACTCCGAAGTTGGTTTTTAATTCCCTTACGTATTCCTCTTCTAAGTTCTGCATAAATACTTCCATGAGGGTGGCAGATGTTGGATTTCCCATCCCTAGTCCTGTTACCTGTCCATATATATTGTTGTTAAATTTAAAGTAATTCTGTTCTAGTGTCGCCTTTAGTGTGCCTGTAAGTTGTACTGCCAGTTCCCTGTCCTCCGTTCTGTCCTCTACTGTCCTATGAACAATGTTCAATGTATCCATTACCGGAATTAATGGATACAAGTCCCCTACGTCAAAAGAGACCAGTTTTGTCTTCTCCGTTATGATTTAAGTGAACTGAATACGTTTTTGACTACAGCTAGTGATTTAAAGAGTAGTATACATTGAAAAACATATACATACATATGTAGCATTATCTTTCCAGTGGATAATATGAAAGAACGCAAACTAATTAATTTAAAATTAATTAAATTAAAATTAATATAAATTAGCTGATGTGAATAGGTTACGCTGTAAAGCACCTAATAATCTCAGAAGCCTTTAATAAATTCTTTTTAAACCAAAAATTTTATTGTCCTTTAAATGAAAATGAATTATTTTTTTTTATTTAGTAATTTTGTTTATAATTAAATAATTTTATAATTTTTGCTTATTTTTTTTAGAAATTTAGATAACTGGTGAAGAAAAAGAAAATCTTGAGGTAAAAACGTAAAACGAAAAATCCATCGAAACATTTTCGGAGTTACGGAGATCAAAAATTTGTTAATCATATATTTTTATATCTCAAACATTGAATGGAAAAATGTAGTTTTAATAGAAGCATTGAATTTCTTACCAAGTTTGACAAATTATTAACTCCTTATGAATCAATAAGCTTTTCAAAAAATCATGCTATAAATGATAAAGGAGTGACTTTATGCAACAAGAAAAATTAATAACAATTATAATTAATTCCCAATGAACCAACAATATTTTAAAAAGGTTTTGCTGGGATGCTATATATTAAAATAAATAAATTTTTTGTAAAGTATATTTGCTGCAATTTTTGAAACTATAACTTATGCAAATAACAAAAAAGGTACCAACTCGCTATAAATCTCCCTATTCAAATAGTTTATTTATTATCAACTATACCAAATAAACAAATATATATATATATATATATATATATATATATATATATATATATATATATATATATATATATATATATATAATATTTATTATTTTATATTTATATTTATATTATTTCTATTACAGATGACGTTATCATTATTCAGTGTAGGCGCCTGCTTGCCTGTATGTCTCCTTGTTCTGTCTTGTATGTTCTAGTTATTTTCTGATTTTTAAACTTAGTTCCTGAAATTTTAGTGTAACATGTTGTTATTGTTTTGTGTTCATAAGCATTCTTAGAAACCTTTTTATGTGTAAACGAACAATCAGTTCACCTTAATTTACTTTTGTAGTATATTTATAACAATAGTTGACATGTTTTCATTTCAATATTTCATAAAATACTTTTCTGTATACTCTTATGCTAAAATATGAATAAGATATAATAAACATAAATGATATTATGTTAATCAAACTAATGGTATTTCTTAATCCTAAGCTGAGCAATTCTTCAATTTATTTTTTCAGTTACCACAGGCTGTGTGGTACGTGCTATACATATAGTTAATTACACCTACAACGCAAAAAGAGAGGTTATTTAAATAATGAAATAATCCCATGTTTATTAACTTTAAACGTTTATGTGGCTGAGTGATTATACAAGTCAACCTGTCTCTATGTCCTATGTCTCTGTTATTTCTAACAGGCGCTACAGAATGAAGGTAAAGGCAAATAGTTCTCGTAAGAAAGGTAAGAAGGCAAATATAAAAAATGCAAAATACAATATATAAAGGGTAACTGTTGAAACCATTTTTTAAAACTTTCAAAAATTTTAAATATACTTAAAAAGTTTAGTACTCACTTGATTTTTACCAGCGCACTATATATGTCAGTATAAATTATATATGTGAGTATAAATGTATAATTTTTACTGACATATATACTGACATATATACTGACTATATAATTAATATAATATTATGATATTTAGCGATTTCTTTTACGATTTTCTTTAAAGATGTGTAATGATGTAATCTTCAAATAATAAAGGGTCTGCCAAATACCTTTTTTTGTTTTAAATACTACAAACAAAACTACTGAATATTTTCTCGAAATTTCTTTTTTTATTTGAAAGTACAATCCTTCCGTTTAATAATGGAAAATAATTTCAATCAAATGGCTGCGTCGGCTGGCCATACAGTAGGCTACATGATCGGTGCAATTTTTAAGCACATTATCGGTTCTGTGCAGTTGTATTTCACCAATGGCTTCACGAATATTGTTCTTTAAAGCGTCAATTATCTCTGGCTTGTCGGCGTAAAACTTATCTTTGACGGCACCCTGCAAATAATGTTCAACCGTGTCAAATCGCAGCTCCGAGCTGGCCAAACGACATCAGCTCTGCGACTGATAATGCGATCTTCAAAAATAGGGCCCAAAACATCGAGTGTAGCTTTGGCTGTGTGGTACGTAGCGCCGTCCCGTTGAAACTAAATGTTGCCAATATCCTCCTCTTCAAGTTTTGTGAACAAAAATTCGTTCAACATAGCCCGATAACGATCGCCATTGACTGTAACGGATACTCCTTGCTCATTTTCGAAGAAAACATGCCCAATTATGCCTCTGGACCAAAATCCGCTTCAAAGAGTCACTCGTTTTAGATGCGTCGGCTTTTCAATGTATGCGTGCGGGTTTTCTGTGCCCCAAATGCGACAATTTCGCTTGTTTACATACCCACCAAGATTAAAATGAGCTTCATCTGAAAAGATGATTGTTTTTGCAAAATCGGCATCTTCTGTAAGTCGATCGCAGGCCTGAAATGTTCAATTGTTGAGAACAACGATGAATTGATGTTGATGGCGCTTAAGGCACACTTTCTGCCACAGCAGCAATGTTCTAGGGTGTACGCACGGTTTTTGGCTTTTCACGCTTTGGTTTGTCGGTGAGGATGCCAGTTTCTTTCACTTTTTTCATAAGATAACGAACATACGGAGCTGACTGTGCTTCTCTTCTTTCAAAATTCGTACTCAATTTTCGCACACATTCTGCAGCATTACCATGATTTTCAAAGTAATGTCGCAATATTTCCCAGCGTTGTTTAAGCGTATATACAACCTCTTAGCTTACCCTCTTACCGAATTATTTCCTAAATAAAACGTTTTTAAGCCACTGCGCGCTGTTAAATTGCCACTAAATACAAATTGAAAAATATAAATTAGACTCAGTTTTATTAGACAATAGAAATTTAATAACTTCAAAATGGTTTAAACTGCTCGAAGCATACACAACACTATTGACGTTTAAAATATTATAAAATTCAAAATTTGTATGCTTGTAGAGATTATACTTTTTATGATTATGTTTTTAAATCAGTTGTATTTATACCCTGTTAAGTTTTGAAAGGTTTTTTTATCTTTTTTTTATTATTTCTGTGACCCAGCGCTTTTTTATTTTTGTCACATTTAAAAATATCTATATTGAAGTTGATAGCACGAAATGTTTGCAAGTGTCTATGACACGTGTTTGTGATTGCTTTTTTAGAAATATTTTAATAAAAATATTTAAAGTACATAGTTGGGTTTGTGTTTGCTGAATGGAATTTCAGTGTTTTCATTTAACAGTTTTTTTCGTTATGTTTTCTAAAACCTAAAATTAAAAAATGTAGACAAAATTCTTCTTTTAAAGGAATTAATTGAAAACAGTAAACAAAAATGTGTTGCAGTAGTATTTTGCTATGTGCACAGTAAACAGTGGTGTCAAGTAAGCATTTTCTCTTAAAATCTAGTGATCTGGCTGATTAGCGGAAGAGGCTGCAATTATCGTTTAGCTTATATTTTACCTTTGGAAAACAATTTTCGGATTTTTTCATTAACTATGTATAAGGGTCTTTTAAGGTAAATTAAACAAGTATATTTTCAATGTTTCGCTTTCCCTTGGAAAGCTTCTTCAGGAAATTAATTTTTATAAAAACAAAAATTATGAACAATTTCAAAAAAGTTTTTGAAAACAATTGACAAAAACATATAAAATAATTTTCTTCATACATACATACATTCAAAACTAAAATTTCAAAAATTTTTAAACATACAAAATACAAGGAAATGGAAATTAAATAATAAATTCTTTCTTATGACAAAATTATAACGAATTATGTGTCTTTTGAATTAAGTACCTATAATGCTGCGCTAAATTGTCTGTGTCTGTTTTGAAATTATTTCTCCTTAAATTTGGTACATTAACAATTTCTAACATTTCTAACATATAACGTCTCTTATAGTTTTTTTCTATATCTAATATTGATGCTTCCTCAAACTTTGGATAATGATTATATTTCTTACAACGTGAAGTTAAGGACGTCTTCTGTGTTGAAGTATTTATATATTTTTGGTCACATCTATGACCAGGTAATCTTGTTTTAAGTTTATTCTTTGTTGTCCCAATATAAACTTTGTCACAGTTCACTTCGTCATTTCCTCCACATGGTATCATATATTTCCATTTTCCCTATTTTATCCCTCATACTACTAAATAATTTATTTAATGTATTATATATTTTGTGTGCAATTATATATCTGTCTGTGTCATATATTTTAGACTTTCTTTATCTTTCTGATATTCCAGGAACATAAGTTAATGATTTATAAATTATTGGTATGGCCAAAGTATTTCCTATATTATGCCTATGATTATAATATTGTCTAATTAATCGGTTAGTAAATTCTACTGGAAAATCATTTTCATTAAGTATATATCTTATTGTGTCCTTATTCTTTAAATGAAATTCTCTATCACTTATATTTTCTGTCTATCATATTTTCGCCGTTTTTTTTAGCATTTTTCTCATTTTTGGAAAATATATCATCCACTGCATCTTCCGAATTTATACATGATAAATTATCTACATATTTTGTGATAATCTTCGGTTAAATATGCATTTTAGTAATACATTAATCTAGTAATTCCTCTGTCACAATATCAGCTATAATTGCTGATGGTGGAGAGCCCACAGGGAGGCCCCCCTTCTGCCGATATATCCAATTATCAAATTAAAAATACCTGTTGTCTTCAATACAAAACTTGAGAATACATAAAAATAATTCCTTCTCAATATTCGTATTTTGTTTTTTTTATCTGCCAAAAAGGTCGAATAAAAATAATAATTTTCATTAACTACTGAATCCACAAATTAATTAACTTGAGCACAACTTATGAAAAATATTTGCTTTATAATTTTTTACTTAATCCTTTTTATCAGATGATTAGAAAATTTAATAAATTAAAAAAGTATTTGTGTAGTATTTTAAAGTCTCTACAATTAAACAAGTTAAAATATGTGCATTTTTGGTTATATGACTGTAATTAATAAAATAATTTAAGTATATATGTTTCCTTTTCTCATTGAACAATCATAACTATTAATATTAAATCTTAGGCATTTTAGTTGTAGTAAGGTCAACCATAGACTTCTCATGGGGAAACCTAACCCTAATGAATTAACAAACGTTTTACTTATGTGGATTAATTCATATCTGCCAGACAGAACTCAAAATGTATCATCTGGTGTGGTACAGAAGAGCCATCTGAGTCCTTTATTATTTTCCTTGCTTAGTGATGATTTACCCAATGACATTAAATACTAAACCTTCTATTATATGCTGACGACGTTAAAACAGAATCGTCATGCTGATCATACTCTGCTGCAAAAGGACTTAGATGCATTTAGTTCCTGGTGTAATAATAACCTTAAAAAGTGCAAATGCATATGCTTCATCCGGAGATGGATATATATAAAGAAACCACTAAAAAGTAAAGAATAGTTTAGTAAAGTAAAGAATAGAATAGAGTAATAATTATATTTAGAAACAATACCTTTCTTAAAAAACACCTTGTTAATAATTGAGCTTTTGAAGAAGGTACTATTTAAAAAGTTCTATTTTTTCATTAAATTCTCTTCAAATAAGCATCCCTGTACAACCTTATATTTTTAAAGCAATGCCTTTTCGAAAAGTACCTATTAAAAATATTGTCTTCAAAAATCTATAAAAGTCTTACGTTTAGTTTAAAAAATAATTTTGAAGAACAGTTAAGTACGCAATTCAAAATAATTCCTATAAATTCTTCTCAGACTAGACGATTGGATTCGATTGAAAAATAGAACAAGTACCTTTTTACAGAAAAGTACCGCTTGAAAAATTAACTCTTAAAAAGTACCTGCAAAAAGTCCACTTAAATATAAAAATAAATTTAAAAGTAAAACTGCTAAAAAATTATTAAGAAATATGTCATAGAAAATGCTTACTTCCTCTCTCTTTTTAGTATCATTTCAAAATAGCAACTTGAAAAAGTGATAACAGAAAAAACCTGTGGTGTTGACTATAAAATATGAATAAATAAGTAATTTATTTATCGGAATCATTTTCAATCTAAGCAATTTTATTATTCGTGCTTGATTCCTTTAAATAAATATTTCATAAAAATGATTGAAAATTAACAATGTTTTTTGTTGTTTTGAAATGTTTTGCTGTGTTTGTATAGAAGTGTTTTTGAGTCTTGCTGTCTATGCTATGTTGATTTTATGAAAAAATTCTCATGGAATCAGTTTGGCTTTGGATATAAGACTTTTAGGTTTTTCTATACAATATTGGGGTAAAATTCACTGATGAGCTACTTGAGCAATAGTGAACTTGCAATATGGATATGCTCTCCCCCGCAGTAATACATTTCAAATATTTTTTATTTTTGTTGGAATAAATGTTTTATGAGAATATCATAAAATGTTTATTTTTTAATAAAAATGTTTGTAATAAATATTTCGTGAGAATATCACGAAATATTTATTTAAAGGAATCAAGCACGAATAATAAAATTGCTTAGATATGAATAAATAAAAACATTTTCTTAGTAATTTTCTTTCAAAAAGATGAATAGAATAAAATAAAACTAGAACAAGGACATTTTGTTATAGAAATTTTGGAAAAAATTGCTATTAAATATAATAAATAAAAAATACTTTTAAAACTACATTTTATGCGAGTACTTTCCAAAGTATCGAAAGTATGATAGCTTAGCTCAATAAAATATAAATCATACGTCACTACTAACTCTGTGTGGAAAGAAATGTGTGGATATTTATTTACCCTCCATGCCTTTATAGTAAACAGATCGTCGAGCAATTTCGAAAGCGATGGATTTCACTGAACGGGATGACAATGGTATTTCATTGACTGGCCTAACAAACTCAAACAATTTAGTATATCTGTAAAACACTAACAAATTTAGATCATCATTACTAGGAAAGACCAAATAATAAAACACATTCGCATATAACACCATAATCGGCTTCAGATAACTCTCATCATTATTGTTATAATCGTTGAAGGTCTACTATTGTCACATGCAGTCACAAGTGTGGAGTACTTATAACACTACAAATACAAGAAAAATAGAATAAAGTTAATGCAAAGTTTAACACAGAAGGAAATTTAACTATTTAATAAAAGTAAAAACTGTTTTAAATGTCGTTTTTGCATGCAAATAAAACAAAAATTTTGGACGCTTTAAAGAAAAGATCCAAAATAGGTCTATTTACCAGTACAAGTATGTGACATGTAGTCATTATATTGTTATGATGATTTATTAAGTTTTAAAAGAGAGTAATTATCAGTGAAAATAGTAAACGAAACAACCCACTGTGCATATTACGAACTGCGTAGTTTTTTAAGAAATCTTTTATTTACAGGCCAATAACAACATTCTTATAATAAATTTTACCAGATATGATAAACAACAAAAAACAAAAACAACCAATACAACAAAACACCTAGCCAAGTAGGCGCCTAAAATGAATGATAATAACAACAACAATACGGCGTGATGTTAAACTAGAATATTCTTTTATATGTGAGAACAGCTTAAACAACTATATAAGTACCACTTGCTGGGCAAATGAATTAATTCAAGTTGAGACAACAAAGCTACCATCGTTTTTATTTTGTGTGTATTGAAACTAAATAAATCGTTTAACTTGATTTAAAACATTAAAGTACATTGTAATAAAAGAACGCAATATAACAAAACGTTTATTAAAAAAACAATATTAACAATAAAACACAAGCTATTCTAGGTCTCAGTTTTGCAATTAAATTCTGTATTGAATTATTATTTATTACTTTGCTAAAGTAAAGTTTATTGCATTTGTTCAATATTTATCTTTCCTTTTTTTGAAACTTCACAAAAAATAAACAAAGCACCATTTTTAATGGAAAGGTATATTGGTATTTTATTTCTTGCATATAACTCATTTATATTTGTTTATTGTTTTTTAAAGTGAGAGATTAACACGTGCAAAGTTACAATGATAAAATAAAAATATTTTTGAAACAATTTTATTTCATCGAAATGAAGATTCCAAATATATTTGCAAATTTAATTTATATATAAATATATAAATTCTTGAATGAGAGCTGTATCCTGCAGAGAAGAAACAAATATATTTTTTAATAAGCAAAGAAGAAAATATAAACAATAAAAAGGAATTACATTCATCTCACTACTTTTGTGCTTGTTGTTTGTATTTATATCATACTTCGGGTTTTTTTACTTTAATTGAAATTTGATTGCCATTTTTGTAAGAATGCTAATGACAAAATACTTAGTTATCATTTAATGCTAATGATTTTATTGCAGTTATAGTTATGTTTACTGAGAGTAATGCATTTTGAAAAAGTTATTATTTTATGAAAAATTAATTTCTAATAGCAAAAGCTTTAGAAAGAACCATCCTTAATATTCATAAGCTCTAATCCTTTTGCAGATGGATCCTCTATTGGAAAATAATTTAACCCTTTACCTGTATTCATGGGTCGAAACTATCCAAATAGCTTCTATTGCTCATGAAGTTTGTTTTTAAAACAAAATAAAACAAAAATTTTGATTAGGATGATTAAAATTTGTATTGTATTACGAAGAAAAAAGTTCGGCAATTATAAATGGAAAATGAAATCTGGCAACTGTCCACCACGACCACGCTGACAGATGTCGATTCTTTCATCATAGTTTTTAATCAGTTTTTTTGCACTATAGCGGTCCTGTAAATTAAATCACGGATAGCCCCACAAATAATAATTCAGTAGTGTTAAATCGCCCGATCTGACTGGCCACTTACCTACGGATTGTTGTGATATTATGCGATCGGGAAATTTGGTTTTGGCACATTTTCTATCGAGCGTATCTACTCAAATTTAATGAATAAATTCTTAATAGCTATTTCAGAAGGACGATTATGTTGTCCGAAAATATCTCGAACTTTACGAAATGTAAACCAAAACCATCACCATTGCAATAGAATTACACAATTCATTAGGAAACAACCGGCTGGTTTTTCTGGAAAAGCAAATTGCCGCTTTTGGGGTTCTGAAAATCTTAGAGCGATTATTGAAAAGCTTTTGCACAGTCAACGTGTCATTTTATGGTGCGTTATGTGGTCTGGAGGCGTGATTGGGTCGTTTTATTTTGGATGAGATTTGAAATGCGGTCAATGGATCATCCTATTGTGAGGAGCTAATAACTCAATTTCGGTCTATTGTAGATGACGTGGATATTACTGACATGTGGTTTTAACAGAAAGATGCCACATGTTACATAGTCAAACCAAATTTCCCGATCGCATAATTTTGCCCCAATCAGTAGTGTGATTTAAGACCACTATATTATTTTTTGCGGGGCTATGTTAAGGACAGAATCCGTGTTGTATTCAACGAAATAGGACCACCGTTTTGTGAAAAAGTGATTAAAAAGTTGATGATAAAATGGATTTCTGTTAGCGTGGTCATGGTGCATATATGCCAGATATCATTTTTCATTCATAATTCCCGAACTTTTCTCTTCGTAATACAGCAAAAATGTGAATCATCTTAATCTAAATTTCTTGTTTTATTTTGTTTTAGAAAACCAACTTCTTATTGAAACACCTTTTATTTTAAGGTGTTTATTAAGTTCACAAAGAGATCGCGATTTTGGTTTTTAACTAATTAAGAAATACGTTTGTTCATTAATTGTGCGCAAGAAGACTTTGCTAGTTTGTGGATACTTATTATTCCTATAGAACTTCTCTTAATCTCATTGTTACCACAATATATCAAACTTCCTGCCATGCTTGAGAACCAACATCGAGACAGAAATCGCCAATTTGAAGCAGGATATTCTGTAAGTTCAACATGCGAGACCAAAAATATTTTAGGCCATGTTAGATACCAACAGCTGTTTAGAAATTTAATACATTCGAAATTGCATTACGTTTTTCATTAATATTTTGTTGAAGGTTTCTTTTATGTTGCCTTTGTATTTTTAATTAGTGTTATTTTCCCGCTGTGTGTTATTAATAAATTTCAGGAAGTGTTTTGTTAACTTTACATTTATATTTCGCATTCTTTTGTCCAAATGGGATTAATATTGCTTAATTTCTTAATTTCTTTTCTAAGGAAACAAAGTGTATTGCAACAGATGTTTATCCAAATAAGTAAAAATCCCTATTTTTATTTTCGCCTCTAACGACTAATATACAGATTGCAATAGAAACAGAGAAAACTATTTATGTCATTAAGTTTTATAGAGTTTGAGCTAAAATATATATATTAGACAAACGATAAAAAATAAACAATTTAAAGTAAATATAATAAGAACTATACCGTAACCCTTTCTACTGTAAAATAGTGATAAAAAAGTTTTAAATAAAATAAATTAAATATGGGGCAATTGTAAATATTTTTTAACATTACTTTAACTAAAATACACGCCTGCAATCATTTTTTGAGTTTACTATTTGTTGTTTTTCTACTCATAATATAGTTTTATGTAAGCTAGCGTATAATACAAGCAATTCTAACAACATAATTGACACTTTTCACACTTTCAAAAGTACTAAAACATTCAGATTCAATTATAATTTTATGAAACTATTTAATTTTTATTGGGATGAAACCTGTTTATCTGAATATTCCATATAAAATAGCAGTATAAACGATGAACTTGCCAGCGATGACAGGCGTTAGGTTTACGTCGTATAGTGGCACTGGTTTGGAATTTTTTAACTTATATTTTTTACTGAATAGAAGGCATCTTAAGCTTCAATCTAATGTATCGGGATTTTTAACAAGTAGCTTGTTTTTTTTAATACTGGCAACGCCAATAACATGATAGTTTTGACGTTTATTTTTTTGAAATAATCGTAGAAAATGCATTGGCAATTGTTATAATGAATACAATTTCAGACGAAAATCGCATTAAAGTAATTAAAATCCACTATAAAATGGTGGTTCTGTTAAAGTTACATTTCGTACAATTCGTGACATTTTCGGACAACGTAATTGTCCACCTGAAACCGCTATTAAGAATATATTCATTAAATTTGTGTCGACAGGATCAATACAAAATGTACGAACACTAACACGTGTTCGACCGGGTCGTTCAACTGAGAACATTGCAGCCGTAAATCACAGTGTTGAAACAGATCCAAACTTGTCAATTCCTCGACGTTCTCAGCAATTGGGGTTATCCAAAATCTCCGCATGACGATTTTTCCGTAAGTATTTGATTTTGAAGCTTCAGAAGGTCCAACTAGTGCAGGAATTGAAGCCAAGTGACCATTCACTTCGTCGTAGATTTCCTCAATTTAATTAGGATCAATCGGCTGGTTTTTTTTCAAACTTAATTTCTTTTCGAAGATGAGGGTGGAAATATGGCAACGGTCAATGGATCACGCTACCGTGAGCTGTTAAAACTCAATTTTGCCTTATTATTGACGACGTGGATATTGCTGAATCGTGGTTTCAACGGGACGGTGTCATATGGCCCACAACCAATGAAACGATCAAATAATTCAAAACAAAAGTTCCCGATTGCATAATTTCACGACAATCAGCAGTTAAGTGGGCAGCCAGATCGTGTAATTTAAAACGACAGGATTATTTTTTGTGGAGCTATAAAAAGGACCGAGTCTATACGGAGCCAATCGAATCGGTTGCAGCCTTAAAACTGTAATCCGTGACATAATTAATGAAATAAGGCCGCCATTTTGCCAAAAAATTATTAAAAATATGTTTCCTGTTTAAAATAAAGGAGCTGCTTGGCGTCTTTATCCAATTACATGGGGCTAGAGATATATGGGTCAGAAGTGCACAGTAAAAAAGTCATTATTGTTACTATATCTAGATATTTTTCTTGTGTTATGTCCGCGAAAATATCTATAATCTCTGTTTCTTTTATGTTAAATTTCTTCAAAAAGATGTCCAACCGCAACATATTGTGTCGAATAATATTTTTCCCATGATGAGTTATTTTATAGCCTATCAATGGAATATTCCTACAATGATGTTTTTCATTGTATAGCTTGGCTGCTTAGTTAACATCTTGACCTTATTTTCTTCCATTTAATTTCTTGTTGCATGATATTACTTGCAATATGATTATATAGAGTTTTATAATTCAAAATCTATTTCTGTAATAGATGCAACAGTTTCATGATCACAAAAAATGTTCTTCGATCAGTAAACCCAATTTTATAAAGTGTTATTGAACGCCTTTTTTGCCTCTCTTTTGGCTTAATTTTCGTCACTATTTTATATCCTACAGCCGCAAACATATATTCAAAAATGAACATATTGCTACGGATGCGTGTTGTCTAACTTTTAAAAGAAAATAATTAAGTAATAAAGTAAATAACTGGGTATGATGCTTACTAACTGCGTAGTTTTCTAAGAAAATTTACACCTTGCGTGTAGTTTTAGTTACAAACTGCGTAAAATTTTTTTACATGCGAGACAACAACAATTGGGTATGCTGTTTACTAACTACGTAGTTTTCTAAGAAAACTTATGCGCACAAGACAACAACAACTATCTTAAAATAAATGCCATGAAGAAACTTTAACAGCATAAAAACAAAAACTAAAATACACACAGGCCAACAGGCGCTTATATATTGAATGAATAACATAACAACAACAAAATTTGATACAAATGGAGTAGAAAATTCTCAATTTTTAAAAGGTAGCGGCTGAGTGGATAGTTAGTTAGTTAAAACATAAACCTCGTGAAGTAAAGACTTGCATGTTTAGTAAATTGTTCTGCAGTGCCAACGTACAAACTCTAAAACATGGTGTTATTTATTTCGCAATAAAAAACAGTAACAACAAAGCGTTTATAAAAGATATAAACGTAACAATATTGTAAAACCTAAAAGCACGTATTATAACATAGCATAAGTCAAACAAAAGTTGAGTTCCACTTAACATCGAGATTGGGGTATATTTTAGACTTTTTTGCAATGCTTAGATCTGGAATTTTTTAAATATATTACAAGTGAAAAACATATTGTGTGATAAAAAAATTTCCACAAATATACAAACCCAAAAATGTTATGCCTAATTGGGGTTAAACAATTTTCTAAAATATATTGCATATCACCTTCTCTTAAAAACCGCATTTTTGAGCACCCTACCCGAGGGGAAGTAATCGAAATAAAAACTTACATTTCTGAATTTCTAGGTTCTTGTATGTTTGCTTTCATATAAAAACAGAAAAATTAAATTGGTGTCATAAAGAAAAACTTTCTCCTAAAATGTGCCCCTGTGGGTCGGCAGTAAGTTAACATTACTTGAGGATTAGAAGGGAAACATCAAATGAAACAGATAACAACAAAGAAGTTATTCAGCTACCATTTTGGATTAATAAACGCTGGTTATACTCAAGATGTAAGTAAACAGACTATAAAGGCAAAACTGTAGACGTATAACTCATAAAGTGACAAAAACCAGAAAGTAGTATTTATTAAGTTATGTGACAACCTTGTTCCTAAGGTTGTAAATGTTCATATCACCAATTAAACTGGATGAATTTAATGTTATTTTCCTTTAACTACTTCACTTTAATTTCTTCAATAAACTAGCAGAGTTTGTCCGATATATAAATACTTGACAGAGATGTTTATTTTTTGAAGGCAGAAAGCAAAGTGACTTTATTCTTGAAAGTGCTGCTGTTGTATTAAAAGAAAATCCGTTAACTTAAATTAATCGTTAAAATCATTCATTAAGATAAGTTTATAAAAATAAAAAAAGAGTAAAAATAAATAAATGAAATGCTTCAGTTATATATACTATGGCGCCTATACTAATTTGTATATTCTCTGTTACAGGTTACCCTAGGGAATATCTAATTTGTGCGAGCTAGGGACTTATTGTGGTTTGTTTGCATTATAATGATATAAAATGTCGAGAGACAGCCATATATAGCCTATTTCGATTAACACGTTTTTGCGTGCATTGAACTGAAGATCTCACGAGCAGCAGAATATTGGATGCGGATATCATGAGTGATTTTAATGTAAGGCAGGTACTGATAATTTTGCGAACCTCTGTGAGGACAACGAAAGTTGAACAGTATCAGCCGACTACTAAATATTAATATATTAGCATAAATGCATGGAATTTTATTATGAAGTAAAAATTCGATATTCTTCACTATACTTTTTGACAGCTTCAATGTTTGCTCTATACGCCATTTAATCCATTCGTTTTCCACTTAGCAAAATTTAAAACATTTATTTTTGTTTTAAATATACATTATTTATTCTCCTAATTTTTTTATATAACTTTGAGCACAAGTCCATGAATCCAACCTAAAGTGATGTGAAAAATAGTTAACATTTTTTCATTTTTTCTTTCTTTTTTAAAGTTGCCTACATTAAGAAAGTAAAAGATATTAAAGCTTTACAGATGCTTAAGGTAATTGAAAGTGGATTAAAAAATACATACAAAATAACCTTTATTATATGCAAAAACTCTCTTTAAAATAAAAGAAAAATTAAAACATAAGAAAACATATTTCTATAAGAAAAATCTTGTGGAAAATAAAAGATATTTAATTACTTTTGACACAATAATGTTCGAACAGATTAATACGAAATACAAAATCAAATTGTTTTAAACTGGACAGAAATTTTAGGTTCTAAGTTTAAAATAGCCTAGCAAAGAAGAGCATTTATATTTTTGTTATAATAATGTATGCTTTAAGATGTCTTGTTTAGCCTTCTGTAATTTACATAACGAATATTCACTTCTCTTAAGGAAAACTCAAGAATATTTCTAAATATTATTTTGGAAAAATAAAAAAATGTAAAACAGTACACAGGTTATACATCAACGAGTATCCAATTAATTTATAAACGAGCACATATCCTGGAATGCTTAAGTGTTATCCTAATTGCATCAACCCCTGATTGTATAAAAATTTGGTGTTGTTGTGGCATCAAAAATTCCTGATATTATATTATATCAAGGACTAAGGCATCACACAGGTGTAAGTCATAGCTTTTAGAAAGTTTTATCATAACATACGTTAAGATATTGTTACGGGTGTGTCTTGCTTAAGTTTTAATAATAATAATAATAAAATAATTAAGCAATAAAGCGAACTACTGGGTATGGTGTTTACGAACTGCGTGGCTTGCTAAGAGCACTTATGATACAACAACAAAATTTCTAGCTACAAACTGCGTAGAAATTTTATACAGGCGAACAACAACAATTTGATATTCTGTTTACTAACTGCGTGGCATGCAAGGCAAAAACAAATTTCTCTTTACTAACTGCGTAGAAATTTTATACGCACAAGACAACAATTAACATGTATGCTGTTTACCATCTGCGTAGTTTTTTAAGAAACCTTTTCTACAAAAGACAACGATAAATATCATAAAATAAATTCCAAGAAGAAACTGTATCAGTATAAAAACAAAAACAAAAATACACACAGACATACTCGCGCCTATACATTGAATAAACAACATACAACAACAAAATGTGTTGTATGTCGTTTAGTCTTAAAACAACTATTAACATCATTAAAAAAATTAATCGAAACGATTCAATGTGTATTTTACAAACGGCGTAGTTTTCCAAGAATCTTATACACACAAGGCAACAGCAACACGCCTATAAGAAATTCTGCAAAATAAGATACACAACAGAAAAAAAAACAACTAGCAGAACAAAAGCCACATCCAAGTAGGCGCCTACATTATATATTAAAAAATAACTACAACAATACGGGGTGATGTTAAAATATAATATTCTTGTATTATATTTTATTTTTCCCTGTGCTTTCTGGCTGTTGTTCGTTCGGTGTACACAGCGAACGCTTTCTATGTGAAGACATAATTTCCAAGCCGTGATCCAATTCGTACAATTCGTACCAGCCACCTGGCACTTTGAATGAATACTATGTAGGTACATGTATCCGTCTGAGGGTGTTTTTCGTTTGTTCGTGTGTATGAGTAGTTTTAGTGATGTGAAAATTGTGTCTAAGGTCGTGCTTATATGTGCGTTAATAATGTTTTGTTTTATAGATTTCCATGTGTTCAAGAATGTCCAGTCTTAGTCCTTTTTTGCTAGAATGTAGTAATGGCATAAAATTGTCTATTTCCCTTGTTGTATGTCCGTGTTGACACTCACGGACATACAACAAGGGTGTAATGCAAAGTTGATGTCTTCTCTTTTCCGCTGCATGTGCGTATGTATTCTGTAAATCTTGTTTTTAATATTCGTCCAGTTTGCCCTATATAAGTATAATTAACTGTATATTACGCTGGAACTCAATTTGTTAGTTGTTTCTGCTGTTGTCCTGAGATTATGTCTCAGAGTATTGCCGGTTTTTAATTCTGTGTGTACTTCTTCTTGGTAAAAAATGTTAGTTAGTGTGCATATTTCTGGTCCTGTGTAAATAAAAATGTGCCGTCGTTTTGTATCTTTGTCTTCTTTATTCCTTTTTTTAATGTTGTATTGTCTAAGAAGTTTATTGATAGTACTGGGTTTGTAGCCGTTATATTTAGGTATGGTGTAAATTGTGTCGAGTCCTTTGTTGTACTTATTTAGAGTAAGTGGGATTATCGTAAGTCTGTGTATCATGTGTCTAAGTGCTGCTAATTTATATTGGGTGTTGTGGTTCGGGGTGATGTGGATGGCAAGGTCCGTCGTAGTTAGTTTTCTATAGATGCCAAATATTAAACGGCCAGTTCCTCGTCTTTCTGTCTTGTTCTTTTTCAATTGTGTATCTAATGTTATTATGGATTGTATATAAGTCTAGTAGAATTTTTTCGGCGTTGCCGTGTTCGAGGACGCATATGATGTCATCTACGTATCTGCAATAATGATTTATTTTGTGTGTTTCCATTAGTTGTTTCACGTGTAGTGATTCGAGTGTTGCATGAAAATTTCCATGGAGATTGTGGAAGTTGGGTTTCCCATACCGAGTCCGTCAGGTAATCTATGAAGTGGTTATTAAATCCAAAGTAGTTCGGTATATGCTAGAATCGTATAACAACTATATACGCATCACATGCTGGGAAAATTAATAAAATCAAGCTGAGTCCTCGTTCAGAAAAGACATCAAGTTACCATCCTTTTTATTTTGCTCAAAAGTGATGTGTTATTATTTTGTAATAAAAGAACTTAAGACCAATTTCAATACAAATTAAAAGGAATAAACGGAACAACCCCAAACAATTTAGTAACAATATGTTTGTAATCTAGGTATTTGAAACAAAATAAATTCGGACGAAATGGCCATAAAGACTGAGTTCTTGGATTTTCTTCTAGAAATATAGGAAAGCTCTACAAGGGGGTATACTGTCATATGCAAAACAGTTGGTCTTGAAGCACTTACTGAAGACATAAAATCAGAATACATTCTACAATACTCCTGCGATTGCAATTTGATTGATGGCGGAAATTTTTCTTAAAGAAGTCTTGTGTAAAAGGAAATGCTAGGGAAGTACCAAGCAAAAAATTTTATGATTAAAAAAAAGTTATGGAACATGAGTACTGCTACATACAATCATAGCGCGAAAACCGTTTACCTGATTTGGATAAATATTATTTTCAATCGTTGAAAATTTGTTTTTTGTTTTTGAGTTTTGTTGTCTTTTTGCTGTATTGGTTGAATGAAAATTCTTTAAATGAGAATTGTGTATTCTAAATTTGAGGTAAAATCCACTGATGAGTAGTAGTAAAATGACTATATGGATATGCTTTCTCCCGCAGTAAAACATTTCAAATATAGTTTTTGAATAATAAATATTTTATAATATTCTTTCATGATATTAAAGGAATTTAGCACAAATTAACATAGATTAAAATAAAGGTAGATATATACGAATAATACAATATATATTCTAATAAACGTCATGAACTAATCTTAACATTATCCACAAATATATTAAGTGAATTATGTTCTACCCAATCACTTTTTTATTTTCTTCAAGTCCACGATTTACCCATTCTGTTGTGTAATTTCTCGGCAATGATATTTGGGCGACTGTGTATACTGATTGAGATAAATGAAAGTGGCGATAATATTTTCTCTTCACGTGAAGATCTTGCAATCATAAAATGTTATTCTGGCACTATTCAAGAGTTTATTTTTAACTTTGTGAGTGCTAAAGAACTACAGTAAGTGAATTTTACCACATTCAATTTCCATAAATTTTTGAAAAGCAAAAATTATTTAATTTATCTTCTGTATATATAAAATATGTGTAAAAAATGTATGGTAATTCATAAAATGATACCGGCTAGGCCGATATCTGTAAAAAGTTTTTACGGAGAAAATTTTGAAAGTCCCTCCGGAAAGGTCAGAAAATTAAAAAATTTAAAATCGAGTTTCTGTATAAAATTTTGTGTGAAATTATGTCTTAATGGCTTTCCAAATCAAAAAATAGAAAGTTCTTAGTGTAAATCATGGAAAATTGCGAAAAATGCGAAATGCAGAAAATTGGGAAAATCGAAAATTGGTTTTTTTGTATGAAATTTCGTGTGCAATTTTTCAAATCGACTCTACTGATTCCATTCAAATAAATTACATTGAAAATTTATAAATTATTAATTATAAACTTTTAATTTATATTTGTAACACAATAAAGTTTGTCTGAAGACTAAACTTAGAGCGAGGCGAAGTTAACTGGGCCCGCTAGCTTATTATAATTATTTCGCTTTATCAAATTTCTTTAAAAATTAAATACTGAAAGCAAATTTTAAACTGGTAAACATTCAGAACTAAGTACGTTAGTGCCATCAAACTTTTTTTCAAAGAAGTTTTTATTTGAATACCATAGCCTATCAGTGGATTCTACTATTTTGTACCTAAAATTTTATAGCGTTATACCTCACTAAATTGACTTAAAGAGAATTTTATTTAAATAAAAAAGAACATATTTAACGAAGTCTTAAATTTCATACGACAACAAAATCACTATAAAGAAACTATTTTTATATTGGGGTTTTCAATAAGAAAATTTGTTTTTAAATTGTAGTAAAACGAACAACATGATAGTTTTAACATTTAGTTTTTTAACGTATTCCTAGTAGATGCATTGGCAATTGTTACAATCAATTCAATTTCGCACAAACATCGAACTATCGCATAAAATATTTAAGTCCACTATGAAAGTTGTATTTCTGTTAAAGTTACACTTCGTAATATTCGTGATAATTTCAGAAAACATAACCGTCCTTCTGAGACCAGTATTAAGAATATGATGGTTAAATTTAAATGCGTGTTCGACCGGGACAAAGTCTGTATGTAGCCAATCGAATCGATTTCAGCGTTAAAACTGAAAACCCGTGATTTTTTAGCGAAATAGAAGCGCCATTTTACCAAAAAGTGATTAAAAACTTTGATGAAAAAATCGACATGTGTCAGCGTAGTCGTAGTGAACATTTGCCAGATATCAATTTTCATTCATAATTGCCGAACTTTTCTCTTCGTAAAACAATACAAATTAGAATCTTCTTAATTAAAATTTAATGCTTTATTTTGTTTTATAAAACAAACTTCTTGTTGAAAACCTTTCACGTAGAATTCTTCCAACAATAAAATACAGAGTATCCGCCTGGAAGGTATACTACTTTGTTGGTTTATAATTTTTGATTAAATGAAAGAGAATTGATCTTATATTGACAAATGTTTTATTTACTGTTGGCAATTATGTATGGAATACCATATCAGATAAATGGCCGCCGCTGTTCGCCTCACAAATGCGAGTCTTTTTCAGCACATTTTTCATTACATTCTCACACATATCACGCGGTATTTCATTAATTACATCAATAATATTTTGTACGAGTTGCTCAAGCATTTATGGTTTGTTTGCATAAACCTTGCTTTTTGTTGATATCTATCCACACAAAAAGAAGTGCGGAGCAGTCACATCAAGCGACCGTGGAGGCCAATTAACATTACCATTTCTTAAAATAATTTGTTGTAAAAAGACATTTGGCAGTAATTCCAATGTAATCCTGCCTGTTGCGATGTGGCACCGTCTTGTTGTACCATATGTTAATCAAGTCCTAAGCATGCAGTTATTGCGTTAAGAATTTTCAATCACATCAGGATATCATTCTCCAGCACAGTTACCGTTACGCCTCTATTCATTTTCAAAGAAGTAAGGTCCAATGATTGCTCCTGACCAAACTGTCACTTTTAATGGACTATTCTGCTTATTCACATATCCATTCAAATGAAAATGTGCCTCGTCGTTAATTATATTTTCGTGAAAATTGGAGTCGTCATGGGCTAGCTGTAACATCCTGTTGGCATATGCACAGTGGCGTTAATGGTCTTGTGGAAGAAGCTCTTGTGTCAACTGAATCTTATATGGAAACAAATGCCAGTCCTTGTGCAAAATTGTGGCCAAAGTGTTTCTTTTAAGACCAAGCTCCTGAGCACGGCGTCGAATTGAGGTTGATGGATTGTTTTGAAACCTTTCTTGAACAATAGTAATATTTTCAGCTGATCTTGCAGTACGTTTTAGTTTATGCTTGGGTCTATAACTACAGACCCTCTTTCTTTGAAATCATTTACTACACGATAAACAGTGCGTTTTGTTGGCACGTTGTTTCTCCCAAAAAATTTCTAGTAATTTTCTCATTGTCACTGTCACTGTAATCGTTGATTGATAGATAAATAGTTTCAACTATTAAAACACGTTGCTTTATTGAATATTTTTCCACAATAAATTTGATTCTGATTTGATTTTGGTACCGGAAGCATAACATTTTTGTAAATTTCGTAAAAAGTTTATTTATGGTGTACTTATTTATGTTCAGATCATCATTCTAAGACATTTGGATCTGACGGCATGTTTCATTAAAAAGTTACAATTGAAAAAATAAAAACTGCACTTTGTTTGGGGATTTCCTCAAAAACGTGATATGTTGTTTTTTTTTGCTTAATAATTAAACTTTGAAACAAATTTTTGATTTACCCAAAAAATTCGTCGGAATATAAGGCACCGATTGAAAACAAGTAAGCTGACTATTAAAGCTCCGTATCGTGGCTACATACTCCAAAAAGGATTTGAGAGTCCCATAGTTAACAAACCTAGGATGGCCAGTTTCATAAAGAAAATTAATTTTTTTTAAAATTTTTTTCAAGTTTAAGAAATTTATGTGTTAAAATAAAAAAAAAATATAAATTTTATTTTAACACTCAATTAAAGGCTTCTTTGTATATACTGCTTCAACATTTTGTGAGAATATTTCGGTCCATTTATATTTTGTGGCACTTCAAATTCTATATTTTATTTTTCAAACAGCTACTTTAACGTGAAATTTACAGGTAAATTACATCTAAAAATGAAACGCGTAAAAAATTTGAATAAATTGTTTATCTAGAAGAAACAAGCTTTGATATCATCTACTTGTATTAAGAGCATATACTTAAGTTGTGGGAGTTTCGCAAAATTGTAATAACCAACCTTATCAAACCATTGCGTTTTGGTACGAAATAGATATTTTTAAGCAAAGAAGCAAATAAAACTATTTCTGACTGAAGGAAATTTATACCTAAAATTACGCTTTCAATATTTTTGTCTCGACATTTTTCTCATTATTATTAAAGGTTAAAAAATAATGGGAGATATTTTATTATACTTTATTTCAATCTTATTTTTTATTTAAGAACTGCAATTGCTTGCAATGCGCTTACGATGTCCTCCCTAAAAAATTAAACAGTATTAATTTAACTAGATAAGGCAGTAATGGATCAGTTTTCAAAATAACTTTTCAGAAGAGAATAATATTTTCTTATCTGCCATCTGATATCTGCTTTTATGCAGATATCAGATGGCTGAACTTGTGAATGAAAGGATTTAATTAGTTCCAGCTTTTTTTTAAATTTAGTGTACAATGTTGCAAACCTAATCAAACATTAAAAATATGGTTCTCTTGTGTAGGGTATTAAAACCAACATTTGATATCTAACAACTCCTAAAGCAACAACTACAAGAGCAATCAAGTAGAAATTTTTCAATTTACTCAAACAAATGTCCTGACAAGCAACTGCTGGTATACGAGCAATAGAAAAATTTGAAAGATATAAATTTTAACATGAAAAAAGAATTTGTACAAAATCGAATACATCTGTGCGTATTTCTTATTTTTTTTTTGTTGCTTGAGTGTGCATGCAAAAGGAAACGGAAAAGAAATTTATGGATTGTAAACAACAACTATTTTCACACACAGAGAAATAAGAGATATCGTACGTGAGAGGATTTACACAGCTCCAGATGAAGAGTTATTGAATTTTTAGTTTATTCAATAATTTATACTTGTTTTAACGAAACGTGAGTAGCTGAAGCCTTGAAATACACAGAAAAGCTAAAATGCAAAGGAATTATTTCATAATGGCCTTCAATGAAATTAGTCTTTACTTTCCTTAAATAAAGCTAAGTTTCTTTAAGTTAAGAGCTTTACAAATTTTTTAGTTACTGATTATATGTCAAATAATTAATTTTATCATTTTCTGTTTCGCAAAATTAGTACAGGGTTTTTGAACCAGCAGTTTGTTTTCTAAAACAAATTTAAACAAAAAATTCTAATTAAGATGATTCAAATTTTAATTACATTACGAAGAGAAAAGTTCGACTATTATAAATGAAAACAAATATCTGTCAAATATCCATCACGACCATGCTGACAGTTGTTGATTCTTTTATCAAAGTTTTTAATCACTTTTTGGCAAAATAGTGGCTTTATATTGTCATACCATCACGGATTTCGAGTTTTAAGGCTGAAATCGATTTGGTTCGCTCCGTGTAGAATCTATACTTAACATAGCCCCACAAAAAATTATTTAGTGGTGTTGAAACACAATCGTGAAATTATGTGATCGAGAAATTTGGTTTGCAATATATTGATCGTGTCATTGGCTATGTGGCACCATCCTGTTGAAACCACAAGACAGTGATATCCACGTCGAAAAAAATAAGCCAAAATCGAGTTGTTAGAATCTCGCAATAACGTAATGCATTGAGCGTTACCGGATTTCCAGCCTTATCTTGAAAAAAAACAAGGCTCCCACGGCTCCAGTTCGTATAGCGCACCACACAGTAACACGTTGAGCATGCAAAGGCTTCTCAATAATCGCTCTAGGATTTTCAGAAGCACAAATGCGGCAATTTTGCTTGTTGGCATACCCCAACAAGTAAAAGTGGGCTGCATCTGAAAACATATTTTTTTAGAAAAACCAGCCAGTTTCTTTCTAAATGAATTGAGCGAATCTGCGGTGATGTGAGTCGTCACTCAGCTGAAACTTTAAAGGCTTAAGAGTCAAATACTTACGCAAAATTCTTCATGTGGTGGTTTTGGATAACCCCAATTGTTGAGAACATCAAATTTGGATCTGCCTCAATACTGTTGCTCACGGCTCTGATGTTTTGAGTTGAATGACGCGGTTGAACATGTGTTGGGGTCCGCATATTTTGTATCAAGCCTGTCGACTTAAATTCAACGACAAAATTCTTAATAGCGGTCTCAGAAAGACGATTATGTTGTCCGAAAAAATCACGAATTATGCGAAATGTAACTTTAACAGAACCACCATTTTCTTAGTGGAAATTAATTATTTTCAAGCAAAATTGAATTCATGCATCAGTTGTCAATGCATCTACGAATACGTCAGAAAACTAAATGGTGCCCTGTATGCTAGTAGGTAGTGTGCTACTTTGCATGACCCACAACCCCAGGGTTCGATTCCCAACGAAGACCTTGGTTTTTTTCACTACAAATAAAAATTGAATTTCGGTGGGGGCTGTTCAGTGATGAAGTTACTGGTCGCTGAGCTGTCTTCTCCGATAGTTAAATTCCATATTCGGCATTTCTTCTCTATCCCTTTCCTAAAGAATGTAGCACGGTACTTGACTTAATAGGCATTGTTGCCTGAAGTGCTACTATTCTTAAAAAAAAATGGCAATATTATAACGTTGTTAGTGCTGACACAATTGAGAAACAAACTTCTTGTTGAAAACCTCGACAGTTAATCTCAATGACAAATATTCTAAGTATAACTGGCTAAATTTAGATTAGGTAATCAAAAACTTTTAAAAACTAACAAAACATAATTCGCTGCAAATAAATCTTGTAGCAGTTGATTAACTTTTAGAATAATTTGTTTTCCTTTTTGATTATGTGAATGTGATTCAAATTACCGAATTACTTTAAGATTATTTGTAATTTTAAATAACTAGTTGTCAAAAATATCTTCTCTGTTAATTATATACTTCTTACGAATTTAATTGTGGAAAATTAATCTAATTGATTGCCTCTTTGTCGTTGCACTTTTAAAAAATTGGTTTACGTTTTTTTTAATTCTTTTTGCCCATGGAAATATTTCATTTTTATTGAGAAATTGAAAAATAATTGAAAATATGCAATTTGACTAATTGTAATAATTCTGGAAAATTTATAACAAAATATTATTTTATTTAGATTTTCAGTCCCTAAATTGGGCAAAATTGTTTCGCTGATCTTTGATTTCATTTTTCAAAGATGTTTTTTGAAGTTTGTAGTCTCTGCTAAGTCATTGCTAGTCACACTACCAAACTTTGCTTCAAATGGACATTTTTTTTCATAAAATGTTCTGCGCAAGGGGATTCGGGTGGCACTCGAGCTTAGTTAAATATTTGCCTGCGTATTCAGCAATTTCAGCAGTCACGAGTGGAACATCCAAATCACGATGTATTTATAAATTTCGCATGTACCATGGAGCTAATGTAATAAATCGTAGTATTTTGTTCTGTCGGCGTTGAATTTTTTCCACATTTGAAGTTGAAGCAGTGCCCCATAGTTGAATTCCATAGCACCACATTGGTTTCAGAAGTGACTTATACAATAGAAGTTTACAGTCCAGACTAAGAGTTGAGTTGCTGCCAATTAGCCAGTATATTTAAGAAAACTTGATTTTCATTTGGATTAGCTTTGTGTCGATGTGGTGTTTCCATGTAAGCCTACAATCAAGGATTATGCCAAGATATTTAGCGTGCAAGTGGTGAGGAATAATCTGGCCGTTCATACAATTAGGGGAGCAATTTTCCTTTTTAAGTGAAAGTTAAGTGGACACACTTTTGCTCGTTTACTTTTATTCTCCATAAATTCAACCACAATTCCAGATGCGTAATATGTTCCTGAAGAACCTGAGATGCCACACGGGGGTCTTCGTGAGAACTAAGGCAGGCCGTATCATCGGCAAATGTTGAAGTATGGATGCTACTGCTCACAGGCATATCACAAGTATAAAGCAGATATAAAACTGGACCCAGTATACTCCCCTGCGGCACACCGGAAGCTATCGATGCGGGTTCACTGATGAAGTCTCCTTCGACTACTGTAAACCTTCTCTCCACAATGTAACTTTCCAGTAACTTCACCATATTGATTGGGAGATATGTCATCAACTTATGTAATAGTCCCTTATGCCATACTTTGTCAAATGCTTGCGAAACATCTAGAAACAGGGCAGAACAATACAAATACGTGGCAACTCCATTAACATTCTGCTGCTGTTACCATCTATGCCTGGGGCTTTCTTCGGATTGAGTCTATCAATTTGTCTTTGAACGTCACGCAACTTGAATTTTATGGGTAGAGGGGGTAAAGCCACTACATCTGGCAATTCAGTCTCCCCAGTAAACGCGTTCGGGGTGAAAACGGATTTCAGATGCTCAACAAATATATCACCCTTTTCGGAATCACTTCGTGCCCAGTCTCCGGTTGAAGTACGCAGAGGTGGTTTAAATTCAACTGGTCTTTTAAGGTTTTTAACAGCTCGCCACAAAGGTTAATTATAGGTTGGTAAAACATCGAGTCTCTCCAGATATTTTTCTCATAATTTAGTAAATCTTTTAGTCGTTTTGTGCATTCCTTGAGACGAAGTTTATGAATGGACATTTAGCAAGTTTTTCTTTCATACGAGTTATCGACTCCAGATGAATTTCAGAAGAAACAATATAAATTTGACTGTAGTGCATTTAGAAAATCGAGAGTCAACGTCGGACAACTTAAGTTCTTTCCGCCCAACTTTTATGTCGACCGATTTTGGTATTTTAAGAATTTTTTCAGACTATTATGTAACGTAAAGTTGCCAAGGGTGAAGTTTTTTGTTTTATGAGGGTAGACGGTATTAAAAACAGATCAGCTCATTTTCGTCCATGTTAATTATCGTCACATTAAATGATGGGACGGAAGTTAATCCCATTAGACGAAGCACAAAATATGTATGTTTGTTTAGTTATTTGTCGAAAAGCTCTAGTTGTATAAATCAATGGATCAATCTTCCCGAAATATTTTCATTTGATTACTAGCGTACTAACAAAGCAGTGGCTAAAATAGGCTTTGAGACAACAGAAATTAAAGTCCAGGCATTTTGCCCTTAGTAATACGATGCAGTTTGTCTAATTGGTTCACAACAGTAGACGTGTTCCTCCCATATAAAGAGAAAAGCTATTATAAATTTACTATAGGACTATATGTATGCATGTAAAACTTGCCTTATTAGAAAAGGTACAATGATAGCATGGTCTATATACAATAAAATATTGTTAAGTTTATTCCTTTTAATATACGTTTCCTTAGATTGAGTTCTTTTTTTTTGCAAAATAATAACAGAGCACTTTAGAGTTTAAAATAAAATTAAATGATTTATTCAGTTTCAATGCACACGAAATAAACAGGATGGTAAGTTCATCACTGTAATGCCTGAAAAATTTTTTGTTTTCTCTCAACGATGTTTCAACTTGAATACAGTTGAGCAGTTCTCGCATATATGTTGTTCCTTAACAGCTCTCTTGACTGTTATTAATGGAATGAATCTTTATTTTAAAAACGTCTTATAATATACAACAATGATGCACAACTTAACACTATTGTATCGCGTGCATTTGCCGGCTCAGCGAATTCATACGTTTAGAATTTTAATACACTTATCTATGTCGTGCGAAATTGCCAGCCAAGCGAATTCACACTTTCAGAATATAAATACAATACTTTTGTAATTTTTTAAGTGTATTCTCACCTTTTCTGTTTACTTTTTCCTTTACTGCAATTACTGCTAAATGATGGCCTGGCTAAAATCGATGTAACAGGCTTGTGATAAAAAATGATGACACCTATTGTGATGAATGAACCTAAACTGGAACAAGTTTATTATTTATTTTTTCAATTCATGTACGTGCACTTTCTTTTTCGTTTTATTCTGCGACACGAATACTTCAAGAGTTCTTTTTTGTCAAGTTTTCAATTGGTTATTTTCTTGAACTCTGTTGCTCTTTTTGTGCGGTAAAAAATTTGTTTTACATATTTATTTTGAATGTCCTTAAATGATTCATTAATGTATATAGTGTCAGTAAGCATAAATATTTGAATGATTAGCGCCTTAAGGACATAAAACTCCATCTATAAATTAAACAGTTAACCCATTTACATGGCATTTGGCCATATCTGTAAGGGATCATTAAATTTTTGACAATCACAGCCAAGGTTATTTTAGTTGGCACTGAGGTTGGTAGGCCTTCTGTTGTAAAATAATGTTCTAAACGTTTTGATGTTGCTCAGTTCTTTATTGCAAAACAAATAACGTCAGATTTTAGAGTTTTTAAATTAATTACAAGTTTATTTGCTTTAACTATGAACAAAGATGGCCCTACAGAACAATTTACTAAAGATGCTTTACTTCACGAGGCTTATTTTTCAACTAACTAACTATCCACTCAGCCGCTGCCTTTTATATTTGGCCACTAGAAGTCTTGAAAAATTAAGAATCGTCTACTCACTTTGTATCACATTTTGTTGTTGTTATGTTATTCATTCAATGTATAGACGCCTATAAGTCGTGTGTATTTTTTTTGTTTTTATGCTTATAAAGTTTCTTTCTAAGTGTTGTTGTTTTAAGTGTATAAAATTTCCACGCAGTTTTTAAGTAGAAAGTTGTTGTTATCTTGAGTGCATAAGTTTTCTTAGCAAACTACGCAGTTAGTAAACAGCATACCCAGGTGTTTACCTTATTACTTAATTAGTTTCTTTTAAAACTTAAGCATGACGAACCGTAACCAATATTATTATTTCTTGATAAGCACTTTTTTAGAAATATGGTTCTACAAATAATTGTAAGGAGTTTCAGAAACGACAACTCATAACTTCTAAGAGACGTGTATAGTTTGTGTTTTCCTACGTTTAAATTCGAAAGTTTTGACTTTTGAAATTTATTTTGACCTAAAATTTTTACGCTGCCTTTATTCAATCTGTAGTATGTATACTCTACTTTAACTATACTGTGTTCTATACACAAAATGCTTTGAATCGTATTTTTTATTTATAATTTAAATTCATTTTGCCTTTCTTAAAGATTTTGTCTTTAGCCTAAAGCAAAAGTTGATCCGACATTGGGTCGAAAATAAAAATATTTTTTTCACATTTGACTTCGTAATTCATTTCAAACGTTTCTTTTTCTTACAATTTCAATCAAATCAGCACGTGTCTCCAGTATTTGATTTTCATTTTATTTGTTTCGTAAATTGTTGCGTCAGGAAATCGCAACATGTTTATTTTAGAAAATAATATAATTTTTTAACATGTGCCACTTTCAAAAATAAACCACCCTTCCTTCTTTTTAAGCCCAAACGTGAAGAAGAAAATATTTTAAATTGTAAATGCTTTTGGCGTAAAAATGTTTTCATTTTCAAATTGCTTGTTGAAGAAATTAAATTGAGCATCGACAGAAAACTCTCATAAAATATTTAGGATTTTTTTGTTAAATTTGATTTTTTTTGACCACGTAACTGTGTAAATGTGTATATAAATCATTGATGTCCATCAATATTCCATTTGTGCTAGCTAAAGTCACTTACGTTCTTGTGCACTTTTGATTGTTTGTTACACTGGGAAAAAAATAAAGATGATGTAAGAAATTGTTTTCATTATTGCAAACTGTTTTTATATTTTTCTTTGTATTGTATATTGTATTCATTGTTTTGTAAATTTATGTTACAAAATTTATAATTTTACTTACTATCATACCCCTCGGTAAAAACAGTCATTACCGGCTGTTTGTTGGGTATGATCGGCGAACGCTTTCGAAGCGATGACGTCATTTTCAAACCGCATTTCTAGATAGTACTGAAGAGTTGGTATTATATCTGTTATAAAAATATTGTTGAGTTATGACGTTCTTTTATTAGGATCGTATCTACTCATGCAGATAGATTTCCCTGTCACCTGCCATTTCATGCGGGGCTAATTTAATGTTAATTTGCTGGGTAGATGTGTCCGCCTTAGGGTGTTTTTCATTTGCCAGAGTACATGGGTAGTTTACTAGTGTGAAAATTGTGTCTCAGGTCGTGTTTAACTGTTCGTTTATAATGTCATTGTAGAAAGTTCTTGTTTTGTAGATTTACATGTTTTCAAGAATGTCTGTTCGTTGTCCTTTTTTGCTAGGTTATAGTTATGTCATACATTCGTATATTTCCCTCGACACGTGTCCGTGAGTGTCAAGGCGTAATACAAAGTTGGTGTCTTTTCACTTTCGTGCATACGAGCGTATGTGTTATGCAAATCTTTTTAGTGTTGGTCCAGTTTCTTCTATATAAGTATATTTATAGGTACAAATATGTATACTCCGCTGGAACTAAATTTGTCAGTTATTTTTGGCGATGTTCCGTGGCTATGTGTCAGAGTGTTGCTGGTTTTTAGAGCTGCGAGTAAACCTTCTTTGTGTGAAAGGTTAGTTAATCTATATGTTTCTGGTCCTGTATAAGCAATTGTCTTTATTCCTGGTTTTAGTGTTATATTGTCTAAGCAGATTGTTGATAGTAGTGGAGTTGTTTTTAACTATGGTGTATACTCTATCCAGTTCTTTGTTGTAGTTATCTGGAGTAAGTATAATTATTTTAACTCGGTGTATTATATATTTAAATGCTGCAAGTTTATGTTGGGCAGGTTGGTTTGAGGTGATGTGGATGGTAGTACTATCCGTAGTTTTAAACAGTCAGTTCCTCGTGTTATTCTTGATATCACAATATATTTTTTAACGTGATTTTGGCTGTTACTAAATTCAGATTTTAAAAAAAATTTCGATAAATATGGCATCTCCACTCTTATTCCTATCCTATATCCCCTATCATTGTTGTTTTTCTTTCAACAATCTGATAGTTGCCCATTTTGTTAATGTTAGTAATGTTTTAACAACATTACTAACATCACAAAACACGAATAGTATTTCTCTTTTCTCTCAGTGTAATTTTATAATTCTCCCCAATACAAAAATATTTTTTGTATTTTCGGGTATAACTGGTGTAAATTCATAAATAGGCATCATTTACCTAAAACTCAATTCGAAAAGAGATTATGAAGAAACACGTGTACCAAAATTATTACTGGTAATGATGCCTACGTGCATCTATCAATACATTTTCATTTTATGTATGAAATTCATCAACAAATTAAAAGCTGCAAAAGTGGTCGAAATACCGAAACTGATGGTACTAAATTTCAAGCTTAAATAGCAGTTCCTATTGATAATTTCCCACCTAATTGATAGTTAAACAGTTGTATTTTACACAAGTTTTATATTTTTATTTTTTAGTGTTTCAAAACATGCCAGCAAGTATAACTTCCTTATAGGTCCCCAACTTAGGTCTAAAAGCAAATTTTTAATGTGCCTATATTTTTTGGATAGTTTCCGAAATATCTTTATCATTTAGATGGCAAGATAATGGCAGGGTCAGCGAAAAAATAAGTTCGTTAAATTCTTAGTTTCTATGTTAGTTGCATGTATTATTTACTTAAGGAAAATTCACACGGCTTAGAAATTATATAATATTTTTGGCGTTATTTTCGTATGACTTTTTCGAATACAAGCCAAAGTTTACTCAAACCCAAATTATCAATTTAATGTTGTTATATTAGCTATTTTAGTAATAAACTTGCTGAAGGCCTATTTTACTATGTCAAAAGTATGGGTTCGTTCGGATTCTAAGCGAATGAAAATTAATTCTGTTGTTTATGTTGTGTTATTTTACACACAATTAACTCTATTCATTAGAATGCTAACGAACGCATACAGCTGACATTGCAAAGGAGGTCATTAAGTGTATTTACCATCTAATTATTTAATTGATGAGTGAATCTAGTTATTGAATTCAGTTATTTTCACATTAACTAGCTAAATTCATTACATGAACCAAAATTGTTGCCAAACGAGTTATGTAGTTAATACGTCTATTTGGAGTTTTGTTGTGAAAACTGAGTTAGTGAAAATGATTGCAGGGATTATGAAAAGTATTTTTATAAATTAAACAAAATAGAGAGGTATTTTCATTTTTTATTTAACCGTCACTCAGAGAATGGTGGCTGTTCATGCATTACATTGGCCCAGAACTAGGATATTGATTATGGAGAGAAGGAAGGAGAGAATAGTGTTTGTGGACATTTGATTTGAACTTTTCTACCTTGAAAGTGACAGGAAAGTCCTCTGGAGGGTATTTATTTCACATCCGGGCTATCCTGCTAAAAAACCAATTTTCCCTCTAATGAGTAGTGCCATTCACGGACCAATTAACTATAAATGGATATCCTCTTAATGCGAACCTTGTTAAAGTAAAAACTTGCGAGTTAAGGGAACAAGTTACCTTATTTCATTAGAGCACTTACCATTGTAGTACCGATAAAACAGTAAAATACAACATTACTTTGATGCTCTATAGAATCAATAGAGTTGGACACCCTACTGTCCCCAATGAGCCTCTTGGAGCGCTGGCCCATAAGTGAAAGCCGTATTTTAGTTGTGGACAGTTGTAAGTGGTATAAATTGTACGAAGATCGGATGGAGTGTATTTTTTTTGCACCCTTTAGAAACCTTAAGACTGTATTTACTACATCGAGCAACACACTGCGTTTTCATGCCAAGAATATCAAGAGCTTCTGATTATACCTATATCACCCATAATAAGCAGCATCATTTCGGAATACACATTTATGCGTAAGCATGGAACATTGAGTCTTACGGGCATTAAAATTGACTTTGTTCACACCACCCTATTTGGAGATTGTTGCGAGATCGTGATTGTTATTCATGTTTCGGCTGCTGGAATACACGTCCAATTGGTTTCATATATTACTGACTAAGTGCGAATGACAAATGGTGCTGTCATCTGCGAAAGAGTATATAGGGTTGACAAATTGACAATGCAGGCCATTTAGAAAGATAAGAAATAGTGTAGAAGAGAGAGAGTGGAGTCTTGCATTTAAAAATTCTTTGTCTTTTCTTGATACCATATTATTCATGCAGTTTTATATAATCTTGTTAATAACACATTTCTATATTCAGCTTTACTGTTTGATGTGTTGCTTAATACTAAAGCATTTATTCGTTTAATAAACGTTTTAAACGTTTGTGTTTAGTTATTTTATGGGAAAATAATAGCACAACACTTCAGAGATTCTAAACGAAATTATTCACTTTAAATACACAAAAAAAAGATGGTGACTTTACCACTGTAACGCCTAAAAAATGATTTATTATTTTAATATATAAATATATTAGTACTTCAACTCACTTTATTGCCCAGCAGTTTTTGTTCATATATCGGTTTGGAGCACTTCCCGTGTATAGAAGAAATTTCTATATCATGATATATTGTTGTTGTTATCATCATTCAGTGTATTCCTGTTTGGTTGTGTTTTTTTGTTCTGCGTTAGTTTCGTTTCCTTTTTTTTTTAATTCTTAATAACCATATTGTTGTTGTTTTATATTTATATGATTTCTTAGAAACTACGTAATTTGTACATTTCGTGTACATTTTAACTGATACTAATTTCCTTTTAAAACTTAAACAAAACAATGTAACAATACTGATATAACTCCGCCACTGCGATTTCTATTTCAAGAAAAGATCTGACATTTTCATGTGGCTGTTTATTTTGTATTTGTGTATATATGTATGAATATATCTTAATTAAAAGAATAGTAACGAAAAGAATTCACTGCTTGCTACCAGTTTTGATATGAATTCGGATACAATTGAGATTAAAGCTTCATTTTTATATTTGAAGAACTGTTTAACAATTAGTTTTGTGTTTTCTTCCATGTATGAAGGCATAGAAATTATTACGCAACGATTTACTCCATCACAAAAGTTATTTAAATTACCTAAATTTGCGATATAGAAATTGTGGTCAAAACAATTAAGGTGATTGAACAATCAGTAATGCTAGCATTAGTTAAATTATTTGAAGCATATTTCACGTAATATACAATTAATAACTAAATAAATTTGAGACTTCAAATTCATTGGGCGATATTAGTCGATTAAGAAAGAATACTGTTACAAAGTTTTAAAAGACAGCAATTATCAGTAAAAAAGTAAACATAGTGAACAATTTTGTGTTATACAAAGTAAGTTTTCTAAGAAATCTTTTTCGCACACGACAACAATAAAATGCTTTTAAGAAATTTCAGGAAATAAGTTAAACATTAGAAAACAAAAACAACTAGCACAGCAAAAACAAAAAACACAACCAAGCAGGCACCTACACTGGAGTGTAATAACAACAACAATATGGGATGATATTAAAGTATATTCTTGTATATGCGAGAACCGTTTAAAACAGATATATAAGCACCAACCGCTGGGCAAATGAGATTAATTCAAGTTCAAGTATCGTTGAGTGATGACAACAAAACAATAGGCGTTACAGCGGTAAAGCTACCATCGTGTTTATTTTGTGTCTGTATAAACGCGAACAAAAGTGAATAAATTGTGTAATTTAATTCAAAAGCGCTGAAGTGTTGAGTTAATTATTTGCAATAAAGAACTTAACATAACAAAACGTTTATTAAAAGGAATAAACGTAACAATATTAAAGCAGTTCTATGTTCTTACAGACTGATTGGACAGGCAATCGATTAGCTATATTTCTTTTTGCTTAGAAAGTTCTAACACTTCTCGGCATTATTTTATCTGAAACAGAATATTATACAAAACTAACAGACTCTATCTAAAGGACACAATTTTTAACAACGCACGTTATTGGTGGCATATCTGGACTTTATAATCAAGAAAATAATTCTAAGCCAGTTTTAATTTAGGCATTTTTAAATTTAATAAGAAATTTGTTTGGTGTTTATTTATTTATTCATTTTCTGTACAACAAAACTAAATCTTATTTTTATAGTACAGCAAAGCACTCAAAATTAACAAAATTTTTTTTTTGAGTAAGTTGAATAAATAAATGAAATAAGAAAAATTATCTGAAAAATTAAGAAAAATTATCTGCCATTAAGTTGTTAATGTTGTGGAAGACTCTTCCTTATGCGAGCAACATGCAAATAAAACTGCCGTTCAGATACTAGATATTGTTGTCGAGGTATTATAATGTTGCGGTTTCTAGGCGATTGCGAAAAATGTATTTTTTCAAACAAATGTTTAGGAGTGTATGTGTATTATTTTGTTTAAAAAACAGAGTACGGATCTTTATAAAATTTTCAAAGCTAACCTCGTAAAGATTATTTGAAACATGGTCAAATCTACGCAAACCATTTACATTTCTAATAATATTGTTTTTTAATTTTTTTTTACTAACAGCGCACACTGGGTATTTTTGTGTGGAGGTGAGGAACAAAAAAACATATTTGTCAAAAAATGTAGTGGTTTCATCAAAAATTTATTTTTATTTATATAGTAATACACAAAAGTAATAAAAATAAAGGAAGTTAGAGAAATGTCGATCGCTACCTGCAATGTAAAAAACCATAACTAACAAAAAAATTTAAATGATTTTTTTTTAATTTTTAATTTATTATTCTAAAAGAGCCTTAACTTCATCGCTTATAACCTATGCTTTTTCTGGCTAAATGAAGGCGTCAAATGTGAAATCATAGGATCTGATGTTACCATCATTCGGTGCGTAATATCTTCTTTGTTCGTGGCAATTCCACTGCATTTTCTGGAGTGTCTAAGGCGATATTTTTTATAGTCTTTGTTACGACTTTCCCAAGCCTCTTCCGATAGTAGGCCTACAGAAAAAATACACTTTTCAATTATATCCTTGCCATGAGTCAGAATTTTGTGAATTGTAGGTGGGGGATATTCTACCACGTACAATGCAATAAACTTTTTTGCAGTCTCCAAACAAAAATCACCAAATTGTTTTAGATCTACTACCTCGGCGATTGTTATATTTTCGAGAATTATTGAAAACCTCTTGATTATGTTTTCATCTAGACCCATGATTTGATAACCTGTATTTCAACTTTCTCTCAAAGTTTACGCTTTTTCCAACATTTTTGAGCTTCTTTTGAGTGGACTGTCCCACGTTTAAATTCAATATTATAAGCCACATGCAAAAGAAAATCCATCAGCTTAATACGCGCACGAAGTGGTAACATACAAAATTGCTTGTTTATTTACGGGAATAGCTTGAACTATTACGATTTTATTCATCTTGGATTTTGTGGCTCCACAAATGAGACAAGAAGATGCAGCTGGTATTTCTGTTTTAGGGATTGTGCTGTCTTGTTGTCAATCATTGTAAAATATAATTCATGTTTTACTCTAAAGTTGCGATTATTCACTGTTAACTCAAATTCTTTTACTTGAGATATCTCATCGACTCTTCTCTTTTCTTCTCATATAACTTGAGGTGTCTCTTTAATGTAAACTGTAGTGTTCTCCAATACTGTCTGGAAGAAGGTTTATTGTTGCTCCATACTGATTTATTTATGTCATATATAAATGAGAGTCAGAAATTTGATCATCTGAAAATCTCTGTTGGTATTCGCTTTGACTAGATGCCCCATCACATCCCCATTTATAGTACATTGTTAGATACCTTTACTTAATTGTTCATAAAAGCCAAACTCGTTCATCGATTTTCATGAGATATATCTCATTTTGTTCATAGGTTATACGACTTTACGTGAAGGTAATAGGACTTTTTACCATTTTTGATTTTTTATGAATTCAAAACAAAACTTAACTTTTTAGGCAAAAAATATTTTTTTTTTCCTCACACATTTATTTATAACTTCGAAACTGTTGCTTATGTAGCAAAACGTTATACAAACAGATGAAAGTACTTATAATTCTTGATTTATCTAAATTTGTTTAAGTAAAATCCGACTAGTGGTTCTTGAGTTATGTTAAACAAAAGGTGTAAAGGAATAACATGTAAAAGTATAAAGGACTAAGATGGCAGGATTGCCATGTAAAGGATGTTGAAAGATAATGATGGTTGCCTATAGCCCTTTCTATATTTTAATAGCTGTATAGGGTGTCAGCTAGTGGTTTAGGCGTTCAAAAGAACTGCCAGAAGATAGAAACTAACAAATGAAACAAGGCAAGTACTGCCAGCTAAAGTTATCAGATATTAGTCTTTTTGTTTATTTAATTTTCTATGGCTTATATACTACTTATGCAAATCTAACTTATAATCTAGAATTGAGTGATTTCTAATTCCACTCAATTTGTAATATGAACATGAATTTAAATTTGAATATGAACAAATATTATCGGTAACATGCAAGCGGTCAACAACACAACACATGTCAATAACATTGTATTTGATATCCCAAATGTGTCAGCATATTTACAACTGGGTTATTGTAACACTCTACATGAGTTGTGTTGGCTTGCATACACTATACATGCCGTATGACTACTGGATGCACTACACCCTCACCGTCAAGAAAATCGTACCGTATTTATGAAAGAAGTACGGTAAGATTTCTGTGGAATACGGCGTGAAGTGCAGCGCTTTTTGTTTTCATGTTTTACAATGTAGTGTACTTATTGATAATTTTATTTTTATGCCAATTTAGTATTATATCATACAATAGATAAAACAATACATTGTTTCCTTAGTCTACAATTTATTGTATGGTTTTAGCAGGTTATTGTGGAATTCTTTTTCTTTTCCATTATATTCTATTGTGATATTAACATTATTTTTACTTATAATTTTTGTACGGGCCCTTATAACAAATTTTTTTTTTCTTTTTTTTATTTTCTATTTTTACTAAAAGTAGATCTCCTATATTTTAATTCATTATGTTTCATTTAATACAAATTTTAATTTGACCCCGTAATTGTTATGATGTACCGGTTCTCATTTGAGATAAGAAGAAGATCTACGGTGTTAAGTGAAATCCCTTCGAAACTGTTGTTTAGTGGGTTTGTGTCAGAGGTTCTATTATGTGTTTTGTTTGTCACAGTATGTTATAAATTTCTTCACTATCTTTTTCATGTTTTTCCAAATGCATCTTCTTTATAATTTTATAATTCTTTTTCCAATTCCCAAGTGGCTTGTAATATGAAATTCAATTTATATTTATTTATGTCATCTGATATTCTTTTAGAGGGCTTGTATATTATTATTCTTAATTGAGGACTTTCGTTTTTTACTTTTATATTTGCATATGCTTCTTTTAATTCTTCTTTTGTATATATTTTAAATATTTTATCTTCTGTTGGTAGCGCTAATTCTTTAATTTGTTCTTCCTTCATTTTAGATATCAGTTTCCTCAGAATCGAATCTAGTTTCGCTGAGTTATCACTGAATCTTGCTAGCTTTTCATCTTCCTCGTTATTCTGGGTACGTAATTTCTTCATAGTCGGAACTGGTTCCGATGAATTATCATTACGACCTATGTGCACAATATTTTTCTCGATTATAATGTCGACATTCTTTATATCTTCTTCTTCTATATTTTCTATTTAATTAAATTGCAATTTCTTCATATTCTTTATAATATTAATGGAGGTGCATTCCCATATGTGAAGTTGATCAGACTTCTGAGAATTGCATTTTTCCATATTATCCCTAGGTATCTGCGCGTTATTAAAATTTTTGTTTGCCTCTTGATTTTCATTATTTTTGTTAAGTGCCTCTTTTCTTAAGTTTGTATCTTTATTTCTTTTATCTTCATTATATTCTTTTATTTGCCTCATTGTATTTACATTTGTTATTCCAATTTTTCATTGCTATTGTACTAATATTTTACTTCAAAAATTTTTGACTCCTAATTTCCATTTTCTACGTGACATATATTTTGGTCTTTCCTAAATGTGTTCGTTAACCCCGTTTTTGCATATTCGTCATTGTCTTCAATCTGTTAATTCTATGAAAACATTCTCTGTTGTTTTACTTTATTGTAGTTTAATATTTCATAAATTTTAGTGGGTCAGTTTGTAATAGAATATCTTCTAAGGTTACTGTGTTGGTTATTGTGTAGAATTTTAATATGTGTCATTCCGTATTTTGGTGCTATCGAATTACTAAAAAAATTTCTTTGTTTTAATTCATTATTGAATATGACGCAATCTTCCCAAAGTTGTAGTTTTATTGCATGAATGATTATGATTATTTGTGAATTGTTTGCATTAATAATGTTATTGTATATGTTTTGTTTTAAAGGAGATTTAAACTAAATATAATTAAAAAATACTTGTTAAAATAATAACATTTAATGTGGATATTTTTATATAATAATATTAATAAACTTAGTTTCGAAGAAATCATTTCTTTTTTTTTTTTTTTGTATTATTATTAAAATTTTAACGAAAGGATGCTGGACATACATTTCTTTGTTTTATGTAGATTATTATATATATTACATTATTTGTATGGTTTTTCATTTAGATAATATTTGAGTGTATATCAATATATTTTTAAATGTATATTAAAAACATCTAATTTATATTATATGGAGGTGAAAAATGTGTACATTGTTACTACATAATTTGAATAATTTTGTAAGATATTACATATATTTATATATATATATTTGTTTTTTTTTTTTTTGGTTTTCTGAATTTTACTACTACTCTTCTTTTATTTTTATTCTCCATGTTCTTTTTTTTTATACTAAAAAGAGTGGAGTATTGAAGGTTCTATTATGTTGTTGTTAGGCATTTTTTTTTTGTTTTTTTTTATATGATTTTTATATAAGGAGGTTATCTATACCTAATTCTTTTGTATTTTCTTATTTGTATTTAGTTGTCTTTATTTTGCAATTTCAGAAGATTCCAGGTTCGACTCCTGGCAGGATCGCCATGTAAAGGAATAACAGGACTCCTGGCAGGATCGCCATGTAAAGGAATAACATGTAAAAGTATAAAGGACTAAGATGGCAGGATCGCCATGTAAAGGATGTTGAAAGATTATGATGGTTGCCTATAGCCCTTTCTATATTTTAATAGCTGTATAGGGTGTCAGCTAGTGGTTTAGGCGTTCAAAAGAACTGCCAGAAGATAGAAACTAACAAATGAAACAAGGCAAGTACTGCCAGCTAAAGTTATCAGATATTAGTCTTTTTGTTTATTTAATTTTCTATGGCTTATATACTACTTATGCAAATCTAACTTATAATCTAGAATTGAGTGATTTCTAATTCCACTCAATTTGTAATATGAACATGAATTTAAATTTGAATATGAACAAATATTATCGGTAACATGCAAGCGGTCAACAACACAACACATGTCAATAACATTGTATTTGATATCCCAAATGTGTCAGCATATTTACAACTGGGTTATTGTAACACTTTACATGAGTTGTGTTGGCTTGCATACACTATACATGCCGTATGACTACTGGATGCACTACAAAGGCCTTATCAGAACTGAGTTGCGAATCAATCAGATGAAAAATGTTGTACTGTGTAATGCAACAAATTAATAGGTTGCACCTGGTGGCACTTGAAATTGATTAAAAATGTGAAAAGAGATATGAGGCAATATATTAGCGGTGATTTCCAACTGCAGGAAAGTAACGCTAAAATTGCAGGTCCAAATGTTTGGGAAAAAAGTAATTTTTTTATATATTCATAAAAATAAGCAACCAGAAAAAACTTAATTCTCTGCAGAGTTTATTTTTTCAATTTTAGTATACTGAAATATCCTACTTTGAATAAAAAATAAAGAGAAAAACGTTAGCTCGTTTTGAAATTCTTGGGTTTAAATTAAGTTAGTTCAGTAAAACATACTGAGATTGAGACGGCTATAAAAAAACTATCAGTCAGATCGGAGTAATTCTTTTTGAATTTATTGTACCATTTAGTCTAAGATTTCAAAAAATCATTGCATATTGCGTGAATAGTATGTTGACAATTTGACTTTTTTCCGCGAAATACCCAGTGTGCGGCGTCACTGTTACATCATACATTAAAATTTGGCGAGCAAAGTTGTTATTCGTAATGGAATGAAATTTTGCGTGGCATTATGTGAACACAAAACCTATATTTTTTACAAAGTAAAAACGGTAATATCAAATAAATTGAGAATTTTCTCTGGTTTTTGAAAAATAGCACAATTGTCTTCTTATTTCTTTCATTTCACGCAAACAGCATTATTTAAATGCGATAGACCAGTGGCAGCATTTTCAGCTGGAATACCTAGTGTAAGCGCCACATCGTCTGCGTATAGGTGGATGTTGGATTATGGAAGCAATTTTAGCAAATTATTCACATATATTGAAAATAATAGTGGTGCTATGATAGACCCCTAAGGCACGCCTTTGATAAGTGACAATTTGTCCGAACATACTTTATTTATAAAAACTAACTGTGTACGATTCGATATGTATGAGTTAATAAGTTTGACAGATGTATTTGAAAATCCAAAAAAGAATTTTAATTTTCTAAATAAATTTCATGACATAGATCCACCGTGTCAAATGCTTCAGAGTGGTCTAGAAGCAATAAAAAACATACACTTTCCAATTCCTGTCGTATATTCTCAATTACTTTTAAAAGAGCAGTAATACCGCTATGATTCTGATGAAAACCAGGTTACGTGCTAGAAAGTAATTCATTGCCGTTGATGTATAACAACATTTGTTGATACAAAATTTGTTCAAAAACTTTTTATAGAAAACAAAGAATGGCAACTGAATTTTGTTCACAAATTTATGTGGATAGTAGCAGTATTACTGCAGTAATATCTCCACAGTTACATCCCTCATCAGTATTTTTTTGCTTCTGCCTGTGTTATGTTCGCCGTTATTGAATATTTAGATATTTCTAAGTTATAGACTATAAATTTACTTTTTGAGGCAATGATTTTACTGCATGAGTTTTCTAATTAGGAATAGTTTACCTTATATTACAATGGTCTTAACTCGAGTCATATAATTTCTTTAAACTAACAATAAATAAATAATTTATTAAAAACTAACAAAACAGACATTAAAAAGAAAATATTCAATTTTGCCCCTTAATGATTTACGCAAAAGCAATTACCATTATATTTAATGATGTGGATATGTACGAATGCTTTTATACTATGTACACCTTTTACATAGCATGATAACATGACCACAAACAGACACTTGCATTCACAAACACTTGAAAAAAATGCAAAATTTTGTAAAAGTGACAAAACTAACACTAGCGTGTGTTGTAGAGTAAATGTTTGTGTTTTTGCGTCTATACACTTGGGCCATTACACAAATGCTTCCATTGTCTGCCATTTTTATTTCTTTTTGTAGACATTATAAGCGTTGTAACAATTTTGTTTGTTTTAAGTAACGCGTTAAGCTTTTGTTTACTTTCGTCAGCAACAAGAATAAATAATATAGAGAGAACAAAATCGTACAATCAAACAATTTTAATCTTCATTGTTAAGGTAAGCGTACAAGCAAATGCATATGAGTATTTATATAAAACGAAAGTGGAACAGTGCCGGTCATAATAAAAGATACCTGCTTTATATTTAAATTAACTAATATTTTTTCTTTTTGCTCAATAATTTTAAAAAAATCTTTAAAACTGAGCACAGATGATTGGTGTGTTAAGTAAAAAGATTAGTGAGGATCTAATATAGAATTATAATATAGTCACCAAGTAAGTTATCGCCACAAATGTAGTCGTTTGGAGATAAAATTCAAAATATAGACCTAGTCAAAACTTACCTTAATTACAGAAATCTATTCATAATTCACTTAAGGTCTAGATGATTTTCTTTGAAATAGACATAGTCCTTGTTATACTCCTTGTACGTGTACGAATTACAGTCGAAACTGCAGCCTAGTCCTAGGTGTATATTTTATTTATCATAATCATCTTGTCAAAACCATATTTGTAATCACGGTCTAGTGACGGTGCGATATTGTTCTTATCGCTGGTTCAAAGTTTGATTCCAGTCTCGTTTTGTCGTATTATTTTAATAATATTAGGGCTTAGAAAGGCCGTTACGCCAGACTTTACTTGATGTTGTCACTACTATCAATGATGGACTATACCATCTGGTCTGTTATAACTCGTTATTGGTTATAAACATCTATACAAACATACTAAATATATTTAGCTGCAGGTTAAACATTTTACAACAAAATTCCTTTTTTCCTATGGTTCTTTAGAAAAAATGTGAGTGGTAACAAATATGCATGCATGTAAACGTAAATATTTTAGCTCCATATAAAAATCAAATACCTGCACACTAATTTAATGCGGGGATATCTAATATTCTAGATATTTTTTGAAATAATATTCTCTAATGATTAGTTTATTTTACTACCTTAAATTGTTTTTTACTCATGAGTATCAAAATTAAAAAGTAAAAATAATTTAATATTTTTCATTCATACACTCGAACATTTTATAAAATAAATAGTCTACACATTTTGTTAAGTAAAAATTTAATTAATGAATTATTGTAATGAATTAATAATTAAGTAGCTAAATTTCTGGCAATTCCCCTATGCTTGGCAGGGCCAACATGTAATGAAGTGAAGAAGTATTCCTTTTACTGATTATTGTGCTAAAGGATTAACATGTCTCATTTACTATCAAGCATTAATTACCACAAAATAACAAAACAAAAAGTTCATTCAAAATTTAATATCGAATTAACAAATTTTTTGTGATTTTTGTAGAAATAGCTTTAGATTTGTGTGCTCTTGAAGGGACTATATGAAATGCTATTCTTAAATGAAAAAAAAAAACAAAAGATACACTCTATATTGAAGAGCATAGAAATTAAGTATTTTAAAATATTGTCAGGAAGATGACTTATTAAGTTTGAAAAGAAAATAGTTAAGAGTAAAAAAAGTAAAGGACCCACTGCGCATTTTACAATCTCCATAATTTTCTAAGAAATCGTATACACACAAGACAACAACACCATGCTTGTAAGAAATTCTACCAAATAAGTAAATTACATAAAATAAAAAAAAACTAACAGAGTTGTTCTCTGTTACAGCCAAGCAGGCGCCTAAACTGAATGATAATAACAACAACATTATGGGGTGATGTTAAAGTAGAATAGCGAAAACCGCTTTAAACAACTATATAAGTTGAGTCATCAGTGAGTTAAGACAACAAAGTTACCATCATGTTTATTTTGAAAGTAATTAATTATTATTTAAAAGATATCTTAAGTCATATATTTTGAAAATATAAAATTTTTTTTCTCAAATCTCTGCAGTTAATTTAAAATTGGATGCTAACAGAGTACAGGACGCTAAATTCTGTATAATAATTATACATGGTCCGTCATCTAACGTTTTTTTTTTTCAACTAGTGCTTATTTGGTGAACGGTAACACTTAACTCATGTTTGATTTAACAGATAATTAGTTTTTTCCTCCCGCTAAACGAATACAGTTGTGTATACGCTTGAACAACGCTTCGCTAAGTTGACCTGCGATCGACTTACAGAAGATGCCGATTTTGCAAAAAAAATCATCTTTTCAGATGAAGCTCATTTTAATCTTGGCGGGTATGTAAACAAGCAAAATTGTCGCATTTGGGGCACAGAAAAACCGACGCACCCAAAACGAGTCCCTGTTTGGTGCGATTTTGGTCCAGAGGCATAATTCGGCAATTTTTCAGGAGTGGACGTAATACTCAATAGCCATGTTGAACGAATTTTGCTGACACAAATTGAAGAGGCTCTACGTGCCACACAGCCGAAGCTGTGTAGTTTATTTGGCAAACCCTATATAAATATTTTGAATATTTCAGACAAACAATTAAGGAGGAATAAGGAAATAGTCTAAACAAATGAACACTTAGTAATAGAAGTGGAAATGCGAATGAGTTTAATCGTGAAGCAAAAAATTATCTTTATAATCTCCGGAAAGAGGAGCAGGGATAAAATCATGGAGTTTAAAAGCAGAAACAGAAAAACTCTCTTTCCTGGAATTCCTTTTGCCCAAATTTGAGTGGTGATTTTGAGTGAATTCCAAGGATGTTGTTGTATATAGAAAAAATACTTGTACGAAAAATCGGTATCCAATTTTGTTTTTCTATTTATTTTGTAATCTAATACAAATGTAATAGACGTCCTTTTGAACAATCGGTAGAAAGAACGCAATTAATTCATGCTACCAGTTTCTGTGTAGTAATATTTCAGCAGACGAGAACCGTTTCAGGTCCTTTATATACTCTTTCTCCTAAGTGTTGAGCTTACGGTAAACCTTTCCTTATTCTTTCAGTACCCAAATCACCTTATTTAACTCTTATTAACTAGAGACTGTAGATAACAACCCAACAAATAATTCTACTATATTAAATATAGCAAGGTCTTGTGTGCCGATGTAGATGTGTATTAGGGTTCCTCGCTTACTTTGAAACATTTATAATTTTTCTTAGTTTGAAATTCAGTCACTAATCCAAAAGTATAACATAAAAGTTCTGAAGTTATAACATCGAATGTATAATACAAAAATCTGAGTTGAAGATAGAGTTTCTGCCAAAGAGCCGGACTATTTTTTCTGACTTTACTTGTGGGCAACTTTTCCAACTTAATTATCAAAAAATTTTCCTTCTCATGATTAGTTTCTTTTAAAGTTATTAACTGAAACAAAAGTTCGTGTAAATAATTTAATAACGATAACAATTTTTAACATCTTAAGAACAAAAATGCTTAATAACAACCCTTCAACATCACTTTTTTTTGTTTTTTTTTTTATTTAACAATTCAAAAATCGAATTGTTGTGGAAACGAAAGAATTATTCTCCTTCGCCAATATCCTTTTTATGTGCTTTTAAATTTTAATAGATTTTGCTTCATCTTTTTTTTACAAAACACTTTTAAGCATGTAGAGAATACAAACCAAACGTTGACATTATAAACAGTCAACACCATAACCAATAACACTAGCGTTATCGTCAATGTCACCGCGCCATCATTGCCGTTACAATTTACATCAACCAAATTGTCATCATGTCAATTATTGAGCGAATATAAAAGAATTAAGGATACGAATATATGTGCATTTGTATACCTATTAACAAAAGTACGTGTTTTAAAGGACTTTTGAATAAGGGAGCTTGTGGTGTAAACAACACATACACCATAGAACAGCGACACATTTACTCACTCGCTAACAATACCACAATTATAAACATACGAGTGATCACAGAAAAAAAAATAAATAAATGAAAGATACGTCAGAACAAACAAATAATGATAAATAACAACAACAACAGCAACAAAATTGACTATAGAACGTGACATAACAAGCAATTCATTCATTATTCACTCCTTCTTCGCAATTATTATCGGCGTAACATTTTTCATTTTTATCCTTGTGACAAACTACCAGCAGGATTGTTATTTTTTTATGGACGTGTGTTTATAGTAGTTTTTCATTTTTTTGTTGGAATTCATTTTGAAAATATTTACAGGGACTTAAAAAACGTGCAGGAAATAAGTAAATAGCGTAAATTGCAAATTAAGAGTTAAAAAGTTGTAATTTCAGTTTGAGTAACTTAAACAAATACAGTGTTTGATAAAGTTTGCATAAAAATCTATCAGTTGAGAAAATATATTTTCATTTGATTTTATGAAAAAGCACTCGCAAGTATATTTAAATTATCAGCAACTACTTTTATTGTTGTTTTTGAGGAAAGTTTCGATGGTTGTTAACAATGATGTGTTAAAAATTATTTCAGTTAACATGGAAATTATAGTTTGATTATTTTTAGTTGTTTCTTTGCTTTTAATTAATAATTTCATAATCTCTTAAGAAAACGCCTCTTATTATTTTGCGTATTTATATAACTTATTATTGTAGTTATTATATGAAAATAAGCACAACTGTATATATTGTGATAGGGTCGATTTGATTTATTGAACTTTGTGTAATATTTTCGACCGAGAACGGTTTAACCGATCACAGTAAAACTACACGTGCTGGTAGAAGATTTTTTAATTTAATTTAACAAGTGTCTGACAACGCTTGTTTTCATCAGATTAATACATTTCTTTAAAATTGTTTCCCCATGTTTTCGGTTCTCTTTCAACTCGAAAAATTTGTTACGACGCCCAGGAATATAGAAAACTATGCCGGAAAATCAATTTTTCATCTACAATAAAGAAAGTAAAATGAAAAAAAAAAACAAAACACACAAGCTTCAACAACAATTGTGGCAACACCAGCAACTTGTTAGTTTTGACATTTAGTTTTTAGTGTATTCGTGGTAGATGCATTGGCAATTGTTACAATGAATAGAATTTCGCACGAAAATTGCATTAAAATAATTTCAATCCACTATAAAAATATTGGTTCTCTTCAAGTTACATTTCATAAAATTCGTGACATTTTCGAGCAACCTAGTCATCCTTGTGAGACCGCGATTTAGACTTTGGTTGTTAAATTTGAGTCGACAGGCTCGAAGCAAAAGTGCGCGTGTTGTTGTTCAACTGAAAACATCGCCACAATGTTGAAGCAAATTCAAAAATATCAATTTCTCAACGTTCAAGTAGGGTTTCCAAAACCACCACATGGTGAATTTTGCTGTGCCGATTATTCACATGGCCGTAGATTCGCTCAATTCATTCACGATATCCGGATGGTATTTCTGAAAAAACCCCTTTTTGGAGCGAAGCCCATTTTCGCTTCTCAGGGTTTGTCAAGAAACAAAATTTAAAAAATAGGTGCCCCTGTAGGCTAGGAGGTAGTGTACTAGCTTGTAAATATGGGGGTTGTGGGTTCGATTCCCAACGAAGACCTTGGTTTTTTTCACTACAAAAGATAAAAATTGACTGTCGGTGGAGCTGTTAAGCGATGAAGGCATAGTCACTGGTCGCTGTTGCTGTCTTTATACGGCAGTTAATTTCCGACTATCCTTCTGCTTTCACCACCTGTTACATCTCTTCTCTATCCCTTTCCTAAAGAAGGTTGCACGGTACTTTACTAAATAGGCATTGTTGCCTGAAGTGCTACTTCTCTTTAAAAAAAAAAAAAAAAAATTGCCGCACTTTGGCTACTGAATTTCCTAGAGCGATTATTGAGAAACCTTTGCTTGCTCATCGTGACACTGTATTCTGCGCTATGTGGTCTGCACCCATGATTGGGCCTTTTTTTCGAAGATTAGCCTGGAAATGCGGAAATGGGTCACGCTATCGCGAGATGCTAACAAATTCATTTTGTGATTTCAATAGGACGGTGCCACATATCACACAGCCAATAAAACGATAAATTTATTGCAAACCAAATTTCGCCACAATTAGCAGTTAAGTGGTCAGCCAGATCATGTGATTTAACGTCAATGGTTTAATTTTTGTGGGGCTATATTAAGGACACAGAATCTAAACGCGGCCGAACGAATCGATTTCAGCTTTAAAACTCAAAATCGGTGATGTGATTAACAAAATAGGACCACCATTTTACCAAAAAGTGATAAAAAACTTTGATAAAAGAATCGAACCTGTCATTCATAATTGCCGAACTTTTCTCTTTGTAATACAATAACAATTTCAATCGTCTTTATATAAATATTTTGTTCTAACATCGAGATTGGGGTATATTTTAGACATCTATTCTAATGCCCAGATCTAGCAGATAACGTAAGATTAGTTTTTGTTAATAATTAATAATTGGGAAACATTTTGTAACGAAACAAAATTGTCCAAAAATGTTAAAACCTAAAAAAGTTATGCGCACTTGATCTTCAGAAATTTTCTAACATATATTGCGTTTAAAAAAGTCAATTTTTGAGCACTATATTCGAAAAGACATATTCAAAACAAAAACTTAGATTTCAAGGTTCTTGTGTGCTTACTTTAATACAAAGCAAACAAAAATTAAATCGGTGACACAAAAAAATATGTTTGAAGTGTTTTGGCTGCCTTCTTTTGAAATTGTGCCTCTAAAATATAAAACATAGTTTTAAAGCTCAGGACAAAGCTGCCAAAACGTAAGCTGCCACATATATATAAGATAAACTGTTTATATTTAACAATTTGTTTGCAATTTAATTTTAAAATTTATTCAAAATTTCAGCGCTTAAAAAATAAAAGTTAATTAAAAATTAAGCGATTTTTAATTTTCATAAAATGTTTCTTTTTTTTATAAATTGTTAAAAGTTTTCGCTACAAAAAAGGAAAACACTGTTATGAAAATAATTAATGCAATTGGCTACGCGACTAAAATGCAACGCTTAGGCATTGTTCTAAATTTTAGTTGGCTTCTAAGCGGCAAAAGTGAAATTGAATGAAAAAATTAAGATATTTGGCAAATTCATCGTTAAGTAGCAGTGTTCGGTTTATAGGATTATGTTTATTTTCATAATTGTTTTAATAGGATTTTAACAAACCTCCCCTCTGGGCAATATTATATTAAAAGCTAGCAGCTTAAAAATGAAAACGAAAAGAAGACAATAAATTTATTAAATAATCCATAAAGAATTATTACACAGAAAATATATTCTTCCATACCTTCCCCAAACAATAATTTCGCAACAAAATTGTATGCCATTTTCCATTCAACGCTCGAAATATTTTGTAAAAAATGTTTAAATATTTCCGAATCACCATCAGCAAAGTTTATTTCATATTAAAATGTATAAAAATACAATATCCTGAAACACAGTATGCAAAAGTTGACGCCCAAGGATACGCAATGGTAACAGTGACAAAGAAACTTTTAGGATCGTGTGGAAAATAAAGTAATTTGCTTGGGATAATTGTAATAAACTTTATTGTTACAACTTTAAAAAAAATTTTTAAAAATTGTTGAGTAAAGGATTAAACGAGCCTGTTAGAAAATATAATTTTTTTTATTGAGCAAAGTTATTAAGGTAAACGCTATGTTCCCATTTACACGTACTGGTTCTTATCGCTATTTAGTATATGACGTTGATCTTGTACCATCTATGCAAATTTTGAACCTAATTACCTTTGTTTTTTGATCATTCGGATGACTTTTTACTGTGTCAATTGAGGCTATAAAAAAATCATGAGCTGATATAGAGAAATTGAATTAACAAAGCGAATGCATTTTTGAAGAATATAAATCAAAAGAAGTAAAAAAGTATAGTCGAATGTGCCGAACTCTCGTGCAGTGATTGATTTTATTTTCATCTTCTGTAAAATGCGTTTGGAATGTTGTGAAGTGATCATATGTTCTTTTACTGGCCCATTTTTAGACATAACATAGTTTCAACAGCTTTCTATTTTATTTTTTTATTTTTTTATTCATATTTAGTCTAAAGATTCAAGATACCTACAAACATTAAAACAGCACATAAAACTTAAATTTAGTATTCAAATACATACATTTAAAGTAACATAAGTAACATACATAACATTTAAAGTAAAATCAATATGCTTATAAAATATATTTAACTTAGTACTAATTCTAAAAAATGGGTCAAAGTTAACATAATTTGATCTGAATACTTTAATTACCAATGGTATAAAATAGCGCGTAGGACAAAGTGGAACGGTAAATGGAATAATGCTAATCAAAATATCTAAGCAGACGTTTCCTTTTATTTTATTAAACTTAAAGCAAAGGTGACATTTAATATTTAATTGCTTTACTAAAGCAAGTCTACTAATATAAGATGGTAGAATTAAGAGATTCCATTCCAGACAGAGTAACACGAACTCGGATTCAATGCTATTTGTATGAACTTTATAAATTGGATCCCAAATTATTAAGCCATATTCCAGAATAGGTCTGAAAAGAAAAGTATAAAGAAGTTTTCTGAAATATGGGCCGCTAAATTCCTTCGCCCAGCGAAAAACAACAAATGCTTTGTTAATAGCTAACGAAGTATGCTGTATAACATATGATTTAGCATCCAGCAAAATGCCAAGATCATATATTAGATTCAGTTTGCCAAATGCGTGACCGTTTAAAATATATTGCACGTTTGTACGATATCTTCGGAAGAAACATGTATTTGCACTTTTTAAGGTTCAACTCTATTAGATTAATATTACACCAGGAACTAAATACCTCTGTCCTTCTGCAGGAGATTATGATCAGGATGACGATTTTATGTTCGAAATATTTTTACGTCGTCTGCTTGTAATAAAACTTTTAAGTATTTAATGGCTCATTTCATCATTAAGAAAACAAGGCAAGTGCTAAAGCACCCAGCTGGCTACCCTGCTGCGCACCAGATGAAACAAAACTTTCTTTTGAAGTAAGCATATTAAAACGAACGTTTTGAGTTCTGTTTGTAAGAAAGGAATTAATCTACATATGTAAGTAAATTGTTTGTGAATCTCATAATGTAAATTTTCCTTGTCAGAGTTTGTGGTTGACCTTAATAAATACCTTAATTAAGTTGGTGTAAATGACATCAGTTTCTTTACGTTGAACAAATCCCCATTTGACTAGCGTTGTTAATTGTAAGATATTAGTAACGGTTGAGCAGCCCCTTCTCAAACCATGCTGACCAGGAACAAATAGAGACAATACTTGATGGGAAAAGTGATCAGTAACAATTTTCTAAAAAAGTATAGATATGGCATTAAATTGAGCACTATCTCTGTAGTTGTTGCTGTAACCAGATTTAAATAATGGAATATTAAACTTAACCTTCCGTATTTTAGGAAAATAACCAAATTACAACGATATGTTGTTTGTTAATAATGCAACTCGAGATATTATCCGGACCTTGGTTATATGAAAATTTAAGCTTCTTTAAAGAGCTCAAAACTGTTGATTCATCAATAAATGGAATTTGTATAGCCCGATATGGCACCTCTGATAGTAGGTAAGAGCTGGATTCATCAAAATTTTTATAAGAATAGCTGGTAGAAAAGAAATATGCAAACCAGTTATTTATTGTCAGCTCACCATAAGATTCATAATTTTGATATAGAGGAGAATGCTATTGATTTTTTTTTTCGAATTGAAAAACTTGTAAGAAATTTTTGGATTCGATTTAAAATTATTTCGATTTTATTTTAATAAGCAGAGTAATATAATTGGTTAATTTTTTTGATATCGATCACGACTAACAGAATAATTGCTGTGGTCCATAAACGAACTGGGCTTTTTATACCTTTTATATAACTTGTCTTTATTTTGTATAAATTGTTTTTCTTTTTTTAAGCTTTACTCAAATACTTGAGGTTCCAACTCGTAACTATTATCAATATACTTGGTGGTGCAAGTTTGACAGTTTCCTCCTAAACAAATGTTTGATGAGATAGCAAAACCCAGTAACATAGATATGTTAATTTAAATTATAGTATGTTAACCATCTTCCGGAAAGGAAATTGGATAATATCGATTAATAGTAATATCAATATAATTATTAAAAAAACCTAATTCAGCAATTTTAAATTTTCATTAAATACCATTTCACTTAGTGGGGTCCGGCAAAAAATTTTTTTTTGTTTTAAATGCTATAAACAAAACTACTGAATATTTTTTCATTTTTTTTTTATTTAAAAGTACAATCCTTCCGGTTAATAATGGAAAATAATTCAAATGGCTGCCTCGGCTGGCCACGCAGTACACGATCGGTCCAATTTTTAAGCACATTATCGAATGTGTGCAGCTGTAATTCACCAATGGCTTCACGAATATTGTCCTTTAAAGTGTCAATTGTCTCTGGCTTGTCTGCGTAATACTTATCTTTGACGTCACCCAACAAATAGTAGTCCAACGGTCTCAAATCGCAACTCCGAGGTGGCCAAACGACCTCAGCTCTGCGGCTGATAATGCGATCTTCAAAATAGGTCGCAAACCATCGAGTGTAGCTTCGGCTGTGTGGCACGTAGCACCGTCCTGTTGAAACCAAATATTGCCAATATCCTCCTCTTCAATTCTTTCAACATGGCCCGATAACGATCGTCATTGACTGTAGCGGACCAAAATCCGTACCAAACAGTGAATCGTTTTGGGTGCGTCGGCTTTTTAATGTATGCGTGCGGGTTTTCTGTGCCCCAAATGCGCCAATTTTGCTTGTTGACATACCCGCCAAGATCAAAATGAGATTCATCTGAAAAGATGATTGTTTTTGCAAAATCGGCATCTTCTGTAAGTCGATCGCAGGCCCACTTAGCGAAGAGAAAACGCATTGGATGGTCACTTGGCTTCAACTGCTGAACCAGTTGGATTTTGTATGGCGTCATACCAAGGTCTTAGTGCAAAATTCGTCTCAATGGTGTCTCTGAAATGTGGCGCTTCAGGCACACTTTCTGCCAAAGCAGCAAAATCCTCGGGTGTACGCACTGTTTTTGGCTTTTCACACTTTGGTTTATCGATGAGGAGTCAGTTTCTTTCACTTTTTTCCCAAGATAACGAACATACGAGCTGACGGTGCTTCTCTTCTTCCAAAATCCGTACGCAATTTTCCCACACATTCTGCAACATTACCATGATATTCAAAGTAATGTCACAATATTTGCCGACGTTGTTTAAGAACATACACAACCACATCCGTTTAGCGGAAGGATAAAACTAATTATCTGTCAAATCAAACATGAGCTAAGTGTTACCATTCACGAAATAAGCACAAGTTGAAAAAAACAATGTTAGATGGCGGACCCTTTAAAATTTTTACAAAATCCATGATATATGTATTTGTCCTGGACGTTGGTATAAAATATCCGTCATCAGCTGAGAAGTTTTATGATGTCGAGGGTTTGTGATTATCTTCATTTTGTCTTCTGTGTGCGGTTCAGTTTCATCACCGGACTCACCGACGTTAAAGTTTGACTAAAGTTTTAGGCAGTCTTTATCTTCAACTCTGACATCAAAGAAAACATCATCGTTGTGATTATTTTCACCAAATCTATTGTCAATTATATGACCTTTTTCCTCAGCCATTTGGTGGCAGTGTGTACTTCAATCTGTCACCAATTCATATACTAAACACAGAGAGACAAACGAATTCAATAAAATTACTGGCTTCTTCTAATAATAAAACATATTAAACGTTTTATAACCTCAAAAATATGTAAATTATTGCTAGCATTATTTCAGAGTCAGATTTAATCGATTCAGAACATTATTTTGTTGCAATAGATTTACGGTTAAGGAGTTGTGATATTACCTCTTAGATAGATGCAGAATCCTTATTATGTTTCCACTTCTAGATCTTTATAAGACAATTAAATAATTACATACACAACAATTCAATACGTAGATATACGCTATAACTACATATATTATAAATGATTAGTTTACCCAAATTTTTTACTGTCAATTGATACCATATATTGTAAGTATGTCAATTGCAATCTCAACTGTAATACAAATAAATATATAACAGCTTTTTGAAGAGAGGGCAGTATTTTATTTATTATTTATTTATTATATTATTTGTTTTATGTATTAATTGCAAATAATGGGAGTTGTGATTTTTAAGACCAGGTAACGCAATCTATGATTGTTGGTAGACGGTATATTTTTCAGTTTTTTGGCTTATTTTTTGTTTTATGCGTTACCAAAATAACAGTTGCACACATCACAGTTTCAATAATTTCAATTTTATTAATTTGGACAAAATTTAATTTATGAACCAAAATTATACCTTTTCCTTAAAGTTTTTAGACAATTAAGCTAAATCATCTTAGCGAGTTAGCTGCTGAGTAAGATGTTGAAAAAATAATTCTTTATTTACAAAAACAACAACCTCTGGCAGCATGCATATATAAATATATATAAAGCGTCCGCCATCTAATGGTAACACTTAGCTCATGTTTGATTTGACAGAATTACTTTTATCATGGTAATGTTGCAGAATGTGTGGGAAAATTTCGTACGGATTTTGGAAGAAGAGAAGCACCGTCAGCTCGTATTTTCGTTATCTTGTGAAAAAAGGGAAAGAAACTGGCATCCTCATCGATAAACCAAAGTGTGAAATGGCAAAAACAGTACGTACACCCGAGAATATTGCTGCTGTGGCAGAAAGTGTGCTTGAAGCGCGATTAACATCAATGCACCGTCGTTCTCAGCAATTTAACATTTCAGAGACATCATTGAGACGGATTTTGCATAAAGACCTTGGTATGACGCCATACAAAGTCCAATTAGTTTAGGAGTTGAAACCAAGTGGCCATCCAATGCGTTTTCTCTTCGCTAAGTGGGCCTGCAAAAAAAAATAATTTTTTCAGATGAAACTCATTTTGATCTTGGCGGGTATGTAAACAAGCAAAATTGTCGCATTTGGGGCACAGAAAACCCGCACGCATATAATGAAAATCCGACGGACAAAAAACGGTCCCTGTTTGGTGCGGATTTTGGTCCAGAGGCATAATTGGGCCATTTTTCTTCGAAAATGAGCAAGGAGTGGCCGTTACAGTCAATGGCGATCATTATGAGGCCATGTTGAATGAATTTATGTTCACAAAAATTGAAGAGGAGGATATTGGTAACATTTAGTTTCAACAGGACGGTGCTACGTACCGCACAGCCGAAGCTTCAATCGATGTTTTGCGCTCTATTTTTGAAGATCACAAATAGCCGCAGAGCTGATATCGCTTGGCTACCTCGGAGCTGCGATTTGACACCGTTGGACTATTATTTGTGGGGTGCCGTCAAATATAAGTGTTACGCCGACAAGCCAGAGACAATTGACGCTTTAAAGGACCATATTCGTGAAGCTATTGGTGAAATACAGCTGCACACAATCGACAATGTGCTTAAAAAATTATCTGCATGATCAGCCGAAGCAGTCATTTGAATGAAATTATCTTCCGTTATTAACCGGACGGATTGTACTTTCAAATAAAAAAAGAAATTTGAGAAAATATTCAGTAGTTTTGTTTATAGCATTTGAAATAATATAAAAGTTATTTGGCGGACCCTTTATATATTGGCTATAGATTATTTTATAGATTATATCCATTCTACAGCCAGCATGTGGTTTTTCAACAAGAAGTTTGTTTTTTAATTGTGGAAACACCTACCATGATAGTTTTGAAATTTAGTTTTTTGACGTATTCGTAGAAGATGCATTGGCAACTGTTACAATGTGTTCAATTTCGCACGAAAATCAAATTAAAATAATAAAAATGCACTATGAAAATGGTGGTTCTATTAAAGTTACATTTCGTAAAATTCGTGATATATTCAGACACTATAATCGTTTGTTAATTCGTCGACGTTCTCAACAATTGGGGTTGTCCAAAACCACCACATTGCGAATTTTTCGTAAGGATTTGATTTTAAAGTTATCTAAGGTTCAACTGGTACAGGAATTGAAGCCTCTCTTACATTTACATTGCCGTAGATTTACTCAATTCATTCAAAAACAGCCGGCTAGTTTTTCTAAAAAACATAATTTTTTCACACGAAGCCCATTTTCAGTTGTCAACAAGCAATATTGCCATATATGGTCTTCTGAAAATGCTAGAGCTATTATTCAGAAGCTTTTACACGCTCAACGTGTCATTGTATGATGTCATGGTATGGAGGCATAATTGTGCTGTTTTTTGGTCAAAGATGACCCTGAAATGCGGTAACGGTCAAAGTATTACGTTATCGCGAGGTGCTAATAACTCAATTTTGGCCTAATATTGACGACGTGGATAGGAATTCACACAGCCAATGAAACGATCAACAAATTGCAAACCTAATTTCCCGATCGCATAATTTCACGACAATCAGCTGCGAAGTGACCAGCCAGATCGTGTGATTTAACACCACTGGATCATTTTTTGTGAGGTAATGTTAAGGACTGAATCTATATGGATCTAATCGAATCAATTTCAGCCTTAAAACTCAAAATTCGTGATGTGATTAATAAAATAGAAACGCCATTCCGCCAAAAAAAATAATTAAAAATTCTAATGAAGGAATCGACATCTGTCAACGTGGTCATATTGGACGTTCGCCAGATATCATTTTTCATTCATAATGCCGAATTTTAATTTTCGTAATACAATAAAAATTTGAATCATCTTAATCTAAATTTTTTGTTTTATTTTGTTTTAGAAAACAAACTTCTAGTTGAAAAACCCATACTTTATAAAGAAATTAATCCTACGTAACATATGTTCTTTAGATATCTATAATGAATAAATTAGAGATGCGCGCTTTAAACTTGCCCGCCGGTTCTTACACCTTTGACCGTAATTTTCTTTACATATTCAAAGAATTAGATAAAATAATAATCTACGATTTCATTTATGTTGTAGACAGAAATGGAAGTTAGTCGACAACAAGCAATGAAATGATACAAATCTAAGAAACAAAACACAAGACCAGTAAGTTTTAAAAATTAATATTAAATAATAAATCGCATAAATGTATTGCGCCCAATAGTGAACTCCGGAAAACCTACCAAAAATGTGCATTAACTTGGAGATGGTCAGTTAAAAGGAAAATTTCTTATAACAACATTTTAAACTTAATTTTAAATAATAATTTCGTAAAACCATTTGTTACTACTTCCAAAATAAAAATCATGTTTAATTCCGCCTCATCTGCAGTATAATTAAATAATATAATTTTTCAAAATACCTAATTTTTAAATTAAAATCTTATTAAAGATTTCGGTTTTAAAGAATGAGCTAAAATATTTCCTATTAAAATTTTGGTAGTAATAAAGCTATTTCTACATAGCTTCAGCAGTGTACTGAAACAAGAAATACAATAGATTTAATGGACGTGCAAGTTTTCACAAACACCATGCAACAAAATAAAAAAAATAGACCTTTGAAGAAATATCAAATTTTATGTTGCTTTTGATTTTTTCAAAACAATTTTAAAAATTTTAGGATTACAACTATTTCCGAGAAAATTATTCCCTATGTGAAGAAGAACCAAAAGAATTTTGTTTACTTGTGTCTAGAGTAAAACATAGTTGTTGGCTTTGACGCCTTTTGGATTTACAAACAATTTAACTTTTGTGTTTATTGTCAAGAAATACACGCATAGTAGTGAAAATTATACTTTTGTCCTTTTTAAGGGACACATTTTTAAGCAAACACAAAACAGCACATTTAAACAACATTCTAACAACATATTGCAATATTTAGAGTTGTCATGTAATAACATGTGAGATGTTTGAATATAAAATCACTATAACCCAGCACACAAAATTTCTTTGTTTTGCGTCACAGCAAGGACGTTCTAACTACAATAAAATATGGTCTAAATTATTTAAACAAATTTAGGCAAAAATAAATCTATTATAATTTCGCGATTTCTAATATCAGTTACAAATTCTGCTTGATCATCTTAATTTAGCAGAATTAAAGTTAAGACTGAATTGTATACTTTTTATCACACACATTTACGTTCTCTCAACTGCAACAAAGTAAAAATCGAGACATCAACAGGAAAATTGCTTCATCGCATCGGCTTATCAAGTTGTTGGCTAATACTTCGCATAACTGAAAAATTGTAGTAAACAAAGTTAGCTGTTCTCTTATGTAATGTTCTATTGTTACTCATTGTAAACTACCCGGGGAATAATCCTTTCCTCCTTAGAAAAAAAAATTGCAAACATAAATTCCATCTTATGAAATAATTATTATATGACATAATGTTATCTTCTTTATCTGGCTCTAGATTCTTCAGCAAAGCTTAGCTTACGACTAGCCTTAGTCTAGGCCATGTTTATGTCTTTTTTGTTCCAAGTCTATATTAACTCTATACTAACGTCTAAAGTCTATGTCTATAGTTCAATATGCGTATAAATTTATTCTGATCTCAATCAAGCCAATATATATCATATAAATATTTAAGTAAGAATTATGTCAAGTCTGTGGTTACTTCATGTCTAGTTGATCTTTATATTCTAAAAGTATTCAATATGCTGACTAAGTGAACTTTTTTTTCTGCCTAGCACTCAGAGGATGGCCGCCACTTATGCAATGCGTTGTCCTCCAAATAGGAAATCAGGCTAAGGGGAGGAGGAAGGAAGGAGTAGTGTTTGTGGATATTCGATTTGAAATTTCCTACATTGAAAGTGACAGGAAAGATCTCTGGAGGGAGTTTATTCCACATGCGAACTGTTTTGATAAAAATAGAATTTTCCCACAAACGAAAAGCATGTTTACCGCAAAAATATGCGAGTAATAGGAACAAACTCCCTTATATCATTAAAGCTCTTATCATTGTAGTTACGATAAGATATTGAAACACAACCCACGTTGGGTCGATGCTCTAGAGATTCAATAATTGAATATCCTACTGCCCTACATGAGCTTCATGGTCCTCTCTTGTATGCAGTCGAGCAAGTCCGAAATAGATTTTGGGACGCGGCCAATACATGAGAATTGTGTTCCATTTTTGGTAGGTGATATAAATAGTATGAAGATCGAAAGGAGTAAAATACCTTCTACACCGTTTGTGCTTAGTCCATCGAACATAACACTGGATTTTCATGCGAAAAACATCAAGAGCTTCCAATTTCTTAATACATGTAACACCCATGGTAACATATCCAGTATCATTTTCAAATACACACCAATGCGTAAGCATACAACATTGCGTCTTAGAGACATTAAAATCGTCTCTATTTACACGATCCCATTTGTAGATTCTTACGAGATCGCGATTGAAAGTTATATTTATATTTTACCTTTTGGAGCCCATCTCCCACTGGGCTATTACTGAATGACTACGGATGACAAATGGTGCTGTCATCTGCGAAAGAGTACTTGGGTTAAAAGTTTGATAAAGAAGGTCATTTAGAAAAATAAGAAATACGGTAGGAAAAAGGAAGGAAGGAAGAATAATGAATTAATCTTGAACTCGGTTTATGAAATTCCGTCTATAACAACTTGCATAGCGCGACTGCTAATAAAACTCGGTATAAATCTATAGAAATCAGCACTAACACCAAAAGCGGCAGTTTTGACATAAGAGTATCATCCCATACTCCATCAAACGCTTTAGAAATATCTACAGCCACCACCTTCCTCTCTCCTAAATGATATATGAAGTTGCGTCATTATTCTGACAGGAAAGCCACAAGTCACCCGTAGAGCGCCCCCTGCGGAAACCATACTGTTAGTCGCTTAGTAAGCTATTGGACTCGAGGTACCTCACAAGTTGAAAATGAATCATACTATACACCCCTTTAGAAAGTGCAGAACAAATTGCTTTTGTGTGGCAATCAAGACCAGTTCTGTTATCCCATTTAGCCCAGGAGATTTGTTGATGTTGAGAGCTGCTTAAACCCTTTTAGCTGCACCATCCTATGTGTAATCCATTCACCATATGTCTAGTCTATTCCATCCCTAGACTGAGTCTGGTTTAGTTTAGAACTATGTCTGTATAGTATAGTTAGACTCCATTTACGTTATATTTGCTTGATGTTGTGCTCTATATTTATATTAAATCTATACATAGGCTGCGTTTATCCTACTCCTTGTATACATTTGATTTGTTCTAAAATAAGTTTATATATATCCCATGTCTAGTGTATTGGAAACTATATTAAGTATTTAGCTTTATACTTCATGGATGAAATTGATCAATGTCTACACAAAGTTGAGTTTAGTTCCATACTATGTATACTCAATAATTGCGTGGTATATATCTAACCTATATGTAAGTTTAGCTAATCCTTAGCAATACTATGTCGAGCCTATAACTTCACGTGATATTTATGTCAACTCTATATTTAGTATACACGGCTAACCTACATCTAGCGTTAGTCCACATATATAAATTCTATACTAGAACGAGCATACGACTGTCTTATTTTCAGAAGTTTGCGTATTTAATAAATATAAATTTAAACAGAAATATTAATGAGTAAATTGTTTGAAAGTGATAATTAAATTTTTATGTTAAATCTTGTTTTACTTGATTTGCTGGGATTTCCCTTTCGCAGTGATTCAGCACTAATATTCTTTGTGAATGTTCCGTTTTAGTGTAAACATTGAGTGTGTATTTATGCTTAGACGTGGTAGTGCAGTTAGACATATTAATTTACAATTCTAATTTTCTTCTTTTTTTGGGAGTTAGCACGGTTTCTAAATGGTAAAGAAATGTTGAACACATATAGTGAATATTTTCAAAATAAAAAGCAATCTAAAGCATAAACACAAGGAATCAACGAATTAAAGCAACCCCCTATTTTAAAAAATAAGAGCACCTTTTTTCATTTACTTTCTTAAATTCATCTTCATCTTCAGAACAGGTCTAAAGTACCATTAATTCTTTCTTTGTTAATACTATTGCAACAAACTAATAAAAGAGAGGAATATATATTTCAAAGTCAATTGAATGACATTGTTTTTGGATATTAGTTTCATAAAATTAGTAACGTCTGCTTCAATGCATATTCTGTACCAGTACCTAAGCTGCCTTTTAGTAGGGTATTTTATTTTAAACAAACTCTACTTGCGATGAACTGTTACGTGACAATATAAAATGTGTTCTCACAAAGAATATATAGAAAACGGAATGGAACGGAAATTATTATAAAAAGAACATTAAAACCGTAGGACAGAGAGACAAAAAACGAAAACAAAAAGAACTTAACTTTTTTTTCTGAAAACGTAAAAGTACAAAGACGTTAAAAATAGAATTGAACAAGTTGACGAACATGTTCAGCTGACACGGTAATTAAAGTTGCAAATTCCTGCAGAAAACTTAAAAAGAAAATTTGTGATATTTTAAAGTATAACAGAAATACATGTATTACAAAAAAAATTTAAAAGCTTTTTTTATTTGATTTTTTTTCTTGCACACCCTTTAATGCTGTTAAAATAAAAGTACAAAGAAGTCGAAAAATTTGTTAACATAAAAAATAAAGAATATAACTTCCAAAAAAATAAAGAAATACTTAAATTTCCACTTATGTGAGCAGTTGAAAAGTCAATGGTAAATTTATATTCAGTTGTTTGAATTTGTTTCGACAGTAAATGACATACTGTTGTAATACCTTCTGCTGAAAACCGTCTAGAACTACTAGATAGTATTTTTATTTGGGTACGGTTTTACGGCGACCCTCATCAAATTTGGTTTGTGAACAAACCGGTTTCGGCTATTTGCCATCTTCAGTGTTCTCTTTATACTCTAGTACTATATAGAACGCAGTTTGATATGATGTAATCGTATCGAAAGCGCTCGCCAATTGTTTCACACAATCAGCCATTAACGGCAAGAAAGGAAAGGTAAATGATCTGTATGAACTTTGTCTCATCAATCCTTTATTTCTTTTTGAAGACTTATATCACTATTCTTTTTTTTTGTAAAGAGAAGTAACACTTCAGGCAACAATGCCTATTTAGTCAAGTACCGTGCTACATTCTTTTTGGAAAGGGATAGAGAAGAGATGAGACAGGTGGTGAAAGTAGACGGATAGTTACGGAAATTAACAGTGACCAGTGACCATGCCTTCATCACTGATTAACCCCACTGACAGTCAATTTTTATTTGTAGTGAAAATAACCAAGGTCTTTGTTGGGAATCGAACCCACAACTCCCAGTCTTGTAAGCTATTACACTACCTAGTAGCCTACAGGGTATTCTAAATGAAATCCAATTTATTTAATTGATACGGCATTTAATTTCTCCTCTAAATGCGTGTAATTATTTTCCTGTTAGCTTACGCTAATGATGACCATTTTCTGATTACCAAAAGGAAAATTTATACGACTAGAATATTAATTATACGGTATAGCATGAGATATTGCCGTATTAAAATCAGGTTAATTCCACAAAACTCTGTTATTCTATTACATTATCCAGTACATCAAGTATTCGATTCTTAAATCTGGCAGAAATACTTAAATAAGTTTAAAGACGCAACCTTTATAGTATTGGGTATTCGCCCAAAAATCCAATATCGATTCTTTTCACCGCTTGGCATCTCAAAAAAAAAAAAAAAAAACGAAATGATCTATTGTGTATTTTTAGAAATTAAAAACTTCCTAGAAGCCTTATGCACACAAGATAGCAACAACATGCTTATTAAAAATTTCCCGAAATCAAATAAACAACAGAAAACAAAAACAACTAACAAAGCTAAACAGGCGGATGCACAGAATAGTGATAACAACAACTATATATGATGATGTTGAAGTAGAATTTTCTTGCATATGAGAGAACCGTTCAAAATAAAATAAATAAGCATCATCTCTTGGGCAATAACAGTTAGTTGAAGTGTAAAAATTAATAAAGCAGCTTTTAGTCGTTAAAGTGGTAAAGTAGTAAAGTTAGGTGCCTCTGTAGGCTTGTCAGAATGGGGGTTGTGGGTTCGAATCCCAACGAAGACCTTGGTTTATTTTACTACAAAAATTGACTGTCGGTGGGGCTGCTCAGCGATGAAGGCATAGTTACTGGTGGCTGTGCTGTGTTATACGGCAATTAATTTCCGACTATCCTTCTACTTTCACCACCGGTTTCATCTCTTCTCTATCCCTTTCCTAAAGAATGTAGCACGGTACTTGACTAAATAGGCATTGTTGCCTGAAGTGCTACTTCTCTTTAAAAAAGTAAAAGTTACCATCTTCTATTTTTGTATGTATAAACGCGAGTAAAAGTAAATAAATCGTGTAATACTAAGTTCACACCTAGCGTGTTTAACATCTCAATCGTGTTTAAGCACTAAATACGGCGAATTTGAGGTGTTTTACCATATATTAACGTGTTTTGTTAAACATCTCAAATGAGTTGTTTTTGATTTAAACACGTCGTTAAACACGCGTGCTAAGTGCGTTTTTGCCCATTTATGCTAGTAGGTAGTGTAATTAACTAATTTGTCTGGGGTTTGGGTTGGATTTCAAACTAAAACGGATGTTTTCACTACAAAAACTCATTTTTAAGGTAAAAAAGTAGATAAAATGTCAGCCTTAAACATCTCAATTATTGTGTGAACGGCTGTGTTTAAATTTTAAAACATTTTGCTTAAACACGTTCAAAAACACAAGTGTGAACTTACTATTACGAAGATGATTTGTTTAAGTTTCAATTAATAGATATCCGTTAAAAAATTGAACGAAACTATGCATTTCCTAAATCGCTTAGTTTTCTAAAAAATCTTATACACATAAAACAACAACATGCTTATAAGAAATTCTACGAAATAAGCTAAACAACAGAAAACAAAAATAATTAACGCAGAATAAAAAAAAATCAAAATACACAGCCAAACGGGCGCCTACATGGAATAATGTTAACAACAATAATATGGCATGATGTTAAAATAAAATATTCTTGTGTATGCGTGGATGCCACGAAACAGATATATAAGTACCAACTGCTGGGCAAATATTTCAATTGAAGTTGAGACATCATTGAGAATAGACAACAAAGCCTTAAAGTGGTGAAGTTTATTTTGTGTGTGTTGAAAGTAAATAAATTGTTTAATTTAAAACTCTGAAGTGCTGTATTATTATTTTGTAATAAAAGAACTGAAAATAACAAAATGTTTATTAATATGAATAAAAGTAACAATATAGTAACGTATAACAATTTAAAAATGTGATGGGATTTAAATAACTTGCAAATTCTTTAAAGGTTAGGGGAAACAAGAGATATAAAATCAAAAACAACTAATCTACAGTCTGAGGTTCGCAAATGAAAATGTAAAACCGTCGAATAATAAACACCCGCAGCTGAAAATAAACTTTGTTTAACACGAAAAGCTCTTGTGAAAGTCGTATGCATTTAAAATCTAATATTAAATTCAGCTTAACAGAAATGATTTGATTAAATGTCTTCTCAACTTTGTAAGCAATAATAGTTTTTATTTTTAAGCAAAATCATTTATTTTTAGATAGTTCTCGTTACATCCTCATTTCTAATTAAACAATAAATCAAACTCGTAATAATATAAATATAAATGAAACATTTTTTACTGAAGGGAATGACATCAGTATTTATTGAAACTTTAATTCGCGCGTATTCACAGTAAAGCAATAAGATGTAAATTAAAACAATTAAAATTAACTTTATATAAAAGTCAAGTCTTGCAAATACCTGGTTTTAAATGCCACCTAAAATATACGAAAAATTTAATATCTGTTTTGGGAAAGTGCACATATCTAAATCTAGTAAAATCAACATGAAATTGTCTCCACATATTAACAATAGTAACGTAGTGATATTTAAATAATAAATAATAACTTTTCCTATCACTTACATTTTTAAAATATTAATTAAATATGGTTATTTTCCCATAAACTTGAAAGATTCGTTCAACCTGGCTGTAAAGGTAACATCACAAATTATAAGAGCATTACTAAGCTTAGTACGCTACCTAAACTTTTTGTAAAAATTATTACGGATCAACTTTGTCATTAAGTGGCATCAAGCGAATTGTCTGCTCAACATGGTTTTAGAAAAGGTTGCTCAACAATTATAAATCTCTCACATTTTTTAATTGTTATTAATCGTTGATTTTGTAGACAAAAACAGGCAGATGTTATACACACTGACTTTAGTAAAACCTTTTGATACGGTCATTCATAAGCTTTTATTACACAAACTTAATTGCATGGGACTCTTTAAGACGGATTATCTTTTATTTGTTGAACAGAATACAGAAAGCTTACTTCAAGAGTTCGACATCGAAATCTGTTATAAGGAAGCCATCTCAGACTGTTGTTGTTTCCCTTGTATATCAATATTTATCAACAGTAATAAAGTTTTCGAATATTCTAATGTATGCCGATGATGTCAAAATTTGTTTAACTGATAACTATTATCCGGATCATATCTTCTTGTAACATGATATAGATGTAATTAGTTTCTGCTGTACTATTAATTTTATACAGCTCAATTGTAAAAAGTGTTGCGGTAAGTGTTTTTGATTTCGATTATGTCTTGAATGATGGAATATTGCTCACGGTTGAATCAATTTCTGATCTAGGTGTCTTACTCGATCCTACATAGAATTTTATACATTAAATTTCATTTATTGTAAATAAATTCCGATCTGTTTTGGGATTTATAAAATGCTGGGCTAAAGAACTTACTGACCCTTATGTAATGTATACATTTTTGGTTAAACCTATTCTAGAATTTCGTTCTATATTTTGGTACCCCACAATGCCTATATTAATGCTGTCGTATCTGTTCAGAAACAATTTTTGTCCGTTTGTCCCCGTGGCTTGCATTGTAACATGCAAAATTAACCATCTTATAATAATAGACTTACTTTAATTAAACTTCCGACGCATAAAAATGAGAAAATAATGTTGAATGTTAGTTTCGCCCATAATCTTGCTAAATGAAGTATGGCCAAGCAAATTTTAATAAGTAATATCTGTTTTAATGTTCCATTATATTCTACACCTAATTTTGTAGCGCTCTCCATACCAGTTTACAGCGCTAACTATGCTAACTGGGATCCGTTACTAAAAATTTTTTCTGAATTTAATTAATATTGTTTTGCTTGAGTTTTAAAAGAAAATAATTAAGTAATAAAGTGAAGATAACTGGGTATGCTGTTTACTAAATGCGTAGTTTTCGAAAAAAGCTTATACACACAAGACAACAACAACTATTTTAATCCAAATTCCATGAAGAAACTTTAACAGCATCAAAACAAAAATACAGCCCAAAAGGCGCCAATATATTGAATGAAAAAAATAACAGCAAAAAAATGTGATTCATTTTTCTAGACCTCTAGCGGACAAATATAAAAGACAACATCTGAGTGGATAGTTAAAACATAAAGCTCGTGAAGTAAAGACTTGCATCTTTAGTAAATTGTTCTGCAGTGTCAACGTACAAATGTGCAGTTAAAGTAAATAAACTTGTAATTGATTTGAAAACTCTAAAATCTGATGTTATTTATTTTGCAATAAAGAACTCAGTAACAACAAAATGTTTATAAAAGGTATAAAAGTAACAATATTATAGATTCATTGATTACTATCAGAACATAAATTCTCTTAAGAAAATATTGATGTAAAAATGTTTTAAATATTGTCACAGTTTGTAAGGATATTGAAATTATAGACTAAAATAAATAAATAAATATTTCATTGTATAAAATCTACTAAACTTGAAAAAATACGGTAAAATAAATTTTTATTAGATTTTTATTTCAAATTAAAATTTAAGCTTTAGCTATAACAAATCCTCTGTTAAAAAAAGCATCTCTTTAAACAAAGAATTCCTTAAAAAAGAAAACTTATTGTATTTTAGGTCTTCATCAATATTGCACCTCTTGCTACAAATAGTACTGTCGTTAATATTAAAAGGGGATGTGAGAACACATAACACAAATACAAATGCAAAAACAAAATCATTAGAAAAAAATAAGTTAAAAGCGATAAATTTCAATAAAATTCTTTCACATATTTTATTATTTTATTTTTTATTGAAAATATTTTTAAAATTAATTACTTTGAATTTCAAGTGAAGTCATGTGTGTAATTCATTTGGATTTGTTCAGTAATTAGCTTGAAAAATATATTTATTTTTTTGTTAGTTATAAAAAAGAAGAATAAATTCTTTCGAAAATTATTTATCGTTTTAAAGGAATTTATTTTTATTAGATACGCCAAGTCAAATAGAAACATTCCAATAAGAACATTTTAGGTGTTTTCAATTGTATTAGTTTTTTTTTTGTTTTTTATTAAAATAATTTTAAAAGTATTTATTTGTGTTGCCATTCGTGCCTCAAAATATAATTTACAGCATAAAGTTTTTGTGATAATAAATATTAAAAAATTTATTTGTTAAATTGATATAAAACCAAAATATTTTTAAAATTAAACATAGTTTACAAACAGTTTATTTTAACTGTTGAAAACTGTCTTTGAATACTTGAGACTTTATTTTTGGTACTAAAATAAAAACACTTAATGCAGTTCTAAAGTAGTTTCCCTATTTATGTAAGGCTGAATTAAATTGGTGGTTCCTTTACAGTTACATTTCTTAAAATTCATGATATTTTCAGATAAAATAATCGTTCTTCTGAGACCGTCATTATGAATACCAACACGTATTCGAGCGCGACGTTATACTAAAAACATCGCAACCGTCGGCCACATTATTGAAGCGGATTCAGATTTGTCAATTCCTTGACTTTCTAAAGGCTTGGGGTTATCCACATGGCGAACTTTGCGTAAGGATTTAACTTTGAAGCCTTACAAGGTTTAAGCGGTGTTGGAATTGAAGCCGAACGAACATTCACACCGCCGGACATTTGCTCAATTCATTCAGGAGCCACCGGCTGGTTTGTTGAAAGAAACCATTTTTCCTCACATACTTGCCAGGGTATGTCAATAAGCAACATTGCCGCAACTGGGCTATTGAAAATCCTGGAGCGATTATTGAGAAGGTATTGCATGGACAACGTGTCGCTGTGTGGTGCGCTATGTGGTCTGGTAGAGTGATTGGGTTGTTTTTTTTCGAAAATGAGGCCAGAAATGCGGTAACAGTCAATGGAACATGCTATCGCGAGCTGCTTACAAATCAATTTTGGCCTATTATTGACGACGTGGATATCGCTGACATGTGGTTTCAGCAGGACGGTGCACATTTCACATAGCCAATGAAACGATTTATTGCAAACCAAATTTCCCGATCGCATAATTTCACGATAATTAGGATTTAATTAGCCAACCATATCGTGGGATTTAACAACACAGGATTGTTTTTAGTGTTGCTAATCTAATTGAGTTTAGTCTTAAAACTCAGAATCGGTGATGTAATTAACGAAGTGGGTCCGCCACTATGCCCAAAAAGTGAATAAAAACTTTGATTAAAGAATCATCTGTTAGCGTGGTCATGGTGGACATTTGCCAGATATCACTTTTCATTTTTAATTGCCGCACTTTTCTCTTCGTAGCACAACAAAAATTGTAATCATTTTAATCTAAACTTTTTGTATTAATCGTTTTAGAAAACAAACTTCTTTTTGAAAAACCCTTGAATACTTTTTTTCTAATTATTTGCTTTGATATTGTTATTGTTTTCTTTAAGTTTTGATTTTTACGTTTACTTCTTAATTCTATTGTTCTAATTCGGTTAATATGGTTTGCTTAATTTCTAGACTTTAGTAGGAAAATTGTTCTATTTACAGAACAAGAAATTTATATTCCCAGAAAGAGTAAAAAGACTTTTCATAACGAATTTAGCAAAAAATAGTAAGAGAAAAATAAAATTAAAACAAAAAAATCTTATATCGATGATACAGCTAAATAAGAGTCTTTGAAAGAAAACTTGTCAGTTTTATTTACAAGCGAACTGACGAGCTTGTTTTTCATTTAAAGGAATTAAAATTTTAGTGCTTTTCACATATTAATCTTTAACCATCACCTCATTATACAGTTAATATAGAGCTTGAGATCAATATGCGTTTAGCCGCAAATAATAACATTGGAGAAGTCAAAGAGTTTTGATAGCGCTATAACCGGTATTATCATTGGTCAGATTTAAGAGATGATTCTAGCAGGCACCCTAATTCGCCGAATTAACTATTATGAATATTCACTCTTCTTATTCTTATGAGATATCAAGATGACTTCTTTGCAATAATTGCCAATAATAAGAAGTAGATAAAAAAAAGGATGGAAATATTGAATTGTGACCACACAATTGCGTTAAAAACTAATGTTTCAATAGGACACTAAAAAAGTCTATTTTGGTGTTCTGTACTGAAATTCTTAAGATCAGTACACAAACATATTTACAACAAAAAATTCAAAATATATCTGTAATAAACACTAAAGATCACTAAACCTCAGTACTGTTAACATCACAACCGTGCACTATAAGAGACAGAAACGTTGCCGTAGTGTTTGTGCTCATCTATATATTATATTTTTATGTTTATACCTAAACACCAGATTTCAGAATTTTTAAATAAATTACAAGTTTATTTACTTTAACAACACAAAGTTTACACTACAGTCTTTACTTCACGAGGTTTATTTGCACACTAACTTTCCACCCAGACGCTGTCCTTTTATATTTGACCACTGGAAGTTTAGAAAAGTTAAGAATCTTCTACTCCCTTTGTATAACATTTTGTTGTTGTATGCTGTCCAAAATTTTTTATATATAACTTTTTTCTAATTTGGAACTAATCTAAGGGGTTTGCAAAGTTAAAATACGAAAAAAATTGTCCATATAACTTGGGGTCACACTACTGTCCATTTAATGTATAGGCGCCTGTATGTCGGTGTGTATTTTTGTTTTTATACTAATAAAGTTTCTTGTTGGAATTGTTTACTAACTACGCAGTTAGTAAACAGCATACCTATTTGTTGTTGTCTGTGTATAAAATTTCTACGCAGTTAGTAAACCGAAATTTGTTGTTGTCTTGCGTGCAAAGGTTTTCTTAGCAAACTAGGCAGTTAGTAAACAACATACTTAGTAGTTTACTTTATTGATTAATTATTTTCTTTTAAAACTTAAGCAAGACACCTCCGTAACATATTATATTATTTTCACAAACGATAAAATAAATTTTGTTTTTAGGACTACCCTTCAGGTGATGACCCCTAATCACGCAATGCATGGCGTGGCAGTAAATTAGATTATGGGGTGGAGAAGAAAGGTAGACGTGTTTTTAGACATTCGGTTTTAATTTTCTTATATTGAAATTAACAGGAAATACCTCTGGAGGGAGTTTATTCTACATACGAATTATTCTGCTAAAATGCGTAGTGCGATTCACCGGCCGATCAACCACAAATGGATGGGCCCTTAACGAATAACATATTAAACGCAAAAACGAGCAAGTAAAGGGAACAAGAACTCTAATTTCATTAAAGTACTCACCATTGTAGTAACGATAAAACATTGAAATACAACCCAAATTACGTCGATGCTCTAGAGAATCCATAGAGTTGGATACCCTACTGTCCCCAAAGAGCCTCTCTTGTACGCGATCAAGTAACTTCAATATAGACCTAACGGCGCCGGCCCATGCTATATCCATACGGATATAGGTGGCATAAATAGTACGAAGATTGCATGGTGTGAAGTATCTTTTACACTTCTCAGAAAAGCGAGGCACTTGAAAGCTTTTTTAGAAACCTGAAACACATACTTAATCTACCGAACATTACAACGCAAAGAACATCAAGAGCTTCCGATTCCTTTATATTTACATCACCAATAGGTTGTATAAATGGTATTAAGATCGGATGAAGAGAAGTATCTTTCACTCCGTATCAGACAACCGAGAGACTTGAAAGCTTTTTTAAATACCTGAAACATATGCTTAAAACATTTAACATCACACAATAACATCCAGAGCTTCCGATTCCATAATGCTTACATAAACTATAACAACAAGATGAAGGCTTACACACGTCTATATATAAGCATGCAACACTGAATATTACGGGTATTAAAATCGACTCTATTTACAAGACACTATTCGTAGATTGTTGTGAGATCGTGAATGAGCGTATCATTCACATTTTGCCTTTTGGACCCTACCTCCAACTGGTTTGTCCAATTGCTGAATGCCTACGATTGACAATGGTTCTGGCTGGCAAAGAAGGCCATTTACAAAAATAAGAATTAGGGTAAGAGAAAGAATGAGGCTTTGCAGTATCCCTAAATTAATCTTGAACTCGTTTGCTGAAATCTTATCTAAACAACTTGCATAGTGTGATTCCTGAGAAAATTCGACATAAATCTGAAGAAATTATCGCCGACACCAAAAGCGACAAATGTGTGTTCTTTAGCGTGTTGTTTTTCTTTTCAAACACTGAATGCACGCACTAAGAATATTTCTTGTCTAGTTATTGCTTAACTAATATTTATGCCTCATCTACTAAAGTTTTCCGAATTGTAAAAAATTTTAAAAATACCACATGGCAGGTAAAACATTGCACACATCACAATAGCTGTAGAAAACAGTGCTTAATTTACACCTTCCCAATATGAATAGTTGCGACTCTTGCAAATATCTGAACATTAAATGTAATAAGAAAATTGTTTGCGTGTTCGCTCGATGCCAATTCAAGTGTCAGGAAACTGGTAAAAAGACATGAATGCGAAAATTGATTTTTAGTTATTTATGCTGAAAAGTTGTTATACATCACTCATCATAAAAATATCGTAATCATTTTGTGTATTTTTACTCATATGAAAAATGCTTTCTTTAATGTTGGTTGATCTTATTTCCTCTTTTATATTATTTTCCATTTTTGCTATGATTGTAAGCCTTTCGTTATAAAAAATTTTATCGGCTTGTGAATGTATTATAAGTGGAAATAATTATATCAAGTTTATATCAAATATTTTAGAACATCGAAATATAACCGAAAGAAATTAAGGCAACGGACGTATGTAATTAATGCAAAAAGAAACCCAGTATTAAATAAAATTTGAAAACCAGAGAGGTAAAATAAAAAATTCGCTAAGAATGAAAAAACTAAAACTAAAAAAACCATCAAAAATAAACCGTAAGGATGTACTGTTTTTGTAAACGGAAAAATGTGTTTTACACTAAACATACGGCTTAGGGTGGCCCTTCAAAAAGTCGAATTTTAACAGTTCAGTATTTTTGATAAAAATTATTGCAGCAAATAATTTACATTTTGTACCTTATAAGTTTAAATTTATTGATTTGACAAAGGAAATGTAAAAGAGAAAACTAGTGCTTATAAAGTTATAATTTTTTACATTTACTTTTTCCTGTATATGATAGTTTATTTTGTACACGAAAATGTACAAAAGTATTAAAGCTTTAGTAAAACTTTGACGTTCGCTTTTTTACTGAAGTGGGCTTGCACTGGGATTTTAAGCTATTACCAGCTTTAACAGGAGGCGAAAAAGTGGATGAGTTACCAATATTTATATCACGTGACCTCATTGAGAAATTACGTCTATTTCCTGCTTTGGAAAGTGCAACTGGAAAGAAGCAGGCATTGAACTGTTTCCAATACTGTCCAGGAATATGACATTTAGGAACAAATAAAATGTAGGATTTTTGATACTGTTTACAAATCAAATTTGACGTGGGATGATGTAAATTCATACCTAATTTCTGATACAACATCATAAACTCAGGGCGTATAAATGGAAAATGTACTGAAGTTGAAAACTTTGTACAAACGTTGGTGCTGTAGACATCATAAACACGAGGTTATTTTAAGAAGTGTCTTTAAAACCAAATTTAACCAATAATTTAAAAAAGCCTGGCCATAATTGAATTTAAGATGGTTTCGATTTGGAATAGATTACGAAATAACAAAATGTTGTGTCTAAAAATCAACCGGTTGTGTTATAAATTTTGCTGAATCTATGTTTAAAGAAAAACTACCAACAAATGATTAACAAGCAGTACTTAAAATCACTTTGATATTTATTTAAAACGAGTACAACTACCTAAGAGCAATTCTAAGACTATGTTTCTTAAACTTGACGCTCTTTACAATGCAATAAAATAGTTTTATTAGATTGTAGAATACCATATTCCACATTGGCAAAAGTGGTTCAAGGTTTGACAGAGGCAGCAAAAAGAGATGTTAAGCTGATGGAGGTATTACGTGATAAGATTTACACCTGCGCCTGGCCTAAGCCGTATTCAGATGGTGGTCATACGTCATTCACGCCCTAGGAAGCCGAGGACTAATTCTGGCAACAGGTCATTCCTAGTTGCAATTTCAGCCGTTCTAAAACAGGGTTGCAAACCACTACTCCTTGCTGAAGAGCTGGAGACTATCCAACTCCTGGTCCAGAATACATGAAGCTTAATATAATTAAGAACATGACGACATTCATACCCACTGGACCTGGACCATTCATTGTGTTCATTGTGAATGATCCGACCCACAAACTCAAACGTGGACCTCGAAACACACAGCCACCACGATACTCCCAAAGGGCAGTATCAAAATCAGTCAGGGAACAGCTAAATGCCTAAAAAGACAAATAGCAGAACTCTTGGGCTTTACTGATTCCCGTGAAAATATGGTGGATTTTCCAGTTGGCTCCTTGTTAGCCTTAAAGGGGACTGGGCTCCCTTTTACCCCGCAAGACACAAGTCTAGATGGTTGTCTGATCCATAAAGCCTTATAAATGTGCCCTCGGGGGGGGTAGCTGATGCAGGTTTATAATTATTACATTCCTCCATCAGGAGGAGCAAAAACAAAATGTTCTAAAGGTTGTATTCTAGCAGCAATAAAAAATAAAATCATTCAAATATACATATTAAAATTCGGTTAACAGTAGACATCAGTTTTGGGGTTGCATCAGGGAAAACTGTTGGGGTAATATCCTGTTAGAAAAGTTAGATACGTACGAAATAGATGTTGTATATCCAAGCGACCACACCTACGTACCAGCTTACCCTAATAGACAAAGCTCTAGAATTCACTTTTTTCTAACGAACACATTGAGACTATATCCCCAGCAGTCGTTAGAAATGATTTAAGCTCTGATCACTTACCAGTGTATAATTCTCACTCAATACTACCAGTATTGAAGTTTGACCTTAATAGGATAAATTCAAGAACTATTAATAGACATTTAATATTGTCGAATGCAAGTGACATTGTTCTTGAAGAACATATCGACTATATGATAGAAAATTTCACAAATATTATATAGTTGTTATACATCAGTGCCAAAAAAGACAATATTTCTTCCCAAGGAAAACTTTACCCCTGCACCTAAGGATATTAATACAGCAAAGAACCACAATGCGATGAAACTGGCAAAGATTTAGAGACCTAAAGAATTACAAGAAATGGAAATATTAACGAAGTAATAAGGGAAGAAATTAATAAGTTAATAAATAGATCATGGGATTACCTTCTATCTACTTTAGATACAGGTTCTCCTCCATTTTGGAATCTTACAAAAATTTTAAGAAAGAGGGCCAAAAACATAGCGAAAAATGTAAAGTTTTATCTAATAACTTTTCTGTGAATCATTCAATATCAGCTAATCTTAGTAACCGTGATACTAATCAATCGTTTCGCTAATTAATAATACACTTCAATCTTTCCATTCGGTAGTTCCAAACTCCACAAACCATATTTTAATAAATAGTTCGGATATTTCCTACATTATGAAAAATCTAAAACAAAGAAAGTCGCCAGGACTTGATGGTATAAATAACAGATGTTTGAAAGCCCTTCCTCAAAATGGAGTCAAATATTTAACTATTATTATTAACGCATGTTTGAAATAATGTTATTTTCCAAAGAAAGACTTCAAAGTCATTGCTGTAAAAAAGCCTTATAAACCATCAGATATTCCTTTTTCATACCGGCCAATAAGTCTTCTGTCTTACATTAGCAATATCTTTGAAAAAGTTTTTAAAACAAAATTAATAAATTTTATCGACTCCCACAATATAATTCCTCCCCATCAATATGGGTTCCGCAGTAAACATAGTGTACAGTAAAAGCTCTTCTAAGAACAAAATCTAATTTTAATAATCAGAATTCGACTGGAATGATACTGCTAGATGCCAAAGCAGCCTTTGATTCAGTGTGTTATGATGGAATTGTCTATAAAATGATTCGATTAAACTTCCTTATAAATCTGATCTAAATCATTTAAGCTTTTCTTTCTTTTCGTACTTTTAAATTCCACATTGGCTCTCATGTCATGTCTCTCGCCAATACTATACAATATATACACATATGACATCCCTGAAATGGATTGTTGGACATTGTCAGTTTTTGCAGATGATACGGCAATTCTCTGTTCTGAAGTACTTGCTACAGTAACCTACAAAGAGCGACAGCCCCAATATTAACATACTTCAATAAATGGAAAATAATATTAAACAGCGACCATACACAGGCAATATATTAATCACTAGGAAAAGAAAACCCTGCTTTATTCGCCAAACAAGCACTGAACTAAACAATTCCATAATTCAATGGGAGAAAAAGTTAAATATCTGGGAATTATGCTCGACTCCTAACTCAAACTTAAAGACCACATTCCATACGTTACAAATAAAATGAATATAGTAATTCGTCTATACTGAAATCGATTTTTCATGAGGTAATGTTTTACGCAGCCCATGTCTGAGGTAACAGCGCAAAATGTCACATAGCAAAACTCCAAATTGCACAAAATCAATTGTTAAAATGGTTTTCCATCTTCTTTGGCATTTTCTACGCAATTTTTTTAATAAAACTGGAGGATGAGAGTAAGCAAATCGGAAAAAAATTCGCCATATAGCTACAGGTCACACCTAATACTTTATTAGGAAATGATGGAGTAATATATTCCACTATTACTTATATTTATTTTTTACTTCAGCTGTTTTATGTTATAGTTAGTTTTGGTTTTTATTTATTTATATTCTTTTTTGCTTTCTTATTTTTAATATTTTTGTTTTGACAGATGTTTTGTTACATAATTGATAAAATTTAGAGATGTCTTTGATTTCTTCGCTAGAAGATTATTTACTCGTAAAAAATTACCTCAAGCTGAGATGATTTGTACATAGAAATATACAATTTGATGTAATGGAAAGTTTTTAATGTGATGCAATGGCACTTGAAAGTTATTACCTTTGCTGTTTTAACAACAAATGTCATTTAAAAAAAAAAATAGTTCGCCTTAAATTAAATTTCTTCGAAAATAAAACTAAGTAAATAATAGGCATCAATCACTATTCTGATTATAGATTTTTTTTACCTAAATTGGATACCTGATTGTTTGAAGTCATACCTATATAGTATTAACAGGAGATCTTGGGATTTCTCATAAGTTCATTCCTTGAAAATTCTATGGCAGGAACCCCTGGTGGACTAAACTAACAACTTTTATAATCTGTAATGCCTAAAAATAAGATTTAGATTAATGAATTTCTAATTTTGTTTTGACTTAAGTTCGCGAGGCAGCGCCATCTTTACGTTATGTGGAACTGGCGGCTGATAACGACCGTAGCCACCAGTTGTTTATACATTACCCGTAGATGTGGTATACGTGTGTGTGGTGGCGATTGGGTATATAAATAGGAACTTTATGAACAAAGAGGCAGTTACACGACCTGTAGGGTCAATATTTAGATTGGAGCATATCGCCCGACAATATTCCTGACTTATCTCTAGCTAATAACGTTTTTTACTGCTTTTTACTCAGCACGGTTTCCGCCTACAATCGCAACTGGGAGAGATCGGAGCAGCGTAAATTGTGTCCTAGTGGTTTTTACTCTGCACAACCATCGAACTGGATATTTCCCTCATCCACTATCCGCTAACCTGTGGTACTGAGCATAGTACAAGCGAATCGAGCTAAGGTAAGTACGGTTATTTTTCACAGAGTTTTGGTCCTTGCAATAACTAGTGCGCCTACAGTCGACACTCAGAGAGATCTGAGAAGCATGTGATTGTGTTCTAGTGGTTTTACTCTACACAGCTTCCAATGAGCTGGATGTTTCCCTCGTCCGTGGCCATGATTGCACTTCATAAGGACTTCATTAAGGTCGTAAGAAAGACGAAAGACTTAAAACTAATGAATCCAGATGTTTTATTTAATTTGAAACAACACGGACATTAATGCCGTTGTCAGAAAGCAGGAACAATTGATGTTTCAAATTAATAACTATGATTTAAATGTTATTGTGCTGGACTTCATGAATTAGTAATAAAAAAATTCAAAAAGCTAAATGGATCTTGTATTTTACTTCTACTTTTATAGGTGCATTTTAAATTGGTATATCGAAACTTTTTCTGGCATCCTACTTAACGTTTGTATGCATATTGTATGTAATAAAATTATCAACTATTAAAGTACCCGACAGATAATAAGAATGCTATGTGTCATTCAGAGGTTGCAATACTAAAAGTAATTTTAAGCACATTCAATATATATTGATCGAAATAAGGTTATATTACATCTGCCATAATGCAGAAATAGTTTTGAGGTACAAATAAAGATATGAGAACTCCAGTAAGTTTTGTTAGGTATAATTTTTTTTATTCTTAACAATCTGTCACAGATAAATGAAAATAGTCTCAGGATGATTCTATAATGATTTTAATAATTTTTATGACATAGTTTAAACAGCGAAATTTTCTTGTATGGAATATCTAGCTTTGAAGTATACTTTCGAAATACTTAAGGCCCATCAAATACAAATGGCATCGACAAATATTAAATATCACGACGTATATCACATTAGAAAAGCATCAAAGCAGATAAGAAACAAATACCACTACCACAGAATTATTTAATTTCTTAGAGTGCCCTTGAAATATGAAAAATACTTAAAATTATTCGCTGGATACTTGGTTTATACACAGTATAAAGTATAAGCATAAGTATAAGTATTTAATATTGTGGCGTTTATTCCTTTTAATAACCATTTTGTTGTATTGAGTTCTTTTATTGCAAAATAACAAAACAGTACTTTAGAGTTTTATATAGAGAAAAACGATTTATTTACTTTCAATACATACAAACTAAACACGATGTTAACTTTGTTGTCTATAATCTCTGATAACTGAACTTGAATTAATTTATTTTCCCAGCAAGTGGTATTTATATAGTTGTTTTAAGGGCTACTCGTATATACAAGAATATTCAACTTTAATATAACATCATATTGCTGTTATTATTATTATTATTAATTAATAATAATAATAAAAAAATAATAATAGCTTGCTTGGCTGTGAGTTTTGTTTTCTGTTATTTAGCTTATTTCGTGGAATTTCTGTGTGTATAAGATTTCTTAGACAACTACGCAGTTTGTATAACACACAATAGGTCATTTTGTTTAATTTACTCACTGATAATTATTTTCTTTGAAAATGTATACAAATCATCTTTGTAACAATATTGCAGAAACATTGTTACTATTTTTGCATCGCATTTCTTAATTTTGAGTTTGAAAAGAGTTTTCAGGATTTTTATTTTTGCAGCGGTCTTTGATATAGTAATGGAATATCCCATATATAACACTACATAAGAAAAAAACCTATGTTTAAATAATATGCTAAAATAAATCCGAACATTTTTTAATAGCTGATAACAATATTTTGAATTTAATAACCGGATTAATAAAAGTTTTGATTTAAAAAAAAAATAATTTTATATAATTACTCGATCGATTCCATTTTTATAAAAAATAATAATAAAATTAACATTTTTCTGATACATAAATCTAATTTTTTAATTAATGTGATAAATTTGTGTTAAATTTTAAATGCTGCACTTCAATTTGTTAGATCTTAATTAAAACTATTTACCTGGTTATAACATTAAAACAATTTGACTAATAATTTTAAAAATAAAAATTGTTTACTTTTATTTCAGGGACAGAAAATGACATTTGCATGTAAAATCTGGTAAAATTTGTCATTTTTTAAATAGAAAAAGATAATCATAAATAAGTATACAAGGGGAAAATATTTAAAATGGTAAACATAACATAATAAAAGCATATCGTTTTATTAACTACATTCTTATACGCATAACAATGTTTTTATTATTTACTCACGAAAGCTTGTACTTGATAAGAATATCTTAATTATTTATAACATTTACACAAGAATATGATTGCTTGATTTATAAAACATAATTGTTTAATTAAACAAGTCAAGTTTATCAAGGTTTTATATGACATGTGCGTATGTTTTCCGACGGGATTTGATTTAATTGGGTATGATTTTACGTCATCCCGTTTCAAAATTGGTTTGTAAACATACCAACTAAATTTTATATTAAACTTATTTTGCATTACTTTATATTCGTTTTTGGTAATTAGAATCACTGATGTTCCCAATTTCATGTTTTTGTTAAGTAAGAATATCCTTATAGGAGTTAATTACCTTAAAGTTCTCTCTAAAGCTTAACCCAAAAGGATTCTTTTTCTAATTTATTTCTTAATGTATTTTTACATTATTTGATATTACTTCTTCATTCTCATTGAAAACAAAGGCAATTATTACAATAACTCTTTATTTTTAATAACTTTTTTGCAATAAATATGAAGAGTTAAAAAATATATAGTTTTGTCTTAGTCCTTTCACATTCGGCAATATATACCAACACGGATCAACTTTTTTTTTTAATAGATAAATTTCAACACATCGAGTAGACATAAAATTCGTGTTTTATGCTGACAGAGACTTTTGATGTCTTTGTTATTTTCTGTTGTTGTATTGAAGATATGGATGGCAACTTACATATGCTGATACAACATATAGTGTAGACTAAGCTAAATCAATTTTGAAAAGTATATATACCTGATCTTAAGTCGCATTAAAATTATTCATTTTGCAACAATTTTTAGTAATTTCAAAATCATTTAAATTATTTTGTTTAGTGTTTGCAATAAATACTTTTTCTAACTAAAAGTTTTTCCAAGAGTTAAATCTTATTTATTTAAATTTCAAACTTTTTTTTATCAAGTTTTAAGTATACACGACACATTGAATATGTGTGTTTATAGACAAAACTGGTTTACAGTAAAGCTGTCAAGTATAAAAGCTACAAACTCAAAGTTTTAAAACTTTGGCACTAATATGTCAACACCGACACAAAAAATTATTAAAGTAAAATCTGAGAAATAAATAGTATAAAAATTATAAGTTGGTAAATCCTTTCATTTTACATGTCAATATTCAAGACAAATGGTAGTTTGATTGACTTAAAATAGAAGTAATAACAAATAATAAATAATTAAAGGCATGTATGTGTATTATAAATGAGAAATCATTTATATTTTCAAAAAAAATATCAATACAAGCAATTTTATTTCGTGCTTGATTCCTTTAAATAAATATTTCATGATATTCTCATAAAATATTTATTACAAAAATTTTTATTAAAAATAAACATCTTATGATATTCTCATAAAACATTTATTCAAATAAAAATAAAAATATTTGAAATGTATTGTAATGGGGGAAAGCACATCCATATCGCAATTTCACTATAGAAAAACCTAAGAGTCTTATATCTAAAGCCAAACTGATTCTATGAGAATTTTTCATAAAATCAACATAGCATAGACAGCAAGACTTAAAGACACTTCCATACAAACACTACAAAACATTTCAAAACAACAAAAAACATTGTTTATTTTCAATCATTTCTACATAAGGGTTTCCATTGAAAACCATTCATATGTAATGTGAAAATTCCACAAAATTAAAAATATTTGTAAGTAATTTTACAAAATTCTAAAAAAGCAACGGGCACATGCAATGGAAATAACTAATTTATAATTATTCGGAATCATTTTTAATATAAAATATTAAAATATTTTTATTTTTATTTGAATAAATGTTTTATGAGAATATCATAAGATGTTTATTTTTAATAAAAATTTTTGTAATAAATATTTTATGAGAATATCATGAAATATTTATTTAAAGGAATCAAGCACGAAATAAAATTGCTTGTATTGATAATGATTCCGAATAATTATAAATAACAAAAAAAATATCTAAATAAGTTTATTTTATCAATCAAAACACACAAAGTATAATAAGTAAACGCATTGAAAATCGTAAATCGTAGAAACATTTTATCAGCAAAACTAACAATCTCCCTTATTCTGCGTTTCGATTCGGATCGTAAATTTCTCAGTTTGACAACTTTGGTATTCTACGTTTCGTTCCCCGTATCAACTCGATTTGTTTTTCGATTGTTTGTATTCTGCGTTACGATCGTAGGTAAGTTTTTTCAAAATTTAAATTAACAATTACTAATGGAAAGTTTTTCGATTTTTATTTGTGTATTAAAAAAAGTGTAAAATTATAAAATATAAAAAAAAATGTGAGTATAAATTTATTTTGTAATAAATTCTGTTTTTTTGTAACTTTAAAGTTTTATTTAATTTATTGCAAGTCAAAGGCAACGAAGGATGATATTACGTCTGGATATTATAAGCGTCTAATGGAAGAAGAACAGGTATTCTGGGTAGAAGTTGCCAGAGCACTTAACGTAATAAGACTCCCAATAAAAACTGATATTGCGTGAAAGAAAGTATGGTATTTTAATAATGCGTTGCATATTTACGCTTATTAAAAATATATTTTAAGGTATGGATTGACTGGGAAAGTTATGCAAAATGCATGTTGACAACAAACAAACAGGAAATGATGGGCACTAGAGGAGGCTACTGTCGCTTTCCTTGAGAAAAAAGTAATTCACCTGGCGGCCTTGGAAACAAGTACATGTGGCATTAACGGTATAGTGGATTTTGGAGTGGGCAGCGAGGTGCCAGATAAAACGCGTGCTACCAAAATAGACATTTCCGTTCGTTCGGAAGATCTTGTTGAAGTAGTTACTACTTCAAAAAGGCATCAGCAGCTTAGTGCAAAAGAAGGCACGCCGTCTCTTCTGAAAGAGCAAATAACTGCTCAGAAAGAATTTCCCAACGATGTTAGAAAATATACTGAAACCATGTTGAAAAAGTATGACGAGATGTCTGCACATTTACGGCTCATAAATCGCTCTTTAGAAACACAGTCTGACATTGCTGCATAACAGTTGGAAGAGAAGCAGCGTCACAACAAGGTTAAAGAGGAATTGCTGAAAAAAAAATGGAAATCAAGCTGCAAGTGTTACAACTGGAGCATCCTTCTATAGATTTAGATTCAGATTAGAAGATCACGATAACCCAATCTTTTATTAACCTTTACTTTAAGTAAAAATGTGATATTTTATTTAAAATAATTTTTTTTTGAGTTTTCTTTTCATCATCATTTAAATAAATTCATGCTTTTTATATACATATATATACATAAAATAAACAGACTCAAAATATGAATTTATTTAAATGGCACTGTTTGTTGTTTGGCGTAATCCTTTAAAGCGTCTAGAAAGAGAACAGTATGTTACTTCGAAAATGATGTGCTACGGAATCGTAATCTGATTATCGACTTTCGTCTTCTCCCTCTTCGGTAGAACTTGCAACTTCGGTTTCAAACATATCAGAGTCTTCAACGCGGTAATGTTTGGCTACAAATAGCGTTTGCTTAGAACCCTTTCCGCACTTAACTAATGAGTTTATTTAACTATAGTTATCACAATATTTAGTTCTTATATATGTATTTATCACTTTTTATTCATACAAATTTACTTTTTATAGTTTCGCAACAGATATGTTTACAAAATTGTTTATTTTTATGTTTCTATTTCATACGTTTCATAACAAAGCATACTCTTCTCTTCTTCTTTTTCTTTCGACTAGGTTTTTTTTAGAATACCAATTTTTGATTAGAGCGTAACTTTAATAAATATCTTTTTTTCTTTTTAACGATCTTTTTTATATATTTTTTTCTTCTCGATACTTCGCTTTCCTTTAGAAAGCCTCTTCAGGAAAAAAATTTTTATTTTTGAAAACCAAAAATTATTAACATATTGAAAAAATTTTTTCAAAACATTTGACAAAAACATATAAAATATTTTTTCATACATACATACAAAAGTTTAAATTTTCAAATATTCAAACATACAAAAACAAGGAAACGGAAATAACAAATAACAAATTCTCTCTTATGAAATAATTATAACAAATTATGTGCCTTTTTAATTAAGTACTTGTAATTCTGAGCTAAATTGTCTGTGTCTGTCTTGAAATTTATTCTCCTTACATTTGGTACATTAACAATTTCTAAAATTTCTAACATATAACGTCTCTTGTAGTTTTTTTCTATATCTAATACTGATGTTTCATTAAACTTTGGATAATGACTATATTTCTTACAATGTGAAGATAAGGATATCTTCTATGCTGAAATATTTCTAAATTTTTGATCACACCTGTGACCAGCTAATCTTGTTTTAAGTTTATTTTTTGTTGTCCCAATATAAACTTTGTCACAGTTCACTTGGTCATTTCCTCCACATGGTATCCTGTATACTACATCAGATATTTCCATTTTTCCTATTTTATCCTTCATACTGCAAAATAATTTATTTAATGTGTTATGTGTTTTGTGTGCAATTATATATTTATCTGTGTCATATATTTTACACTTTCTTAATCTTTCTGATATTCTAGGAACATAAAAATCTTCTTAATTCCTTAGTTATTTTGGGAAGAGAATACTCATTTATTACCGTGACCTTCCCTGGAAGTGGGCTGATTCCATTTGCGTTAATGTGATGTCCGAGAAAATCAATTTCTGGAGCACCAAAAATATATTTCGCAGGATTAGCTTTTATTCCAAATTGCTTAAATCTCTCAAACAGAACTTTTAGGTGAATGAGATGTTCCTCTTCAGATTTTGAAAAAATGCAAAAGTCATCAATGTAGACGAAAACAAAATCGAGTCCTCTGCAAATTCCATCGATGAAACGTTGAAATGTTTATCCAGCATTGCACAACCCAAAGGGCATTCTCAAAAACTCGAATAACTGAAATGATGAGGTAACAGCAGTCTTCGGAATATCATCTGGATGCAGTGGTATTTGATAAAAAGCCTTAATTAAATCAAATTTTGAAAATATTACCGTTCCATGAAGATTCATTTGAAAATCAGTGAGGTATGGTATAAGGTATTTGTCTGCAACAGTGGATTTGTTAAAGGCCATTCACCATTAGGTTTGAGTACCATATGAATTGGATTTACCGAATTGCTATATGACCATAAGTTTTTATCTCTGTACCGTTAGCAGCAAATAGTGGCAGTTTTTGAAGTGACTTACCGTTTTTACAAGGATACATGGAAATTTCAGCTCCCGTATCAATAAGAAACTGTATTTTTGAATGTTTTTCAGTTACAAATAAATTTCTTCTACACAAATGGTCGAGGAACTTGTATGAATCAAATTTAGTTTTTTGGAGTAACGAACTTGCAGGGTTTAATGCTTTTGAGCGTTTTTTTAGCAAAACACCAACATATCCCGGATTCTTCAACGAAACATCCCTTGAGCGAGGCCGTGCTTTGCAATTTGAATGGACTGCATTTCGAGGGCGTCGATTCTATCGATACTATTATCGAGATTCTTCGAAAAATGTTTTTCCTGTGAAATTGGAGCTATTGCAAAAGCAAACATCGAGGTTGAGTTTGAAAAGGCCTCAACAATTTTATCGGCTTGGTGTGATAATTTATTAACATCACTTGTTTCACAAACAGCCAAAATGCTCTTCACCTTATCAGGCAAACGTTCCAGAAAAAGGATTTTAAGAAAATCATTACTAACCTTACCATTTGAAAGAGATTTCATGCGTTGCAGTTAATGGGATGGCGTCTGATCTCCAATGTCTATTCCACTTAGCAAGCGTTTCAATTGGTGTTGCACTGATTTTGCAAATGATTTAATTATGCGGTCTTTAAGCGCCTCTCGGACTGATCCTATCCTATCTGCAAAAACAGGCATATTGATTGTTGCTCTTATCAGAAAAATTAAGTGTTCTTATAGGGATCAGCAGTTGTAAATAAGAAATCATTTACATATATTTCCAAAAAATTTCTAAATAAGTTTATTTTATTAATCAAAACACAAAAACTATTAAAAGTAGACTTATTGACAAACGTAAGTCGTAGAAACATATATCAGCAAAACTAACAATGTAAAAAATGATACTTTGATTTAAAATATTTTATGAACGCAAAGTATTTTTAATATATATATTCAATATATATTAAATTGTATATATGAATATATACAATTCAGCCATTTTACGGAGTCTACTATTTAGGTGATTGTATTTCCATTTTTTTTTTAATTTTGAAAAGTATCGTAAAAAGCACATCTCTGTATGAAGCAGTGTTCGAAAAAAAAAACTTAAGTACGCTAGTATTTTAGACTATAGTTTTTGAGATCAGTACACAAACACATTATTTCTGGAGGAATACTAAATGCATTTATGTATGTGTACGCAAAAAAAAAAAATACCGTACAGAACTGAACCTAGTGATATTTTTTTAGCGTACTTTAGTGAACTTTTTATGCATGTGAACATTTAGTGGTTCTGTTGTCTTCTTTATGGTATTTTTAGTGGGTGCGTATTTTCCTTTAGGGTAATTTTTATCGCTACGCGGTTTTCTATACCGTATTTTTTAATGATGTATAACGTAAAAGTTCAACTTAAAATTCTAAGAAAGCGACAGAAACCAAGATTTTAAAAACGATCCTAAAGTATTCGCAAGTAAAAGTTTATGATTTGTTTATATATAAGCTCGTACCTAACTTAACGGTACATGGTGCCAACTCTGTAAAAGTACATTTTTAAATTTCTATTCTATATTCATACTGGCAAATTACAGTGGAACCTAAATATATATGCACTTTAGGCACAATCCATATGTCAAAAATTCTCATTGTCAGCAATAGCTAAATGCGATTTTTACGGGGCGTTATATAGTTTCTTTTTTTGTTTTATGTTTAGTCATTTTCAGGGCAATCTAGCGAATTTATCTCATTTTTAATTTCTACACAATGGGTTTTCTAAAACAATAATATTTAATATGCAAAAGTATACGCTCTTATTTAATATTAGATTTCATCGCAAAGACTAGGCGCTAGATATACTTGAGCTTATTGATTAGGGTTTATTAGGGTTATTGTTGAGAGACTATATATTAATTTTTTAAACCAAATTTCCCACTGTGTAGTGGAATTAATAAGTCATGTCAATAACTTATAACTAAAAGCATTAGAAACAAAGGCTGTATGTGTAAAGAAAAGAAAATTAGTTTTGATTAACTATCTCTAATACTAAAACTATTAGAGATATTTAATTATTATAAATATTATTAATTGCCTCGCTTAACCAATTTAATAAAATTTCACATAAATCTATTCATAAGTTTTCATGTATTTTTCATTTTCACAAATAACAATAGTACATCTCAATAGTTAAAACTTAGTTCTTTGCAGGGCAATAACAACAATACCATCTTATTTAAAGTACTTTGCTTGGCCGGATACTTTCAACACCAACACATATTTTTTCATCCTCTATTTGTCTTGGCGTCGTTTCTCTCTCCGTTGTTGGGCTTTTGTAAAGAGTTTTTCCTTAGGCTACTATGATTTCCACTTACAAAGATTAACACACTCTTAAAAACATATATAAAACTAAAACATGTAAGTTACTGCTGGAAATATTGGAAGAAATAGAAATTTTTTTTAGACGGAAATACATATGCAGATAACACAAAAAGGAAAATAACATAGTAAATTTTGCAAATAATACCGGATGTCAATCTGAGCTTTTACACAGCAGACATACAATTTCTTTTCCTGGATGGGCTTAAAAGCTCAAAAAAGGGCTAGACTACAATTATTAAAAATAAAATAAATGTGTAGAAATGTGTTTGAGAATGCAATAATATGTATGACATTAATTAATGTACAACATTTATTTTCGAAGGCATAAAAAGTCACTTGTGTTAAGAATGTGTAGTTAAATTAATTAAATTTCTACACACAACCATTAGGCGAATTCAGACTGCATGGCGAGTGTGCTCTTTGGTAATGGTTAATATCTGAATATCATTATCGGGCGGAGATTCACCTTAAACCATCATTAAAAGAAATATTGTTACTTACGTTCTCTTAGAATGTCATAATTCATAACTGTGTTACTTGGGTCGTTACAACTATACGTGTTATAGTGCTATACTTTCAAGCATACTTTCTCTCTTTATAAACGAATTTTGTGTTCGGGTATCTGATCATATTTAACAGATTTCCTTTTTGTAGAGAAATTTTGATGTCTTTATTCCTGATAGAATCCATTGCGGCAAGTAGACTTGGAGACATAAAGTAGCAGGCCAGTTTTATTTTATTGTTGATGACAAAAAGCATATGTCGATGTTTTTCCCCTAAATTATTAATGCGCCATCTACAAAGCAACATATCGAATGATCTTTAAGGCTAAAATATATGACATCCTTAACTGTGCTACAGCTTGTTCAGTATAAGAGCATGCAGACGATCCAAGCTGTACGTGGGCTTTAACCTCGTTTGCGGTAAAGTCTGTAGTGGTCTGATGTTATATTTTGTTCTTCGCCATGAGAGTTTTGTTAATATGCCGTTTAGTCAACTCGTAGCCCATAAAGATTTATAGGATGAGAGACATATCTTTACCATACATAGTGGTAATGTTAAAGAGAAAATGGGCTTCTATATGGCTATAGATTTTTACCTCCTACGAATAATGTTCTACGTTGACCCAGCAGATAAATTTAGATATGTACCACAAACCATATCTTTTGTAAAACGGCATATAGCAATTTCAAATTTTTAATTAAATTAAATTAAATTTTTTTTTTTCTAACAGAAACATTAATCTGTTACATTTAAACCTTTGGGTACAATGGATATTGCGGTATGACTTGTTGTACTTTTAAGTTGTAAAATTTACGATCGATAAAAACTCATATAAAAAGTGAGTAGCTGTGTAAAGCAGTAATGAACCAGTGAGTTTTTGTGGGTACCACCCACGTATTAAAAGTAAGAATGTACAACCTTTTAAGTTTTTAACAAAATTCAATCTAAGGGTTTTGTGCACCAAAAGCGTTATTGCCACAATTGCTCTCGGTATTTTTCTATACATAAGAAATAACAAAGTAGGATTAATATTTAAACGTTATATTGATGCACCGTTTTCACTTATTTGGTTTTGATATGCTATAATGAAATATGAATTTAATAATTGCTTTTGGGTTTATTGTATTAAAATTGCATTCATGTAGTATTTAAAACTAAAGTTTACATATTTATATTCGAGGTATATACTTTACGTAAGCAGACATTGTAAAAAGGTTTCGATCAATTTGTATCTCTGGCCCAGCTAGTGCTGTACTAATTGGAATTGTGAAGAAAAATGGTGAAAAACATTTTTTACAACAAATTATGAAGTTTATTGCTAAACGTAAGTTTAAGTTGTTCTTTGAAAACCAAGCTCCTGAGCACGGCTTCAAATTAAGCTTGATGGATTGCTTTGAACACTTTTCTGAGCAGCAGTAATGTTGGCAGCCGATCTTGCAGTACTTTGTCATCGATGCTTGGGCCTATCACCCACAGACCCTCTTTCTTCGAAATCACTCACTACACGATAAATAGCGCGTTTTGTTGAAACGTTGTTTCTCCCAAAAATTTCACGAAACTTACTCATCGGCTGAGTAATCGATGATTGATTTTGATAAAATGTTTTAACGTATAAAATACGTTAGTTTATCGAAGATTTTTCCATAATGAATTAAGAATAATGTTGACCAAAAAAGCGGCAAAAGAGGTAGTATTCCTTCCCAGCGGACACCATGTATATTACTTTAAGTAGTTTCAATTTATTATTAACGAAGAAAATCATATACAGTGCACTCGCGATAATATGAACTAATTAAAACAAGGGCAGTTCAAATTTTTGGGATTGTTCATATTTACAAATGGCATAAAATTTTAATACAACCAACTCATTTACATACAACCTAAAGTTTCTTCCTGCAAAATGAAAGTTTAATTTAAATATTTTAAGTTTTATTTTATTTTAAAACATAACAGGAACTTTTTCATTAAGTTTGTTTGGAACAAACATAAATATACCACTTATTTTTATACATACATATGTATGCATATAAATGTAAAGTTAATGTTCAAAGAAGTCAGTTATCTTATTTTGCCGTTTCTTTTGCTCGAGAACTTTTAAAACTGCCTTTTCACGTAAGTCTCTCAAAACATTTAAAACTCGCTGTTCAACCATTTCACCTTCAGCCCAATCCAACGCCTTATTAAAAATGTCGACAGCCTCCCCGGGTTAATTTGTCCTCTTTGGTTCCTCCACACAATCATCTTCATCGGATATATCTTCTACTGCATTATCTTCACATTCAATAGCATCTTCATTCCATTCTTTAACGTTCGAGGCCGTATATTCAACCTATGAAAAAATATGGAATAACACGCAATTTTAAGTACATTTCAGAGATTACAAACCTCAGGTAATAAGGCACATAAAACATTGGTGGCGCTTTCTTCCAGTTCGCGTAAATTAATTAGCAAATTTTCTCTAACGACACTTAGAGGAATTTCATCTTCGGGATCATCTTGAGCTACTACCATATTTAAAACGTTGTTCCAGCATTTCGACAATACAGCTGAACCCACTTTTCTCCAAGCTGATTCCAAAATAATGATAGCTTCTTTTAGTGTTGTTTGTTTCATGGTTTCTATCAAACCACCCCCCTTAGCAACAATGAAAGCCAAAAGGCTATTTCTGTAATGGAACTTTGTGATTTTTATAGCATTTTGGTCCATGGGCTGGATGAGTGGCGTCACGTTCGGAGGCATAAACATCACAAAAATGAAGCCGTTTTCAGATTCCAATTCGTCCTCGGGTGGGTGAGATGGGGCATTATCTATTAAAAGAATAGCTTTCACTGGCAACCCTTTTTTGGTTAAAAATTGTTCAACCTAAATTACGTAAGAAATTTTATAAAATGAAAATGTGTTGATTAATGTCAATATAAAAACGTTTACCTCTGGAACAAATGAGCGATGAAACCAGTCTTTAAAAATGTTACCAGTCATCCACGCTGATTTAGAATGACAATAGTGAACAGGGCAATTAAAATTCTTGAAACAACGGGGTTTTTTTGACTTTCCCACCACAAGAAGTTTGAGCTGATGAGATCCCGTAGCATTTGCACAGCAGAGGAAAGTAATTCTTTGCTTTTCAGTCTTTGTACCTGGGGCCGATTTTTCCTGCGACGACACGTATGTTTTGGTTGGCAAAATTTTCCAAAATAAACCCGATTCATCGGCGTTATAAAGTTGATCATTGCTTAATCCAAGCTCTTGAATCTTAGATTTAAGTGCCACTTTAAATGGTTCAACTAACTGAGGTTGAGAAGAAAGTTTTTCCCCAGAAATCTGGAGCAATCTTACGCCGAATCTCTTTTTGAAATTCTGAAGCCATCCGTCACTCGCGTTAAAGTCAGAGTTATTTTCCTTAATATTATAATGAAGCTCCTTAGCTTTTTCCTTCACTACGGGGAATTTTTTATCCCTCATATGCATAAACCATTTATACAATGATTTTTCCATTTTTGGGTACTCCGACGGTCGCATAGTTTTCCTTTTTCCGGGTCCAATGAATGTATTATTGACACATTTTGAAATTGAATTTTTATTTTTTTTTATTCCAGTTACTGTTGACTTTGTCACTCCATATTTCTTCGCTAAATTAGTAGCACTTGCACCTTTTTGTAAGTTCTCCAAAATTTCATATTTTTCCTTTAAAATTAAAAATTTATGTTTTTTTGTATGCATTTTTTACAAATATGTAATTCACTTTTAATAAACACTTAAAAACCAAACATGCGTTTGCTTCTGCGTAGGTGTAAAAACTAACTAAAAAGTGCATTTGTCTGTTTGACTATTGACACTTGGCATTTAAATGTTAATAACTCGGGATTTCCCCTAATTCTTATACATATTATGTAACAGAAATTTGTTAAAAAATAAAAATAATAAATGTTCATATTACAAAGTTCATATTTTGGAGTAGTCAATGGCAGGGAAAAAGTGTTCATATTTTGGGGTGTTCATTTATTAGGGTGTTAATATTATCGCGAGTGCACTGTACTGTTATTATTACAACCATTATCTGCGGTAGGTCATAAGTGAAACAACCATTCTCTTTGTAATAATTTGTGGTTCAATATTTTGTTTAAAATCTACTGTTTTAATTGTCATATTTTGCTTTCTTTAAAATATAAAAAGAATATTTTTATGTAAAGAAAAAAATAATATTGTTTTTCAAAAATGAAATTAAAAAACTGTGCTGCCATTTACCTTTATATTTAAATATTGTTTATTTTTCACTCTGTTGCCACTAGCAGCCGTTAAAAGCGAAAGCTTACCGGAAAAGGAAAATTATATTTTTCCTTTGTTGATAAAAACAACTAATGCTTAGAAATTCAAAAACTGAGATGTTTGCAGATGTAATTAAATTTTTATTTTATTTATTTATTTATTCTAAAAGTATGAAACTCTTTGTATATCAGCTAAAATTCTACCGTTTACTTTAAACTAAATTGTTTTCCCTTTTCTTTGCAAACAGTTGATCACTGCTATTCCACTGTTCTGTAAATTTGCAGGCTAAAGACCAGTCAACTGAATAAAATATAAATTACATGCTTTCTTGTTGATAAATACCTAATGGAAGCCAATGTGCAAGTTTTCAGTTCACTATGAAAGTAGACTTAAAATATAAGTATTCTTAAATAAAATAAATGAACACATTTTTTCAGGTATCGTCAGTTTACTTTATATGTGACAAATAAAAAAAATTGCATGAGAAGAGTAGGAATGAAAATTTATTTACCCGAAAGAACTTTGTGGTAGAAATTGTTTATTTACATACCTCTGTTGTTTGAATTAGTGGTCGCTACCAAAATATTAAAACTTTGTGTGTAAGCTTAATTAGCGTTAAAAAGAAATGATTATATTGTTGCAAAAAGTTAAGTGAATGTACTGTTTTACTAGTAAAACAGAAAATGGAAGTTATGCTGCACTGCAAGAAAGTTAATGTAAGTAAGAGAAGTGTTGATGGAAACGAAAAGATAGTGCATATTAAAACATACATATTTTCCTGTGGTCAACTGGCCTTCCTAATGTCTATTGAGTGCAGCGCCTTTAAATATTACAGTAGTAGGTATTACTAAAATCAAAAGACTTTCCTCATGTATAGTTCAACGTAATAATTTTTATTATTTTAATAACGCTATTCTGTGCTTTCCGTATTAATCTCCAGAATAATTGATTTCTTTGTGCTCAGGAAGAGTTGAGCCAAACAGTAATATACAGACCTATTAACCTGTTTTTAAGCATTTCTAAATTATTTAACTGCCGCCTAGGGTCATTTTACCCCCGTGTTTTTAAGTGAAAATAAACTGAGATACTTCTCATTCTATAAACGTTATATATATCAAATACATAAAAAAATGTAATGAATTTAACCTCAGACTCTCATGAGGTCCACTTATCTGCTTTTGTATCCAAAGAATACCTCTAAATTGCATAGTTTTCTCGAAATGTTTCATTTAACCATATAAGCTTTTTAAACTTCAGTCTGTTTATGAGCACAACCAAAATAACTTTTGACACAGCACAAGTGGACCAAGTGGCATTCCACTTATACCAGCGTAATCGTGCAATTAGGCTGGGTTGTTTGCTAAGAAATAAGAATTTATTTTTAGCGTTCATGCATTGTCTACTATTAAGAGCAAATTAATTGGCAAGCACTTTCAAATGTTCTAAATATTTTCTTTATGCTTTCATAATCAATTGACGGACTGTGCGCACTTAACGCATTTTTCAACAAGAAGTTTGTTTTTCGATACACAATGTGCGAACACCAATCAGTCTTCAACAGGATCGTTCAACTGAAAACATCGCAGCCGTGAGCCACAGTGTTGAAGCGGATCCAGATTTGTCAATTTCTCGTCGTTCTCAACGATCGGGGTTATCCAAAACCACCACATGGAATTTGGCGTAAGGATTTGATTTTAAAGCCTTGCAAAGTTCAACTAGTCCATGAATTGAAGCCGACCGATTATTTAGTAGCCTTTGCATGTTCAACGTGTCACTGTTTGGTGCGCTATGTGTTCTGGAGACGTTATTAGGCCGTTTTTTTTTCGAAAATGAGGTTAGAAATGCGGTAACGGCCAATGGATCACCCTATTGCGAGATGCTAACAACTGAATTTTGACTTATTATTGACGACTCACTGAATTGTGAAATCAACAGGACGGTGCCACATATCACACAGCCAACGAAACGATTAATTTATTGCAAACAGAATTTCTCGATCGCATAATATCACGACAATCAGCAGTTAAGTGGCCAGCCAGACCGTTTGATTTAACACGACTGGATTATTTTCGTGGGGTCATGTCAAGGAAGAGTATATACGAAGCCAATTAAATCGATTTCAGTCTTAAAACTCAAAACCCGTTATGTGATTAACGAAATAGGACTGTCGTTTTGCCAAAAAGTGCTTAAAATCGCTGATGAAATAATAGACATCTGTGAACGTTGTCGTAGTGGACATTTGCCAGATATTATGTTTCATTTATAATTGCCAAACTTTTCCCTTCATAATACAAAAAAAAATTGAATCATCTTAAAATAAATTTTTTGTTTTATTTTGTTTTAGAAAACAAATTTCTTGTTGAAACACCCTTTAGTAATTAAAGGGCTCCAGATTAAAGCTGTTGCTGAATTTTAAAAGTTAATAAATTGAAAACAACATAGAAGCATAGTTTTACTTATGGCGATGATGAAGACATTATTGTCGTCTTATTTTACACATTCATTTATATGCTCCTGTGACACACAGCTGTGCAAGACAGGATGACTTTAACGCTTTAGTTGCAGATCGACATTGTGATAAAAAGACTGAAGGTCAAAGGAGAAGACTTTCAATCATAGTAGATAGAAACAATTAATAATATCTTTTAAAAATTTGAGAGTATCTCCAAAGAAGATGTCATGGTCATATATTCATTATAATATATAATAGCAAGCCAAAAAAAAAATATATCAAAATGTGTCTTTTAAGAAGATCTGATTTTTTTCTTATAATCCGTAGTAGACAGACGCTTGAAATTTATATAGAAGATGAATTATTACTACCGGCCGACATTACAACAAAAAACTTATTTTTTTTAACAGTAATAAGAACAATGAGAACTTAAAAAAAGCGTATAAGACTATTTCCGCTACAAAAAGTTTGAATTTTAATAGTGTACTTTTTACCTATTCTAACCAAAACTGTTAGACCTTTGCTCACTGCAAAAAAGTTTCAGTCAAACCAATCTAACACTGCAACCAATTATATATTCGAGCTTATCCGGCTTGTTTGTCTTAAGTTCGTCTTAAGTTCCAACATATTTCCATATTCAAATTTAATATTTACAAAAGTTTGTCAGGCTAGCTAAGCGTAATGCAGCATCCTTTGGATCACAACGTCCATTGTTAGCATTTGTTTTCTCTGTCTACTTATTATAATGTAAACATCAATAATCAAGCATAATTGATGGCGGATGGCGATGTACATATACATACTGCCATAGTATTTTATATTTTATTTGTCATTTATTTATTTATATTCAAAACAAGAAACAACAATACATAAACTTATATTTGGAGTACAGAAAAGTTATATTAATTAATTAAGACAGTAAATACACAGTTTAAACACGTTCGGACAAAATAAAGTATAAATTAATTATATAATGATACGAGTATTTAGGATTAAATATTCAGCATAAAAATTAAATTAAAACTTTTTGAAAGAACATTCCAAGAATGCGATGCATGCATAAAGAACTGCCATTAAGATACGAGAGAATGGTGCAAAGAAATTATAATCCTTTTTTCCCTAACTGAGGCGGGCATAACTGATATTATCAATAAGATATTGTGGCATTTCTAAAAACTGATTTCAGGAATAATTAGAAGCACATGGATATCATGGAGGTCATTAAATGAAATTCCATATAGATTCGATGAAAACTGGGAAATGTAAACGTATCTAATGATATTGTTGTCCGGGTGTTCGCCGTGAAGGTATACTACTTAGTTTTACCGCCAATTTGGTAAACATTATTCTTGACAGTTTATATTAAAGTAGACACGTGTAAAATTCATTACGGAAAATTATTCGATAAACCAACGTGTTTTAATCTTTAAAACATTTAATCAAAATCAATCATTGATTACTGTGACGAAGAGAAAGTTACGTGAAATTTTTGGGACTAACAACGTGCCAACAAAACTCACTATTTATCGGGTAGTGAATGATTTCGAAGAATGGTGAGAGGCCCAAGCATGGATTACAACATTTTGCAATATCAGCTAAAACATTACTGCTGCTCAAGAAATTGTCAAAACAATCCATCAACCTCAATTCGACGCCGTGCTCAGGAGCTTGTTCTTGAGAGAAAAACTTTGGCCACCATTTTGCACAAGGATTTGTACTTGTTTCCATATAAGATTCAGTTGACACAAAAGCATCTTTCACAAGACAATATACGCCGAAGTATTGTACATATACCAATAGTTGCCATCCCCAATTTTTCATGAAAAAATCATAATGAGTGACGAGGCACATTTTCAAAAGAATATATGGGTAAACAGAATAGTCGGTTCTGGGGAATGGGAAACCCTCAAAGCATTCAACAGTCACCTTTGCATCCATTGAAAGTGGCACTCTGGTGTGCAATTTGGTCAGGAGGGCTCATTATACCTTACTTTTTTAAAAATGAAAACATCATAACTGTAACTGTGAACGCCACAACTGCATGCTTTGCAGTTGTTTGATTAACATGTGGTATCAACAAGATAGTGCCACATCGCATACAGCCAGGACTACAATGGAATTACTGCAAGACCTCTTGCCGCAACAAGTTATTTCAAGAAGTGGTGATATTGATTGGTCGCATAATTTGACTGCTCCAGACTTTATGTTGTGCGCATATATGAAAAGCAAGGTATATGCACACAAACCGGAAATGCTTGAACAACTCAAACAAAATATTCATGGTGGAATTAAGAAAATATCGCGTTAAATTATGAGAATGTAATGAAAATGGGCTCGCATTTGTGAGAAGAAGATGAGATTTTGCAAAAAGTTGCCTAACATCAAAAGGTGTACAGTGATGTGACGACCAAAGACACTTCAGCTTTGTGTAATTGACCCGCTGGTGAACATAGCCCTACATCTAATTAAAAATCTTTTTGTAATATGTAATATTACAGTATTTCGTTAGAGAAAGCGACATTAATAACGCTTGGAAAATTTTATTGTAAACAGATTAACGACAAATCAATAAAATAAAGTTTTTTAGTGCCTAATATAGTACCTAGATAGAACATTTTATTGCTTAATAAAAATTCTTTGAGATTATTCGTACCTTACATTTAAAATAAAATTCACAATAGATGAAATCCGACTTTTTTATATGATACTAAAATTTAGTATTAACTTTTCATTTATTTTTATTGCGTATTTTATTATGATCAATTTGATTATTTAACAAATAAATATATGTACTTAATAAAAGCAAAGGTACCACCCATTCACATGATGTGGTTTACTTATTAACGAAAACACAAAAAAAATAAACATAAGCCTTTAAGTTTATTTGAATACTATTTAATCAATATCTGTTATTTTAAAGCCAAAATGACACTTATTTTTTTAGTCTTTTCTTAATCTAAGATTGGAAGGTTGTAATAGATAGTGTTAGAATAGGACAAATATTAAAATTGTTTATTTGATTATTTTATTATAGCTTTCTTTTTATTTTGTCCCATTTTAGTCTAAACTGTTTTTGACATTCTGCAATTTTATCGGTAAGAGCTATAAAAATGTTGACGTTTATAGATTTCTTAATAAAGCTGAACTTTTCACTTGTGTTAAAATTTTATATTTAGATATATTTGTACGGTTCTCCAAAATCTTAAAAAGAAGCAACAAATTTGTATAATTATAGCTTACGGCTTTACACATATCAAATTATTCATACAAAATGCTCTAAACTGTCAAGTTACTTTTATATGTCAGTAAGTAAGAAAACCATAATTTTGTGTTATGATTGTGTCGGACATAAAAATTTATACACTAAAGATTTAAATGCTAAAAATCATTTAATTTTAACACAAAAGATTTGCTTTCAGAAATACAAATTAAACAACAAGAGATTCCTCCTTAACGCACAAATAATAATGGGAAAATGTATTAACGAGTTTCAATTTCATTAAGTTGGGATGATTGGGAATAAAAATTTCATTTTAAGTATTTTGCTTGCCTTTTTACTTCTCAAAAAAAGAAAACACACAATTTTTATATATATATGATATAAATTTTTATCGTATTACGAAGAGAAAAGTTCAGCAATTATGATATCTGGCAAATGTCCACCATGAACACGCTGACAGATGTCGTTTTTTTCCTCATCATTTTTAATCACTTTTTGGCAAAATGGCGGCCCTATTTCGATAATCACATCACAGATTTTTAATTTTAATGCTGAAATCGATTCGCTTGGCTCCGTATGGACTCTGTCCTTAATATAGCCCCACAGATCACACGATCTAGCTGGCCACTTAACTACTGCTTATCGTGAAATTATGCAAATGGGAAATTTAGTTTGCAATAAATTGATCGCTTCATTGGCTGTGTAACATGTGGCACCGTTCTGTTGAAACCACATGTCAGTGATATCCACGTCATTAATAGTAGACTAAAATTAAGTTGTTAGCATCTCGCAATAGCATGATCCATTGACCGTTACCGCATATCAGTCTCATCTGCGAACGAAACGGCCCAATCACGCCTGCAGACCACATAGCCCACCATACAGTGACTCGTTGGGCATGCAAAGGCTTCTCAATAATTGGTTTAGGATTTTCAGAGGCCCAGATGTATGTCAGAAGAAATTTTACTTGTTGACATACCCTGACAAGTGCGATGTGAATGGTCAGTCTGTTCAGAATCAAATCCTTACTCAAAACTTGCCATTTGGTCGCTTGGATAACCCCAATTGTTGATAAAGTCGAGGAATTGACAAATTTGGATCTGCTTTAACAATGTGGCTTACGGCTGCGATGTTTTTAGTTGAACAACCCAGTCGAACACCCATTGGAGTTCGCACATTTTGTAGTCGACACATATTGAAAGGCCAAATTCTTTATAGCAGTCGCAGAAGGACCATTATGCTGTCCGAATATATAACGAATTTTACGAATTATAACTTCAGCAAAACCACCACTTTGTAGTGGATTTTAATTATTTTAGTGCGACTTTCGTGCGAAAATGAACTCATTGTCATAATGCATCTACTACGAATACTAAAAAAAAAACTAAAATTCAAAACTATCTTGTTTTTGGTGTTGTTGCAATTGAAAAACAAACGTCTTGTTAAAACACACAACATTTTTATTAAAATGAAAATCAATTAACTCAGTGCTGGTGAGGCCTTTTAAGATAATCATAAAAAGATATAATGGACATGAAAGTCTGTTCTATAAATTTAACAAAAACAAAAAATGCATTAATTTTAGCTAAAACTGAAGTTTCTCAATTATAATATTTCGAAATTTCTTGGTTTTTGTTGTATTCATGATAATGGGATGCAAAAGTGTTACTTTGAGACAAAACATTGCTATAAGATCTTTGCCTTCAGAATATTTGTACAATACTGAGATATCTTTATGTTTAGAGAAAATGTGCTTTTAAACTTTCTGGAGAACCAGTTAAAAATAAACTGACGATCTTGTGTTGAAGTGTGAACCTTGCTAGACAATAATTAAATAAATAAATTACTGTAGAAAAGTTGATTTCCATTTCAATTATAATAATATTTAATTAACTCAAAAAATAAAATAATTTAAAAGTTTTGTTTAAACTGTTGCTCTAAAAACAAACACCGCCATTCAAAAAAAAAAATAAATGTAAAACTTTCCTATTTAAAGGTTGCAGTAGAAAACGAAAGTTATTAAATCCTTTTTTAAATGGCTTTAATTCATATTACTGTCCAGCCACATAATTACTACGAAGTATTAAAAATCTCTAACGGGAGAGAAATATACATCTCATAGATTTTATTTCTTTTTCTACCATATTATTGATATTTTAGTTATAAAACGTAAAGTAAATCTTTTTCAATTGCTCTAATATGTTCTCTCTTTCCATGCCATTCGTATATCTCTCAACAAAAAATGAACAAAATAATTTTCGGAAATTTATAAAACTTTTCTGGGAATTGTGTAATTGTTTTCAATTTATGCATTTGTAATATATAAAATTACAAAAATTTTTTACATAAGATTAATACTCACAGTTTTTATAACATCAACAAAAATTTGATTCCTATAAAAGCTAAAAATCGAAAAAAAAACTATTTTTTCAACCAGAAGTTTATTTTTAAATTGTGAAAACACCAACAACATGATAAAACTATCATAGTTTTGAGGGTTAGTTTTTTTTGACGTATCGTAGTAGATGAATTAGCAATTGTTACAATGAATTCAACTCCGCAAACAAATCGCAATTAAAATCCACTATGAAAGTGAAAGTGGGCAACATGATCGTTCTTCTGAGACCGCTATTACGAATTTGGTCGTTAAATTTAAGTCGACAGGCTCGATACAAATTCTGCAAAACACCAACGCGTGCTCGACCGCGTCGTTCAACTGAACCTCAGTGTCACAGCAGAACCAAATTTGTCAATTCCTCGACGTTGGGCTTATTCAAAACCTCCACTAGACGAATTTTACGTAAGGATTTAACTGGTGCAGAAATTGAAGCCGACCGACTACTCACATCGCCGTAGATTCGCTTAATTCATTCAGGAACAACCGGCTGGTTTTTCTGAAAAAATGATTTTTTCAGACGAAGTCCATTTTCACTTGACATGGTATGTGAACGAGCACAATTGCCGTATTTGGGCCTCTGAAAATCCTAAAGGGATTATTGAGAAGCCTCTGCATAATCAGCGTGTAACTGTATGGTACGCTATGTGCTCTGAAGGCATGATTGGTACGTTCTTGCCGATGGTGCAGGAAATGTCGTATCGGATCAAGCTATCGCAAGATGCTAACAACTCAATTTTGGCCTATTATTGACGACGTGGATTTTGCTGACATGTGGTTTCAACAGGACGGTGCCACATGTCACAGAGCCAATGAAGCGATCAGTTAATTGCAAACCAAATTTTCCGATCCTATAATATCACGACAATCAGCAGTTGGGTGCTAAGTGTCGTGTTGTTTAACAACATTGGATTATATTTCGAGGGGCTATGTTAAGGACAGAGTATATACAGAGTCAATCGAATCGATTTCAACATTAAAACTCAAAATCTGTGATGTGATTAACGAAATAGGACCATTTTGCAAAAAAGTGATTAAAAACTTTGATGAAAGAATCAACATCAGTCAGCGGGGTCGTAGTGGATATTTGGTTGATATCATTTTTCATTCATAATTGCCGAACTTTTCTCTTCGTAATACAATAAAAATTTGGGTCGTCTTAAACTAAATTTTTTGTTCTAGAATACAAACCTCTTTTCGAAAAACCTTTTATATTACTTAATAAAGAAAATTAAAAATTATCCATGCCTTTATAATACAAAATTATTTTAATTGGTAAAAGAAATAATAATAAAATTAAATAATTAAGAAAACATAGTGATTTTAATCCTGAGAATAATTTTTTTGTTTTACCAAAGCTGTTTTTCATACTGCGACTTTGTTACAATAAAAATATATATTGCGTCATAATTTTGTTGATTCTCATCTATTGCCGTCTTCATATTACTTCAGTTTTCCCCCGCTTTTCATGAAATAAATATACCATTTTTTTTAATAACACTAATAGTGAATAATCTTCTTATTTATTAATATTAACCAGATATAAACTTATCGTTATCGTACATATTGTACGAACGTATGTCTGGACAAACCTTTTATATGTTGTTAATATTCACAAACTTGTCATGGCCTAGTTTTGTTACATATTTTTTTTACATTTAAAATAATTGTGTCATAATTACTTCGCACTCATTTGGACGAGTTCGCGGTTATTAGGGTAGTTATGGCTACATTTTAATATATTCTTTTGGATAAATTTAATTTGATAGTTTCATATCAAATTAGTGTATTTGACAGCTATAAAGAACTTTAGTTATATTTTAGTTTCTCAATTTAAATATTTGAGTAGTATTCTGAGGGTATAGCAAAAAAAAGTTATTGCCATTAACCGATATTATAAATGTGTAGGGACATATATTGACTGAAATTTATTACTAATATTTTGATTTTAGTAACAGTAAATGATGATTATTTTGAAACTTATCCATTTTTCAAGAACCTAACATAAACTTTAAGATTTTGATAGGATTTTCCTTGCTCCCCAATCAGGCTGCTAGAGCTTACATGGTTAACAGTAATTCATTTCTTGACCAGGGTTTGAATTCGGCCCGATAACAAGGTTATTTATATATCTATATATATCAAAGCCGTTACCACTTTACAGATATAAATCGTCGGCGACATAAAAACTAAATTAACTAGATATAAAAAATTTAAAATTTAAATGCGCCTATACAATATCCAAGGCCTTGTTACAATGCAACGATTATTATCCATAATTTTATTTCTCCACTCATGAAATATATTCTCTCTATTTCGAAATAAGGTAATTAGAAGCCATTCTTTTCTAAGTATTTCCTCTTTTTTTAACAAAAAAGTGTGCTCCGTAGACCTTTTGATATTGATGTTATAGCTGACACGATATTAAATATACCACTTTTCCATAAGGAGCAATAAACTGTTTCTAAATTAAAAGGTATATCATTTATTAGAATTGAAGCGTTTAAATCTAGCATTAGCAACTAAGTCTTCAAAATCTTACAGAAGTTGAATGTACAAAATTCATTAGTATTTGAATACAAGAAAATAATATTTTTTATTATACACGCGAGGCAAAAAATACGCGAGCAGTTTGGAAATTATTAAAACTGCAAAAAAAAAAAACAATTATTCAGAAGCATACAAGATCTCTAAATCTTAAAGTACCATTACTAAAAGGGCCCTTTTATTTAGATATTTCAGGTCTTTTAACAAAAAGATTGTTTTCTAAAACAAAATAAAACAAAAATTTACATTAAGGTGATTAAAATTTTTATTGTATTATGAAGAGAAAAGTTCGACAATCACGAATGAAAAATGAATCTCGCAAATGTCAACCATGTTAAAAAAATAATCTTCATAGATTAAAGAATTATTTTTTGTTTTATTTAACAACATAATGTTTCGTATTATCAAAAGCATTTTTAACATATTAAAAGCTGCACTGATAAGAAACAAAGATAAATTACTAAGCAACTTTTCGTTTTTAAAATAAGTTGTTCTTATACAAAGTACTAATAGAAATAGCTAGTTGTCCCTTAATGAATTAAGCGAATATTTGGCGATGTGAATGGTCGGACGACTTTATTTCCTGAACCAGTTGAACCTTGTAAACTTTCAAAGTCAAATCTTTACGCAAAATTTGCCTTGTAGTGGTTTTGGATTAACCCAATTTTTGATAATGCCGAGAAATTGGATATGCTACAACACTGTGGCTCACGGCTGCGATATTTTCAGTTGAACGACCCGGTCGAACACGCCTTGGTATTCGCACATTTTGTATCAAGCCTGTTGACCCAAGTTTAACGACCAAATTCTTAATAGCGGACTCAGAAGGACGATTATGTTGTCCGAAAATATCACGAATTTTTCGAAATGTTACTTTAACAGAACCACCACTTTCATAATAGATTTTAATCGCGATTTTGCATCTACTTCGAATTCGTCAAAAAACTAAATGTCAGAACTACTATGGTGTTGCCACAATTGAAAAACAAACTTCTTATTGAAAACCCCGATATAACAATTCACATCGCCGTAGATTCTCTCAATTCATTCAGGAACAACCGGCTGGTTTTTCTGAAAAAAATATTTTTTTTGCGCTATGTGGTCTGGAGGTGTGATTGGGTTTTTTTTTCGAAGATGAAGATGGAAATGTGGTAACGGTCTATGGATGATGCTACCGCGAGATGTTAACAACTCAATTTTGAACTTTTATTTACGATGTGACATATGGTTTTAACAGGACAATGCCACATATCATACAGCCAATGAAACGATCAATTTATTGAAAATCATATTACCCGATCGCATAATAATACAACAATCAGCAGTTAAATGGCCAGCCAAATCGTGCGATTTAACATCACTGGATTATTTTTGATGGGGCTATGTTAAGGGCAGAGTCTATGCGTAGCCAATCAAATAGATTTGATCTCTAAAATTAAAAACCCGTGATGTAATTAAGGAAATATAAACGCCATTTTACCCAAAAGTGATTAAAAATTTTAATAAAAGAATTAAAATCAATCAGCGTCGTCGTGGTGGACATTTGCTAGATATTGTTTTTCATTCATAAATGTCAAACTTTCTTTTTGTATACAAGTGTTATTGAGTGTTATTGTTTGCTTCGTTTTTTAATAAGAACTCTCAGTTAATCAATTTGGCTTAGAACTCTTGAATTTTCTATACAAGATTTGGGGTAAAATTCACTGATGAGCTATATGAGCAGTAGTCAAATGGCCATATAAATAAGCTTTATCCCGCAGTAATACATTTGAAATATATATTGTTTTGTTTTGCATAATAAATATTTTATGGGAATATCATAAATATTTTATTTGAATATCATAAAATATTTATTAAAGGAATGCAGCCCATACTAACGTAGATTAAAATAAAATATTTATGTTTAAAGGAATCCAGCATTGTTAACGTAGTAATTTAACAATAATTCCAAACAATACATTTCTAGTTTTAAAAAATAAATAAGTTTTTTACTTTCTGAGAAATTCTGCTTGAGAATTTGTAGTGTATAATTAAATTTAAATTCTTTTCTTTCATAAATATTCGTAAAACTCAAATATTCGCGAAATGTACTTCTTTTGTGTTAAAACAAATATTTGTTTTGAAAACTCATCTCTTTATTTGCAAAAATTGTGTTCTTAATGTCAGTGGAAAATAATTTAAGAACCATATATGCGGATGTGAACAGCAGTTTGGGTAAATCAGTCAAAAGCACATATTTACACATACATTTGCAAAACGTTTAATAAAATATTTTTATACTTCGAAGTAAAAAGTAAAAAAATAAACCAAAAAGATGTAAATAGAAATGGAAAGATATGACAATGACATAAAAAGGAAACAAGTGGATTTAAAAGAGATTTTCGAGAAATAAAGGATAAAATGAAAATTTATATATACTTTTATTTTCAATAATCGGATTTTGTTTCTTATTTAAACTGTTTTTAATTCATGCATGCTTTTGTTTTGACATAATTGTCGAAATATATTATGTTATTAATATATTTAATATTTATGTACTTTTAACTAATTCTAATTCTTTTTACTAATTCTTTTAACTAAAAATATAAGAAAACTTTGTCTCCACTGATACGGAATTAAAATTTTGTAGGCATTAAACAGTTTGGATCTTAAGCCCCCCTCAACTCGGTGCGCTTGCTTCTTCAATTTTCCGGCAATTTTTTTTTGGAAATTAAAATTTTTTAGGCACTCAATAATACTTTTTATTTTCTTCAAAAGGCTACGCCTACTTTCCTATGGATCTAGTACTTCGCGACATTCTCATTGCTAAGGGAGCTATATATTCTAAGCAGACACAAAATAATATTTCACTTCGTGTAGACACCAAGCCCAATATTATAATGCGTCTATTTTAGGTTTTATACAAGTTTTCAAGGCAATAGTAATCAAATTTTCCTAGGCAAACGATAATAATTTTTTAGTTTGTTTAAGGGATAATTTGTCAAACTACCAGCACTTGATCCAGAAGTTGTATTTTTAAAGCTAGACAATACAAATGTTTACTTGGTAAAAGAACTGCCCTGCCTTCTTAAAATATTGAATAGATTTACTGCCTAGTTATACACCCCATCGCTAGTAATCAACTGCAAACAAATTGAGGAAGATCGATCCACTGGTTTGGGTGGTTATTGCTTTTTAAGAAGCAAACAAAAATATTTTGTAGTTTACATATGCGGTTGATAATGTACTTTGAAAATACATTCACAATTTGTGATTGTGCTATTTTCTCCACTTCCTTTTTATTATAATGAACAATGTATGACATCTTTAAATTGGTAACCTCCGGCTGCTGTCTTTTGTTAGTGACAACAATCATAGAATAGAAAGTTTATTTTATGATGCGACTTACTTATAGATGATTTTGTCTTAAAAATTTTAAAGTTTTTTGATTTGCAAAATAGTCTTAATGAAGTTATATTAAGCAAACTGCGCTGGCATGTTAGATGGAGTTGTATTATTTTCAGCTGCTTAAATTTTTAGCAAGAGTAGATAAGCATTTAATATAAAATAATATAATAAATGAAGTTTATTTAAACGAGTTGATTCAACACTTGGGAAAACAACTACAACTGGATCGTCAGGCAACAGGAATTAGTTATATTGCGAAGAAAAAAATCGAAAGCAGTTGCCTAAGGATCAGCAATATCATCGTTTGCACTGCAAATTGTGGACGGCCTGTATGAGCTCTTTGATGAAATAGTTTCCAGAGTACAGCTTTACAGCGTCATTGTAACAAAATCTTCGATACTTCTAAGCATTCTGCGGAAAAACTGGTTCATTCTGTGTTTTTTTTTTGTTTTTTTTTTGCTCCTTTAGTCATGCATATGTTGGGAGAGATAAAGTGAATTTTTTTTTCTCTGACTAAAAACTATCTACAGCTGGATTCTAACAATAAAATATTTTTGTGCAATTTTTATTATAAACTAGCTTTACGACCCGGCTTCGCTCGGAAACTATTTGCTGATGATTAATATTTCATATGGAGTCAGAAAAAAATTTTCAGTACAAAGAAGAAACGACACAAATTTTTTGTCAATTTATTGTTTTAATAGTTCTTAAGATAATTCATTAAAAAATAAACAAACAAAAAAGGTAAGCATATAGTTTATTTTAAAGCTTTATACTAAACAATATTTTTTGTTTTTCTGTTGGGAGAGAAAATAAACAGTGCTGAAGGTGTCCCAACTCTTGAGCATGCAACATACAATTGCTCGTGGGAAAAACATTGGGATTCTAGGTTTAACCCACACACGTTTAGCTATTGTCCTTGGGATATATTAATCATCATTGCGAATGCAAGGCGAACGGGAAATTGGAGACGTTTAAACTTAAATGGTAAATCACTTGGTATGATAGGTATCCTTGTAGTAAGGTGCTCTTCACGTACGAACTTTCCTATAATTATTATTGCTAAGTTTTTGCCATCAGCGCTTTAATAAGCAATCTAGTACCATCGCATAGGTAAAGCTGATTCAGGTTACGTACCATGACTATTACCGCTCCAACGTTAAGTTGAAAGTTATGTGGTGGCATTCCCGGTAAGTTTAATGAATTCTGAAACTCTACGGGTTAGTAAACAATATTTTCGGGATCGGTAATGAAACCAATCGATTTTTACCAATACCGTTCGCCATTAATAAAGCTTTGGATTTTTGAATTTATTTAATCAACGTATTTGTTTTTTGCAGCCAAAATGGCTCTTTCACTTAACCAAAGTTAATCGCTATAATTTTGAGCAGTGGCTAAGTAAAAAAATTGAAAAGTGAAAACGATTTATTTATGTTTTAATACTTTTTCTTAAAAATATGTTAAAAACTTTAGTACTTCGAGTTGCTCTTTAAATGCTAAGAATGTATACGTGTGTTTGCACGTATACACACTCATTAGCAACCATAAGCTTCATCAAACCAGTTCGAACGAACATGTCGAGTCGTGAATAACTTATTTGTGATTACAACAACAACAGAAGAAAATTAATAAATGAATTTTATAAGTTTTCGAATGGAATAAAACAAAAATCAGCCAAATCGCTCCAGCCATTCTTTACATACGTGGACTATTCCATATATATTTAACATATATACTAAATTAAGTTCAACTATTAATGTTTATGATAAGAATAACGTCAGCACCTGACCGCGAGGCCTTAATCTGACGGTGGTCTGAACACTGGGTGCAAAGAAAAGAGTCCACCTGCCTAAGATGCATACACACCTTAGTCGCAATTTTCGAGTGCACTGTAGCAGGGCCGTGCTCCAACTTCTTGCTGAAGAGCTGGGGACTATCCAACTCCTTATCCTGTTGCATGCGCAAGCTACAATATTGGATGTTAAACCTGCGTTAACATTTCTTGGGAACTTTCTTCAGAGCCCGATTAAATCAACAACCACCACGTTACCCCTTAAACAATAACGAGCACAGGCCACTAGCCCTGTGGGCAACTAGTTTTCATGGTACCAGTACTGTTTATTTATGGCAGAGATTAAAATGCCCAGACATTCCGATGTATAATCTTCAGGCCCATTCATCAACTATTAACTGCACAGACGCTGTGGGTGATAAGCAAATAGAAGTGGTGCTCCTGTTATTGTCACAGGTAATCGCGTTGGCTCTGTTAAAGTTTGGTGTATTAGATATGGCAAAGTTCACTGGTTGAACTTCGAGAGACCTTTGCTTCCTGCTGTTTGGGGTTCCTGCTATGCCAGGCGATTGGTGTCGCCTTTTACACCAGAAAGCACATGTCAAAACTAACTGCCTTCATGGCTCCAAATAGTAGTTATAAAAGATGGGCACGAGTACATTAGTGGCTGCAATCATTAAAATTTTTACTTGCTGACATTCTGTTGCAAAATAAGTTCCCGCCTTCTTAGTTAAACCTGAACACAAAGTGTTTTAATTATGTTGAGCTGTATTTCAAGATTCTTAAACTGGCTTATTGCATGTAAATATACAGTTTCAATATGATCTGCGATTACCATTTATTGAATTTTAGTTTGGCGCCTTTGATTTTTTTAAGGTTTGAAGTATGAAGCAGAAGTTTCCTGTCTAAACTAAATTTAGAATTTTTACCATATATAGCGTTGCTCAAATTAGCGACACAGTCGCATAAGACCTTCATACAATAAAATGAGTAGTAGACGCGAATAACAATTTTTACAAAATATTGTATCTCCGTCTTATATCAAAAGAGTTAACATTTTAATGTTTGCATGGTTTGAATTTTAAAAAAAATGTGAGTACAGTTTTCCAAAAGCAAAACCGTTTTTAACAATAAAAAAAAACAAGTGAATTTGCCCCCTAGGAACTAAATGCAAGAAAGAATATATTTCAATTCCATTTTACGCTGGCTTTTAAATAACACCTAGAGTTAATTTTTCTGGGTAGATTATCTTTAACCCAAATGCGACATTTTTTTTTTTTCATAAATATACTCATGTTGCCAAATGTGACTTTAGAGTTAGGAACTAAAAAAAATTCCTGTATGGAAATAAATATTTTTATCGATTTCGGTTTCAATAATTTGCATTTATTAAAAAATTACAAATCAAACTTACTAAATCTCAAATCTGTTGTCTTCAATAAAACTTTCGATATTTTTATTATCTAAACCAGTGATGGGCGAACTACGGCCCGCGAGAGGTTTCAATCCGTTCCGCCGAGCGTTTCTAAAAATAAAATTAATCACCTATTAAAAAGTTATGCCCAAAAAATAAATTTACATTATGTTTTAAAAAAGATATAAATTGACAATTTTGGCGAAAAAATGCGATGTTTTCATATTATATTGTGTACAAACTGCGTAGTTTTCTAGGAATAACCACAAGACAACAACAACTTGTTTATACAATATTTCAAGAAGAAACTGAAAAAGCATGAAACAAAAACAACTAATATAGACCTATTGTATTGTGTCCAAACTGCGTAGTTTTCTAGGAAATATTGTACATACAAGACAACAACAACTTTCTGATGCAATATTCCAGGAAGAAACATAAACATCATAAAACACTAACAACTAATATAGAAAACTGAACGTACAACATAACAACAACTATTATATGTGAGATTTAGAAGGTTCTTCAATATTCGAGACAACATGCGCAACAAATATAAAAGGGCCAGCGATGGATTAATCAGCAATCAGTAAAAGTGTAAATCCCGTGACGTAAAGAATAAATTGTGAAGTAAAATTATAAAGTTGCCAACGTACCGTTTTATTTGTGTAATTAAAATAATAAAGTGTATTGTAAATATAAGTGCAATAGTAAAATAGACTAAGTTTTTTACCCCCATAAATGTCAATCGAAAATAGAAAGCGAAAAATTGACTTAGACTTATGACTTATGGAATATAACCAAAAACCTATTTGTCTTATCTGCCAAGAACCGGTAGCTGTACTAAAAGATTATAATCTCGCTAGGCACTTTAATTCAAAACATCTTGGGTCGAAGTACTATAAAATGACAGATGAAGACGAGAAAGTTCATTCAGAGGAATTAAAAAGAAAAATATCTAGTCAGCAAATGTTTTTCAAAAATCAAAGAAGTGTCCGTTAGCTGGTCACATTGTTGCCTATAAAATAGCAAAAAGTAACAAACCGTTTTCTGAAGGAGAATTTATTAAGGATGTGTTAATTAACATTGGAAAAGTATTGGACTGGCGGTTGGGTGGAGAGAGTGGCCACTATGGAATTTGATTCTAAATGTAGCTCATGCAAACCTATCAAAAACATGCTATATGTTGCCCATTGATCCAATTTATGTAGATACACAATACGGCTTGATTTCCTTATCCAAGTATAACTTTAATCATGATGTATGCCGAAGTTTTTAATTTCTGAGAGTTTAATTATTATCTAGATTTTTACCAAATCTCGGCAAATGTAACGAAAATTAATTTTTGTTTATTTATTTTAATTTTTGCCTATTTCAAGCACCTCTTCATTTGATCACATACAGGGGTGATTATTTATATTTTTATTTTGTTTAGTTTATTTTTCCTTCTTAAATGATTTTCTTATTACATTTAATAACCTGTGCCTGGCTGGATATCATCTAATATTTATGAACTTTTAAACATTTTTGTTGTACTCCTACAGATAAGCTTATATTTATATATTTTTAAAGATATTCTTGTGCTTAAACAAAAAGTATTCAAATTTGTCATATTTATTGCAAAGGCCATTTTTGAAACTTCAAACATAATAAAAGTTCTTAATATGAAATACAAAAAATAATAATATTAAAATAAAAGTTCTTTTACTCGAAAATTTAATTGAAAGGTATCAGTTCATCAATTTCTGAAGATAAAAATGAAGTTTGTTAACTTTGTTAGTTAATGTGAAACCCTTCATTTACAAAGCAGTCTATCAGTTACACCTGATTGATTTAAAAACAAGCTGTTCATAGAATGCGAAACTTTTGTAAAGCAGAAACAACAACTTTCTCTTATTCTTTGGTAAATTATAGTTGAATTCAATTCATTTTCTTTTTCTACAAAACTTATTTCCCCAGTTAATTTAGTTCGTATGGTTTGTGTAGATGTTTGTGACAAGCTGAAGTTTACAGTTTGTGGTTGATGAATCAAGAATTTAACTTATGATTAAATACTTGTAGAAAACTAAATATTTAAGTAAACAATTTCTATTTATAGAAAATATTTTAAATTCTTTATTATTAATTATAACTTTTTGAACTTTTACAGAGTATTTATGAAACTACTTATTATTTAAGATAAAATTACTTATGTGAAATAGGATGAGAAAAGACCTGGTGACAAGTTAGTGCTTTTAGCACTACTATTTTATTTTAATTCCTCAAAACCCCAAACTTTGGGCTTTATTAGCAACAACTTGGACAAAGCTTAAGGTGGACGTTTTTAAATACTTTGAAAATTACATGCAGTATTCTCACAGGTTATTACAATATCAATTATTAATTATACCTTTTCACTGGTAGCTCCTTTCTACGTATTACAGCAAGTAATTGGATATTTTTAGAAACGTTTGAACTAACCATACAACTTTATGCCTGCAAAATTAATTTCAATACGAATTTTAAAACAGCTTTGAGACTCGTTAAAAATATAATAAACTAATAAATGGCTGTCAAATTTTGCATTACGAATTTTATGTTTTCAATACTTGAATTTGGAAGTGCTAAGAGCTTTCAGTTCTAAAATTCAGAAATTCCAAATCTCGCAATCATATTAAAGACAGGCCGTTACGCCATAATTTCTGCTGCGTTTGTAGAAATATTCTACCGAATCAGAAACTTCATTTATTAAACAATAATTTTCATTAACTCACATTGTAAACCGTGTACATATAAACAAATATTTATTAAAAAAATAAAACTATCACTTCATTTTACGTTACAATTGAAAAGGCATACTGCCTTATATTCAGTATATAAAGGATTTTTTAACAAGAAGTTTATTTTATAAAACCAAAAATTTTGATTAAGATGATTCATATTTTTATTGCATAACGGAGAGAAAAGTTCAGCAATTATGAATAAAAAATTATATCTGGCAAATGTCCACCACGACTACGCTCTCAGCTGTTGATTCTTTCATCAAAGTTTGTGATCAATTTTTGGCAAAGTGGCAATCCTATTTCTTTAATCACATTACAGATTTTGAATTTTAAGGCTGATTGGCTCTGTACAGGCCCTGTCCTCAATATAGTCCCACAAAAAATAATCAATTGCTGATTTGTCGTGAAATTTTGCGATCGATTAATATGGTTTGCAATAATTGGGGCTATTCTGCGTTTCGATTCGAATCGAAATTTTCTCCGTCTAGCTGCTTTGGTATTTTGAGTTTCGATTCTTCTCAATTTCTTTCGATTGTATGTATTCTGCATTACGATCGGAGCTCCGTTTTTCTCAGTTGCATTTTTGTTAATGGAGGGGTTTTCTTTATATGTGTTTTTTAGTTAAAAAGTTTAAAATTGAAAAAAATGCAAGTAGAAAATGGGATAAAATGTTCAGAAACTATAAAAAAACAATTAAAATTATTTTTAATTAATTTATTTAATTAAATTAATTAATTTTTAATTGATTTATTTAATTAAATTAATTTTTTTTGTTTTAAATTGTTAATTTTTGTACCCGAATATGATGTGATTTTATGTGTTACAGGTCAAAAACAACAACACCGCACCAGTATGAAAAATTGGCAAATTTAATGGCATCTAAATTAGACATTGCATGTGGATAGCACCAGCGATCAAAGGAAGAAGTGGCAGTGTTCTAGGAGGAAGTTGCAGGAGTCCTCAATGCACTAGATCCTCCAACAAAAAATGCTTATTTTTAATTATGTTTACATACAACTTTTTGTATTAAATTTTACATCTGTTTATGAAAATGATAAACTTGTTTATTTTGCTATTTCATTTCCACATTCCACAGTGATGCTATTAATTTTTTAAACATTGTTGTCTTCTTCTTTTTCTTTCGATGCCGTTTTTCTTCAGAATACCAATTTTCGATGGCAACGTAACTGAAAGCGGAGACTTAATCGAAACGCAGAATCGGGATGAATACCTGCCCTGTTGAAACCACATGTCAGTGATATCTACGTCGTCAACAATAGGACAAAATTTATTTATTACCATCTCGCGACAGTGTGAATTATTGACTCTTATCGCAATTCCAAAAAAAACGGCCCAATCACGCCTCCAGACCACCATGCAATGACACTTTGAGCATGCAAAGGCTTCTCAATAACAGCTCTAGGATTTTCACAATCCTAAATGCGGCAATTTTGCTTGTTGTCATACCCTAACAACTGAAAATGGGCTTCTACTGAGAAAATGACTTTGCTGAAAAATCAGCCGTTTGCTCCTGAATGAATTGAGCGAATCTAGGGCGCTGTGAATGGTCGGTCGGCTTCATTTCAAATTTCTTGCAGAAGGCACGTCGAGGAAGTCTAAATATATAACATTGTAACTACAATAAAATTCTGATATTATAGTTTTATGCATAATTATAAATATACTCGTAGTCGAAAGTAAGCCATTTCTAAAGCATTCAATAGACCGTGACATGATGCAGTGGTGGCTCTTATAGGTGATATTTCCTAAAATTGATTCAAAAATAATTTAGATTTTTTTGCTAGAATCCGTTCTATCTAGGCTGGTTTATTTTAGTTTTATTTATTTTAGTTTTGGCTTATGGCAACAGTTTCTGACATTCCTGTTTAATTAGTAGGTCAGTCTTATTGTTTTCTCGGCCCATTGTAATGATCTTGTAAAAATCTCTTAAAGACCTTGATTATACTCGGTGGATTTAAATAGAAGACAAATCAAATTTGCATTTTGATAAAACCTGCTGCATGTTCAATTTTCGATCAGCCAATAAAATTTTATATATCGCAATAAAAAACTGTTGCCTGGAATTTCCAAAATCGAGTACCTCACTATTCCCTGGCTTCAGTTTTACATGTGGCTGGATTGCCGACACCTAAATATTTTCTGTGTAAAATGCTTTGAAGTCAACTGGCATCTCTGGTTTTATATTCCAGTAAATTATATAATTCTATCTGATATCAGGATGTACATTAATTAATTATTTTATAAATAAACTTTTTCTGTTTTCTTATCAATTTTGTTAGTACTTTAGAAATTTCTGATGAAAGCAAAACACCATAAATTTCCGGCAGATGTAAAGCGCATGTATTCTGCTAACACAATAATAAAAAGGATTCTGCTTTACCGTCCAGTTTTAAAACTTCTTACAGTTTATAAAACTATAGTTTATGGACAGTGTGGTGAAATCGAAATCGTATTTAACTGTAATTTTGGCTAATATATCGGACGTACCTTCATATGATTTATAAATTTTCAATGGTGTTAGTGCTATAATGCACTACAATGGCAAGTCCTTTGATCAGAATTTTTCTTTACCATTTAAAGAAATTTTTCACAGAAAGAATAATTGTGAAATCCTTAAATAATTCATGAAGAATTCCAAAACAAATTGGCAACCAACTTTAACAAATTTTCAAATCGGCTATCACCGTTTTTGCTAAGTTTGCATGTTGCACTTAAAATTCATAACTTTTCATTAATAAAAGAAAAATTTTAAAGATGAAGATAATAAAATGAAATGAATTGAAACAAAGCATGATGAAAAATATAATATAAATTTTTAAAGAATGTTTCAAGTCTACAAATTTTTTTACAAATGTTTCATAATGTTAAAAGGTGTGTGTTAATATAATAATCTGTATTTACAAAATTTTTTATTTAATAAAACGCCTAGGAGGAATAAATACAAGCAGTCACAAAAGCAAATACAGGCATATACGTGTACTTGTTCATCTTCCCAAAGTAAATTTATATATATATATATATATATATATATATATATATATATATATATGTATGTATACACATAGTATTTGTGAATATTAATTTACATACACATTCACACACACACTTGTAAATAATCGCATGTATGCAAAATGAATGAAAATTATTTATTTGCCAAAAGGCATCCACAAGGAAAATTAAATAAAATCAAAAGTGTTGCAAACAATAACAGTCACAACAGAAATAAAATGGAAGCCAATAGCAATAACAACAAAAAGAAGGAAAACATACAATAACAATATAAAACAAACATAGCAAAAACTGATGGTTAAATATTTTCTTCTGACAGTTGATCCGACCTAAAATTTATAAAAATAATAATAAAAAACAGAACTTTATTTCTGTAGTAAAAATTGAAGAATTGATTTTAAAAAAATTTTACATTTTATACCATGCTAAAGGGATATTCCACTTGACTCACTGTTTTGAATGCTCTTAATTTTCAAGTAAAAAATTTTAGGATTAGCTTGTATTACCTGGCGACATATTTAAGCTGTTTTTTACTCATCCAAAGCACCGCTTTGAGATTTTTTGTGAAAAACTTTTTAAAGAACACAAGTTTTACCTCTATTACTATTTTTATACACACATTCTATTTAGGAATAAGACTGTAATATGTTGTCATATAAATTATTTTATCGTGACTAAGTCCAGATTTTAACTGCGTCACTTTTTTAAATTTTTATTTAAAGTTTCACTGAGTTTTAGTGTCTTTACGTTGTAATTTGTACTTTTGCCTGTTTATTTCATTTTCCTTATTTTAGTTGTTTCTCTTATTTTAAAAATACAGTCACACTACAAAAATGTATACTGGAGAATATCTGAATGATAATAATAACAACAATATTGGCTCATGCTAAAATAGAATACTCTTATTCAAATTCCTATTGTATTACGAAGAGAAAATTTCGGCAATTATCAATGAAGAGTCATTTCTGGCAAAATTCCAACACGACTACGTTGAGAGATATCGATTCTTTCATCAAAGTCTTTAATCACTTTTTGTCAGTCATATTTCGTTAATCGCTCACGGATTTTGAGTTTTGAGCCTGAAATCGATTCGATTGACTCCGTAAAGACTTTATCCTTAACATAGCCTCACAAAAAATAATCCAGTAGCGCTGACTTACACGATCTGGATGGTCTTAAAAATATGCGATCGGGAAATTTGTTTTGCAATAAATAGATCGCTTCATTGGCTTTGTGATATGTGGCATCCGGTAGACACCACATGTTAATGATATATACGTCGTCAATATTAGGATTCATTAGCATCTCACGATAGCGTGATCCATTGACCGTTGCCGCGTTTCCTGCCTCATCGTTAAAAAACAACCGACCCAATCACGCCTCCAGACCACATAGCGCACCATTCACTGACACCTTAAGCTTGCAAAGGCTTCTCAATAGGCGGTATAGATTTTCAGTAGCCCAAATGCAGCAATTTTGCTTGTTGATGATTTTTACTGAATCTGCGGCGATGTGAATTTTCTGTTATCTTCAAGTTAGGTGCCCCTGTAGGATAGTAGGTAGTGTACTAGCTTGTCAGTATGGGGGTTGTGGGTTCGATTCCCAAAGAAGACCTTGGTTTTTTCCACTACAAAATTAAAAATTGGCTGTCGGTGGGACTGCTCAGCGATGAAGGCATAGTCACTGGTCGCTGTGCTGTCTTTATACGGCAGTTAATTTCCGACTATCCTTCTACTTTCACCACCTGTCTCTTCTCTATCCCTTTCCTAAAGAAGGTAGCACGGTACTTGACTAAATAGGCATTGTTGCCTGAAGTGCTACTTCTCTTTATAAAAAAAAAAAAAAAAAAAAGTCCTGCACTATGTGAAACTTGTAGGGCTTCAAAGCCAAATCCTTATGCAAACTTCGCCATATGGTGGTTTTGGATAACCTCAAACGTTGAGAACATCCAGAAATTGACATATTTGAATCTGTTCCAACACTGTGGCTCACTGCTGCGATGTTTCCAGTTGAATGACCCGGTCGAACATTTCTTGTTGTTCGCACATTTTGTATCGAGCCTGTCGACTTAAATTTAACGAACAAATTCTTAATAGCGGACTCAGATGGACGACTAACATCATCGTCCGCAAATATCACAAATTTTACGAAATGTAACAGAACCACCATTTTCGTAGTGGTTTTTAGTTATTTTAATGCGATTTTTGTGCGAAATTGAATTTATTTTAACAATTGCCAATGCTTTTACTACAAATACGTCAAAAAACTCAATGTGAAAACCATCACGTTGTTGGTGTTGCCACAATTGAAACACAAACTTCTTGCTGACAAACGATATGTGCGAGAACCGCTTAAAGCAACTGTATAAGCACCACTTGCTAGGCAAATAAATGAATTGAAGTTGAGTCATCAGTGAATAAAAACAACAAAGTTACCGTCGTGTTTAATTTGTGTTTAATAAGTAAATAAATCGTGTAACTTTATTTAAAACTTTGAAGTACTGTTATTATTTTGCAATAAAAGAACTCAAAATAATAAAACGTTTATTAAATGAAATAAACGTAACAATATATAAATAAAATTAACTAAATTAGAGCATGACTATATTCTTGCAATGAAATAGTAATAAAAGGTGGCAGAAGATGAGAGAAATGTGCGTGAGTGATATAAGCCACAAAGCCACGTGCAAAACTTAAAGAACTAAAGAATTAATGTTTCTTCAACTACAATTTCTTCTCTAACAAGTGCTTGTAAGTACCACTAAACTGCCTATACACCACGTTACTATATTTCAATATCAATGTTTGTAAATAAGGTGTCTCTTATAGGGGACACCTGTTAATTTTCTTTACTGTTATGTTTCTGGTAGATATCATAAAACTGTACAGCTTTTCATATTTTGTTAATTTTATTATTTGTTAGTGCAAGAGACAACAAGAACCTACTACTTTGGTTAGTCGGATATTGCTGTTCTTATTATTATTTCGGAAAAAACTGATAAGTTTGGTGACTGTATTACTCTTCTAATAGCTGCTTATTTTAATCAAAAATAAAACTCTAAAATAAATTAAAGTAACACCACTAAAATACAATAGTCAGTTATGTTTTAATTTTTCTTAAGGCCCAACTATATTATGCATATACTGGCTTAAGGCAACTTAAGCTACTGTGTAAATACCTAATAATCATGTGTGGCAAACTATAATGTATTTAATAAAACTTTTCGTTTCGTCAAATGTCATTTGCTTAAGCAAAGTACGAAACTGATCGTACATTCTATACCGAAACAGCTGATTTTGCATTGTGTTACAGATACATTAGTTAACCATTTCCAATGGAGGGCAAAAAATATTTTATCTGAATTTAATAGAAAATGTACAAAGTAAAAATAGCTTATATGTAAAAAGAGACGCGTTTTATTATAACGGAAATTTAAAGGAACGAGGGCCTTTAAACATTTTTTTTCTTTTCCACACAATTTGCAATAAAATTTAATTTTTTGCATTTTTTAGTACTTTTGACCCAAATAATACATACAGCGTTATATGTGTAATATTTCTTTCGTAATTTTCTTAAAACTATTAACAAAAACTTATAAATTTGTATAAGGATAGTATTAAGTATACAAAATATGATTATTAAACGGCTTCTTGCTAATAAATTTTACTTATTTAGAATGAAATTATTTTTTTGCAAAAGTACGAATAAAACAAATGTGCAACTGTGCATAATAATTTCTATATACATGTTAGTACAATATAGCCACGTAAAAGTCTTAAATGATTCGCTTTAGCATTTGACAGACTTTTCGTTCAACTTTTGACATTAGCTTCAGCTAGCTTATGCATATTATAGTTGGGCCTTTATGTATTTCCAGCTGTTCGTAAGTATTTCATTTTTTTTATTATTGTTGCTATTTATTTATTTATTTATATTACTGTTATATTTCTGACAAAAATGTGGATGTAGAAGAATTTTTACACATATTATATCGCTGCCGTCTGCAAAACAATTATTTAGCTGGCTACAATGCGGTAAATACGGCAATCAGGGTTTACAATTCAACTACAACTTACAAGTAGTATGCTGTCAGCTATCAAATGGGTTGTTTAGCAAACTAGTATTGCCGCTAAAAAGGCGCAAGCTTCTAAAAACACCCTTTTATATCAAAAATATTTTCTCACAGTATAGACCACAATTTGGTATTTATTAAATTTTAGATTTCTTCTGCAGTTAAATAGCTACAATTTTCCCAATAACTTTAATTAAGAGAAACGAATTTAACACTAATATCTTTATTACTCTCTAAAATTTAAAAACTGCAACTTAAACTTCTGCTTTAAAGTACAAAAATTTTATGCGTTATTTAATAGATCAGTTTTCGAGTTATGACAAATAAAGTAAAAGCCTGTATGTACTAGTGTGTAAAAATGTTAACTTGGATAATACCTACAGCTATAGTTAAGAATCTTAAATTTCTTGTTATTTTATTTGACATTGCATGTAAAAGTATTTGTTGTATATGTAATTAAACAATAACAAAATTTACATATACATACATGGATGACATTGAGCACGTAGACATTTTATACCGTAATGTCTTGAGGTAAATAAAATGAAAAACATGTTAACATAAATGTATTATAAGAACTTTCTTAATTTGTATATATGTACATGTGTTCATATGAATATATTTTGCATGTGCTATATTTTATTTACATTTTAAAGCTTTGTTCACATTACCACCATCATCATCGTTATTGTTCAAATTAATGTTCTCTGTAATTTAATTATACATCTCAGAGAAATTGTGACATGCATACATATATATGTATGTATAAGTATATGTATATATGCACGCAGTCACAGAGTATAAGAAAAGAAAGTAGTTGGTATGCAAATATACATTGTGCATACAGGAATGTATACAATCGTCATGTACCATAATAAATCAACAATGTTTTTAATTGTATTTTCGTTGAAACTATATAATTCTGCGAAGGCGAGAAAAATCCTTTGTAAGAATTTTAATTGAACATGAAAAGAAAAATTCATGTAAGTCACTTAAAAAATGAATGAATGAAAGTAATAAAAATGAAATTGTTAAACGGTTCTAACTTTTATTTTATTTTGATATGCTTTAAAATAATATTTAAGTTAAAATGATGAGGTACCGTAAAACTTTACTGTTTTAATGGCAAACTTGACAGTTTTATTTAGACAAACTTGACAGTATCATAGTGCTTAATACCGTTACTTTGTGTTTAAGAAAAATTATACTTTTACTTATCAATTATACAGGGTGTCCGTCGGAAAGTTTTTTTACTTTGTTTATAATTTTTGATTAAATGTCGGCAATTATGTATGGGATACAATATCAGATAAATGTCAACTCTGTTCGCCTCACAAATGCGAGGCCTTTTGAGCACATTTTTAGGCGGTATTTCATTAGGAATATTTTGTTTGATTTGCTAATATCTTTTTGGTTTATTTGCGTAAACCTTGCTTGTCAGATATCCCCACAAAAAGGAATCCGAAGCAGTTAAATCAGGCCACCGTTAAAACCAATCCACATCACCATTTCTTGAAATAGCTTGTTGCGGAAAGAGGCCTCGTAGTAGTTCTATTGTAATCCTGACTGTATGCGATATGGCAACGTTTTGTGGCGTGAAAATCGCACCCTATTCACAGTAACCGTTACGCCATTCTCATTTTCAAAGAAGTAAGGTCCATTGATTCCTCCTTACCAAATTGCGCACCAGACCAGGTGACTGTTGAATAATTTAAGGGTTTCCTATTTCCCAGAACCAACTATTTATTCGTCTGTTTATTCACATATCAATTCAAATGAAAATGTGCCTTGTCACTCATTTTTCATGAATAAGCGGATTGTAATGAGCGAGTTGTAACATCCTATTAGCATTTGTATGGTGGCGTAAATGGTTTTGTGGAAGAAGCTCTTGTGAATCTTAAATGATCACAAATGCAATTCCTTGTGAAAATTTGTGGCCAAAGTTGTTCTTTGAAGACCAAGTCCCGAGCACAGTGTCGTATTGATGAATTGTTTTAAACACTGTCTTGAGCAGCAGTAATATTTTCAATATATCTTGCAGTGCGTTATGGTTCATTTTATTGGGACGTTATTTCTCCCAAAAATTTCACGTATATTTCTCATCGTCACACTAATCGATGGTTGAACAATTAAAACACGTTATTTTATCGAATATTTGTCCATAATAAATTTGGCACGTGTCTACTTCACGACTTTCCGGCGGACACTCTGTGTTACCAAATATGTTTGTTACCAAATATGATGTAAGAGGCGTTTCGACGTTTCGTAAAAAGGAATTCTTAGTAAAATCAAAATATTTTTTAGAGAGACTGGCATCAAACTGTATTCTTTCGGTCCTGCATAACAAATTCTTTGTTTAGTAAGTTCAAGATGGCATTCTTTGATCTGCCGACATATTGTGCTCAAACTGGTTAGAATTAGAACCAACATTTCTTAAGCATTTCAACATATGTATTAACATATTCTCTCACCAGAAGAACAGGCTTTGCATATTTGTTATACAAATGCTAAGTGCTAAGCTGAATGAAAAATTAAAGACAATTTGTTTAAGATTTGTTCTATGCTGTTTGAAGAGTTCGAAGTGAATGAATTAAGGAATGGCTTAGTGTTAACAATTAGCTTGTTCTTAAATTTTCCTAAAATACCAATTCCACCTAATAATTGTCTCTTTACATGAGCAACATGATGATCCCATAAAAGATTAAAAACTCCAAGATAATTTACCATTTCCGATTTACTTATAATCTGTTCATTAATATAAACATGCACTATGCTATCGCAGCTTGAAATATTTGGTTTAGGTTTGACGAATTTGGTTTTGTTAGCATTTAAAACCAGTTTATTAAATCTTAAGAACACGGATAAAATGTCTCCATCAAACTCAATTTGTGTTGTTAATACATTTTCATTGTTATAATTATATAAAGGAATTGTACCGTCCGAATCATCTACAAAAATTTTGAAGAGTAATGCTCCAAGTACTCTTCCCTGTGGCACTCTATATAAAACAGGTCGTAAACCACTTTTGGATTCATTAATTTGCACATATTCCATTATATTTTTTAAACCATTTTCCAATAGCTTTACAGTATTGTAGAAAAATCGAATATAATTTGCAAATTACAAACAGAGTTATAAAAGTATATATTAATCTCACAATCCGATTAAAAAAATTAAAAATTTCATTAATTAATTAATTTTTTTTTAATACATTTGAGTTTAACCAAAATTTTTGTGCCCGATGTTAAAGTTTTGATGTTTCTCTAATTGTAAAAATAAAACCTGCAGTAGCATGTTTACAAATGCTCTAGTTGTATTTTAGTAAAACATAGCACAAAAAATTTCTAAAAGATTGTGAGCTGATCAAGTCCCTTAAGATGTCAAATGATCGACACCGTCAACTGAACTCTGAGTGTAAATATGATAAGAAAAAAATTGTAGAACCTATCTCTATATAAGTTGCCATATTGAGCCTATCATTATTTTAACTTCAAAACTAGTGCTGCCGTGTTGTTTAAAGCCTTCTATTTATCATTCTGTATGAATTAAAAAATAAAAAATAAAACGGAAATAAAAACTAAAATAGAACGTTGTTTCAAATCCAAAAAAAGGTTGTTGTCTTCAATATATGTGTGTTCAAGTTCATACCGAACAACATACTAATATTAATTTATTGTTACAATAATTAAAATATTATAATTATTAAGATAAATTATAATCAATTATTCGCTATTATATTTTATTTATTTAAATTTTGTAATAATAAACGCCTTCTCATGGTCAAAAAATATTACAATAGTATAAAATATATATTGTTACTAAGATGATTTATTAAGTTTTAAAAGAAAAAATTTGTCAGTAAAAAAGTAAACAAAACAACTCACTGTGCATTTTGCAAACTGCATAGTTTTATAAGAAATCTTATACACGCGATACAACAACAATACGCTTATAAGAAATTCTACGAAATGAACAACTATCGCAGAACAAACCACACAGCCAAATAGGCGCCTAAACTGGATGATAAAAACAATAACAATATGCAGTGATGTTTAAGAATATTACTGTATGTGTGAGAACCATTTAAAACAATTATATAAGCACCACTTGCTGGGCAAATAAAATTAACTCAAGTTGAGTCCTGAGTGAATAAATTTATTTTTTCAAAAGACTGCAATTTTATAACAAAAAGAACTGAATCTTTATTTATCTAGTGAAAATTTTAAAAGCTTAAACAAGACGACTATTATCTGTAGTTATAGTTTTAAATTGGTATCTTCAATGACATCCTAAGCTTAATAATCAAAAAATTAAAATTTAAGTTTTAACTAATGACGTAACAAAAGATGTTTGGTAACATAAAAGGCCCCATTAACAAATGGTATTATAAATCAACTGTATGACTTAAATTAAATACCGAATTATTTTTTTTTGTTTTAATTTTCGCTCTTATAGTTTAAGCTGCTATCGAAAAACTGAAAAAAGAATGATTCACTAAAATTAGAAGAACTCGTTCTAATTATCTGATAGAAAATTTAACTGTGTACAGGTGTTATCAGAATTTTTAATTAAATTTTTTTAATACAGCTTTTGTGCGACGTTAGATGTACTAAACCTTGCTTTATTGTATTTATTATTTGAATAAATAATTATTGATCTTAGTAGCGGTCTTTTTTAAACAAATTGAACACTATATATTTTCAATATTTCGCTTTCCTGTGGAAAGCTTTTGCAGGAAATTATTTTTTATAAAAACAAACAAATATTTACAATTCAAACAAATTTCTGAAAACAATTGATAAAAACATATAAAATAATTTTCATCATACAAAATTAAAATTTCAAAAATTTTTAAACATACAAAAAACAAGGAAATGGAAATTAAATAAATTCTTTCTTATGACATAATTATAACAAATTATTAATTCTTTTGAATTAAGTGCCTATAATTCTTCGCTAAATTGTCTGTGTCCGTTTTGAAATTTATTCTCCTTACATTTGGTACATTAAAAATTTCTAACATTTCCAACATATAACGTCTCTTATAGTTTTTTTCTATATCTAATATTGATGCTTCATCAAACTTTGGATAATGATTATATTTCTTACAATGTGAAGATAAGGATGTCTTCTGTGTTGAAATATTGCTATATTTCTGGCAGAACAAATGTGTCCAGCTAAACTTGTTTTAAGTTTATTTTTTGTTGTCTCAATATAAACTTTGTCACAGTTCACCTGGTCATTTCCTCCACATGGTATCCTGTATACTACATCAGATATTTCCATTTTTCCTATTTTATCCTTCATATTGCTAAATAATTTATTTAATGTGTTATATGTTATGTGTGCAATTTTATATCTAGCAGTGTCATATATTTTAGGCTTTCTTAATCTTTCTGATATTCCAGGAACATAAGTTAATGATTTATAAATTCTTGGTTCCGCCATAGTATTTCCTAAAATATGCCTATGATTACCGTATTGTCTAATTAATCGGTTAGTTAATTCTACTGGAAAATCATTGTCACTAAGTATATCTCTTATTATGTCCTTATTCTTCAAATAAAATTCTCTATCACTTATAGTCAATATTCTGTCTATCATATTTTTCGCCGTGTTTATTATCATTTTTCTCGGATCATACGCATAATTTAGGGAATACTACGGCAGAACCAGAAATTTATAAATCATTAATTTAGGTAGAATAAAAATAATAATGATATTATTTGAATATGTTTTTACATATAATTTTAAAGAGTTATTTTGCTCCATAGTGTAGCTTTTCATACCCAAGCAAAAAATCGTATGCTTATTTACTTCAACATTGTGCTTCTTGATTTTCACACAATGGTAAATATATAATAAACTAAAACCATTCTAATATGCCAAAAACTATGTAATTTCGTGTTACGTTTTTGTTGGTGTTAATAATTTTACAGTATGAATGCAAAACAGATCATATTTTAAATGACAACAAAAGTGTAAAATTTACTCAAAACAAGTATGAAATGCATTTACAATTTCTTCAGTCATGTTTTTTTTCATAAATGCATTTGTATACTTACTAAAAGGCTTATATAGTATACGTTTGAAAAGTATTAGAGACCACCCACTTTTCCAAGGAACATTTACAAGTATACATATATAAAGTACAAAATGTATTTATTAGTTTGTCAGAAAATCACGAATGGCTACTTGGAACTGTAGTATGTTTAATTTATTGTTCGTTAAGAAATTTAATTTCTGTACAAGTAGCTTCCGTATTAATGTTTATTAAATCTTTGAACCTCTTTACTAATGCACATGGCATAAACAAAAATGTTTGGAACCGGACAAGTAAACGTGGTAGATCCCATACTAAGTGAACATTTTTTATCCGGTACCCAAAGATTTAAAAAGGTAAAATATTAAAATTTTGTATATATAACACGCTTATTAGTATGCATAACCAGAAAAAATTGTCTGAATTAGAAACTTTAACGTGGTATTTATAGAGTATGTTTATATAATAGGTAGTGTCTTTGTTGTTAAAATGCATAATCAAACTGGGGGGATTTGAAAAGCGTAACCTTCCAAGCAAAGATAAATATAATTCTCACATACTTAGAAAACGGAACAAGAAGTTTATTTTTCCATTGTGGTAACACCAACAACATGATAGTTTTGACATTAAGTTTTTTGATGTATTCGTAGTATATGCATTGGCAATTACAATTACAATGAATTAAATTTTGCACGAAAATCGCATTAAAATAAATTAAATGCTCTATGAAACTGGAGGTTTTATTAAAGTTGCATTTCGTAAGATTCGTAATATTTTCAGACAACATAATCGCTATTAAGAATTTGGTAGTTAATTTTGAGTCGACAGGTTCGATACAAAATGTGCGAACGACCAGGTCATTTAATTGAAAAAATCGCAGTCGAGAACCACAGTGTTGAAGCGCACCCAAAGTTGTTGTGGCTCCTCGGCGTTCTCAAAAATTTAACTTTGAAAACTTTGAAGGTGCCAACTGGTGCAGGAATCGAAGCCAAACGACCGGTAACATCGCCGTAGATTCACCCGATTCATTCAGAAACAACCGGTTGGTTGGTTTTTCTGAAAAATTCATTTTTTCAGACGAAGCCCATTTTCAGTTGTATATTGCTGCATTTGGGCTTTTAAATATCTTGGAGCAATTGTTAAGAAGCCTTTGTATGCTTAACATCTCACTGTGTAGTTCGCTATGTGGTTTGGAGGCGTTATTGTGCCGCTTTCTTTCGAATGTGAGGCTGGAAATGCAGATATGCTTAAAACTCAATTGGCCTATTATTGATGACATGAATATCACTAACAAGTGGCTTCAACAGGACAGTGCCACATCAATCAATTTATTGTAAACTAAATTTCCTCTTTGCATATTTTCACGACAATCAACGGTTAAGTGGCCAACCAGTCGTGTGATTTAACACCACTGGATAATTTTTTGTGAGGCTACGTTAAGGATAGAGTCTATACGGAGCGAATCGAATCGATTTCAGCCTTAAAACACAAAATCCTTAATGTGATTAATGAGACAGAACTGCGATTTTGTTAAAAAGTGATTAAAAACTTTGATTAATCGACATCTGTCAACATGGTCATGGTGGGCATTTGTCAGATATCATTTTTCATTTATCAAATTAGATTAAGATAATTTGAATTACCTTAATCTAAATTGATTATTGTATTTTGTTTTAGAAATCAAGCTTCTTGTTGACAACCCCTTAAAAAAATTCTTTGCAAATCTATCTTTTGTACATATTTAAGAGATTTTCTATCAGATGGAAATATGCGCTGAGAGCTGGTAATTCCATAAGTTCTACAATTCTGCGATAAACGCATTTTTCTCGTTATGATAGAGACTTAAATACCGATGTTTAGGTGTTGAAAAATGCATTCATTCTTCTATAAAAATATATTATAAGGTAGATTTGTCAAAAAAATAAATGATACTTCCATCATCAAGTAGCCACCAAGTCTAATTCAACTAATTTGCAATTTTTCTATTCGATAAATTTAACACAGACTGTTCCACATAGACAGAGCTAATATTCTAGCAAACCTAATTTTTATTTTCTTTATATTTTTAAATAATATATTTTGAGTAGCTTTTAGAGGCTGTCTTATGTGGTTTTAATATTCGCTATCGCATTGTATATCATCATCATAAAAAATGTAATTGATGCAGAGCCATAAATATTTAATTCAAAGACTTTTGTCTCCCTGAAATATTTTAGGTATTAGGGAATTTAACGAGAAATATACTGAATCAGGTGGTTGGGAATGTTCCAGAACCAGAAAATGCTACTAATGTGAACTCAGAATCGAAGCTGAATGCGCTGAAGATTTAGAAGACCAGATGTAAATCGAGAGATAACAAATTAATGACAGCATTGTGTAGCTTCCGAAATGGCGAGAAAGTTCATGAGTTAATGAAATATCATGCATACAGCGCGTATCGAAATGGATATTCAACCTTTGACTAGCATAGGTATCATTCTGGCAACAAAGACAAAGTTCGCAGTTAGCAGTAGTTGAGCAGACTGTAACTACAATTCTGATTAGAAGAAAGCTCAATATATTTGCTTAGCTATGATATTCTAATTCGCTATAATTCATATTTATCATTTAAAGTTTGGCTGCTCCTTAATATTAAATGCGTTATGTCTTTAAGCTGATAAAGTTTTCAAAATGTTTCTCTGTATTTATTTACTATTAACAAACACACACATATGAATTACTCCATATTTCTTATAAAAGACTTTTGGTGTTACACAGTATGGTCGACTATAAAAGAAAGATTTCAGTTTCATTTTAAAACATCTATGTGGTGTTACAACGTTAAATGAAAATGAAAAATGATGTGTTTGTAGAATATAAAAGTCATCAAAAAGTAGAGCCTTTGCTGCAACACAATCATAACGAAAACAAATTCTGAATTAAAAAATTATTTAATTGTTTAGAATAATTTTGTTTTTGTATTAAATTTAGAACTTTATCTATTGAATTTGTAAGATCGACGAGCGTAAAATTACAAGTTTGTTCTTCTAGAAATATATATGAATGTCTAAGAAATACTTCTTTATGTTTATTTTAAATTTTAAATTTATGTGTTATGACTGTTTTACCACAAAGGCTAGATATGTGTGTCATAAAAAACTTACTTTGTTTTCTTAAAATAACTAGGTCACAAAAGAGTACAGGTACGAAGTTAATCAATAAATATAATATATTTTGTGTACTATCAACTTGATGTAAAACATTTAAATGAAAAAAGTATAAGACAACACATAATACTTAATACAATAATATAATGCAAAAAATATCTTTAAAACGAAAAAAGGACTTTTTATTTGTTTTTTTCCTTTAGGTATCTACTTTTCTTTTATATCTAATGTTTTCTACAGTTCCATAGGTATTGTTACGGATTCGTCTTAATTTTTAAAAGAAAAGTAACTGATAACGTAAACAACTGGGTATGCTGTTTACTAATTGCATAGATTGCTAAGAAAACTTGTGCACGCAAGACAACAACAACTTTCTTAAAAATTCTTCATAAACCGACCGGCAACACGGTTTTATGCCGAATAGGTCTACAACGACTAACTTACTTTTATTGAGCCGTGATATTGTATCTGCTATGATGAGTAAGCGCCAATGTGATGTTATATACACTGACTTTGCTAAGGCATTTGATACAGTTAGCCATCATCTGTTACTGCTCAAGCTTTGTTCATTTGGATTTTCGAGGAATATTTTGGCATTCTTTCATAGTTTCTTGACCAATAGGAAACTTAAGGTTAAAATTGGTAATTCATTCTCTTTTGATATAATTGATGCCTATTCAGGTATTCCTCAGGGAACGCATATTGGTCCGTTACTTTTTATAATTTTTATTAATGATTTACCATTGAATTTTAAGTTTTCCAGCTGTCTTTTATTTGCTGATGATTTGAAATTGTATTCTACTATTGGCGATATTGGTGACTGCGAAAAGTTACAGATCGATCTTAACAAACTGTCTGACTGGTGTTTTGAAAATGGCATACGTATTAATGTTTCAAAATGTTGTGTTGTCACATATGCTTATATTTCGGGTCCAATAAATTTTGATTATACTCTTGGCGGTTTCCTGCTTAAACGTGTAGCTGAAGTTAAGGACTTAGGAGTCATTTTTGACACTAAACTAACATTCTCTAAGCATATCGACTATGTTATTTCTAGAGCTTATAGTATGCTTGGTTTCATTAGAAGAAATTCTAGAGATTTTAAATATGCATACACCCTCAAGTCTTTGTACATTTCCTTGGTTCGAAGTATCTTGGAATATTGTTCCATTGTTTGGAATCCTAGTCATTTAGGCCCATCAAATCGTATTGAACGAATTCAGAGGATATTCACTAAGACTGCTTTAAAATTGATTTGGCCACATGAACTACCTTCTTATGATGTTAGGAGGAAAATGTTAGGCTTACAATCCTTAGTGGATCGTAGATCTTGCTCCTCATTATTATTTGTTTATAATATACTATCTGACAATATTGATAGCCCGGAAATAAAAAATTATTTTACGTTATACAGTCCTCCTAGGGACTTGAGAAATAATCGCATGTTTGAAGAATGCCTTTTCAGAACGAATTATGCAATTAATGAGCCGATTGCAAGATGCTTGCATTTATGTAATAGTTTTAACCCACATTTAAATTTTAATGTTAGTTATAATATGTTCAAGCTTTTTTTATTCAAACATTATAATTAATATTGTAAAGTAATCTGTAGGAATTTAATTCTGTAGATGAAATAAGTAAATAAATAAATAAATAAATAAAATAAATTCCAGAAGAAAATTTATCAGCATAAAAACAAAAATACAGACAGACCTGTAGGTCTGGCGCCTATACATTGAATGATGTTATTCAATAATAACAACAACAAAATGTGGGAATAGAATATTCTTCATTTTTCAAGACCTCTCGTGGACAAATATAAAAGGCATCGTCTGAGTGGATAGTTTGTTAGTTAAAACATAAACCTCGTGAAGACTTGCGTCTTTAGTAAATTGTTACGTAATGTTTTGTGTAGTTAAAGTAAATAAACTTGTAATTCATTTAAAAACTCTAAAAGCTGGCGTTATTTATTTTGCAATAAACAACTCACAACAAAACGTTTATGAAAGGTATAAACGTAACAGTATTAATAGGTGGCTATTTAGCTATGTCAGTCGATATATTCGAAATGAAGCACATTTTTTTAATAGGGAAAAAAAGAGGTAAGAATTATGCTAACTTATACAACCTCAAATATTAATTTTATGATATGCTGCTATTTTTAGGCTCCATTCAGAAAACATTCTCTTAGAGCTATAAATTCTAATTCACTATAGTTATCAGTATTTGTGCTACATAGTTTTTTCTTTATACATAACATCCAAAGGAGGTAATTTCACATATTAGTTAAACAAAGTTAAAGTAGCATGAAAAATAAAAGTTGACGGGTAAAGCACAAAAAAAAAAAAAACAATAGCAATAAGCTAACGTTACTTTTTTAGGCAGGCGTTGTTGGAGGAAACTGAAAAAAAGCTAAAAAGTCTGCGTAATATAGTCATATTTACATCTTAACAATATTTGTATTGTTTAAAATTTGCCCTTGTTGTTCACATTAATGAACGGCATGTAGAATTGGTGGATTGGAGTGCTAAAATGGTTAATTTTCCGACGAATGAAAGATGAATTAGAAGATGATAAATCTTCTATTTTAACTGCAGTTTGTGAAGTCTTCACCTTGTACTCCTTAAAATTATTCCCTTTTTTATAGCAACTATTTGATATATTGAAGTTTCTTTATTCTGCAGGGGAAAACAAATGGAGGTGATGTTGTCCGATCGGTGATACAATATAACTGAATTTTATTTCAATGCTTTAACAAGTCTGCTCTTTTATAAAAATTCATGAAAATAAATAAATTGAAAATTGGAAACATTTACGTTGTTTAACCAGATCGGCAACTTTACTTATTTTTACGATAAATTTTTCAGACAAAATGCAATAATCGATAAGTATAATAATGTTGAATAATTCATAGTTAAGTATAATAATATTAAATGATATGTAGAAACGTTACTTTAGACAGCATCAATTTTAGCGCAGCAGTTTTAAAATCCGATTTTAACAGTGCGTTAGATACTTAAAAGAAATGACAATTTAGTTCTTTTAAGAACAGTATAATTATTTTATCTGTTTTATTTCTATAAAATGTTACTGTTCTAGACATTAAATTGACGATAGTGTTGACGTATAAAATTTCAGCACAAAAGCAACGAGCTAGGAAGGATTGCGCTTAACGCGCAAAGTCTTTTTTATGTAAATTATTTAAAAACTAAAACGAAATAAAATCAATACATATTTTTTTTTCAAATGCAATTTGAATAATTGCTAAAGCTAAACCGTACGGGTTTTGTTCTCTTAATACATTATTACGAATAATTTTATATTTTTTATAAGACCCAATGAAAACTGGTAAAATTAATAAATAGTTAATTTATTTATTTATTTTTTTTATTATTTTTTTATTTATATTTATATTATGTATAATATAATGTATAAATTGTAAATATAAACTTGGCTTTACTTTTAAGAGTATTTATCCTTAAATGTATAGAACACTAGATGTAAGTTCTTACTTTCTAATAAACTAATAAAGACGAAGGCTGTGTTTTATTTATGTGTACAAGAGTTGTTGTGTGAAAGAAAAACTTTAAAACACTTTTCACATAAGCATCTATCGATTTACAACTGATGCAACCAGTTTATATGTACAGATTGTCCACCAGAAATTGTGCTATCTGACTCGCCAACAATAATGAACGTTATAACCTTGGTATCTATAAAGCACCCTGTGTTTTTGCACATCATTTTCCTGACATTATTTCGTAGTGGTCGAAGTTGGCTGAAGAGAAAATTAGTTGGAAGCTTTCATATTTAAGGTTGAATGTTGGGGAAACTAGATTCACACTCGAACAGGTTCGAACTATTTTGGTACCAATGCTTTTTACGATTTGCTCCCAAATATACTTTCTTGATTTCGGCATATTACACTTAAAAGTTTTGCACCATGGTTAAACAGATTTCTTTACACGTTCGTCACCCAGATAGGGAAAAATGGTGATGTGTTGGAAATGTTCGTACTTTCCAATTGTTCCAATATCTTAGCAACTGTAATGTGTAATAAGATTGATGAAAACTACCAAATAAGAATACGGTCGCTTTAAAGCATATAGATAAAACCACATACTGCACAGATACTAAAGTTTTTTTTTCGTTTATAAAACATATGCAAATATAAATAAAATGCAGAAGTTATTATTTTTTTTGCACCTTTTCATATCCGATTTTTCTACTAATTTTTAAATCTAAGATATTTCAAAATCCATTCTGCCCAATACTTATTATGAGGAAAATCACTGCTTAATTTTTTAATTCAAAATAAAAAAAAAGTGGTTATAAAGAAAATAAATAATTAATTAATCAATAATTAATTAACATTTTCCTTAAAAATATAATACACTGTATAGTCAATTTTATTTTAAACCTTTTTTATACCAAAAGTTAAATAATACTAATTGCAAACATTATAAATTAGAAAAGGAGACAGGCTTATTGCATTATCAAAGATGTTTTTTCTATTATGTTCTGCAAAATTCAATTAACAAAAGAAATCTTAATTTGATCAAAGTTTTTTCGTTTGTTTTATTACCCATAAAGCAAATACCATATTACTGTTTTCATAAAAGTACTTGCTGACTTGAGGCAATTATTTGTTTTCGAATTCAAATACAATTAATTTTCACACACAATACAACAGAAACGAATAAATACAGAAAAGCTTCAACGTTCCTAAGACAACATTTCGTTTATTATTCTTAACAGGTTTAGTCGAAAATGACAGCTGTTATAGAAACTAATGAAGAAGTTTGACATGTATATTCTGGTGTGAGCTAAAAATATAAGTAAACGGGTATCTGACCATATAAGGGATAATTAATTAATTATACGCAGGGTGGTAGTTTCACTTGTTATAGTATTACAATAACTGCCAAACTTAAGAATTGCAAAAAAAATAATTTTTTAAGTTCTTATTTTAACCAGATAATCGGTTTTATATATGTATACTTTTATAAAAAAAATAATTATAATAAATATGGTGGAATAAATTTTTTTGGAACAGTTTTCAAAATAAATAATAGAAAAATAAACATACTAGGTGACTATATTTATGGCTTTTTAAAAAATTAAATAACTAAATTCCGATATTTAAAAATTTGAAGTGAACATTATAACAACGTTTAACTGGACTTATAGAGAATTAAAAAATTAGTGTTCTATTGATAGTGCTTTTTTGCTTAGGATGTTATTTAATGTCACATATACGCTGAATCCATTATTTGCTATATAGCTCGTATTTGAACGGTCCAAAATTCCTTGAAATTAAAGATCAAAGCAAGATAAATTTTTAACAAAAAATTTGCTAGTTATAAATAATCATTCAAAAAATTATGATTTTCTTTAAGTGTAAAAATAATAAAATATTTCAGATATTTAGTTGTTCCTTAAAATAACTGAGGACCATATCAATTATTTGGCTTTCCGCGCCCAGATCTTAGTCTTTCCGAAATGATTTTGAAAATATGTATGTACATTAAAGGATTTCTGATATAAAACATAAAGAATTTTTACATATCTACCCAAGAGTAACGAAACCCCATATCACATTTATAAAAATAACAGAAAGTAATAAAGAGTGTAAACTTGAATATAAAAGGGTGCGCTCATAGGAGAGAAATCTAGTTTGCATAACTGTATCTTTTGGATATTCTCCTTCATCTGTTATAACAACAGGTAAAAACTGCTATATAAATGGGTCTCCGCAATGTGTCATGGTTTTTAATGCTATAACCTTATTTTTTGAACTGTTGTAGACAGCCAGTGAAAATTGACACCTTTTTTCTTTTCCATCACCTATTCTGATAAAATTTTAATACGTACAGCTCTTATCAACTATCACAGGTGCCATCTCGGCCTATATCAATTCTCTATTTTAATCAATCAACAGTTTTTGACTGTTTAAAAAACCTTAAATTTTCATATAAATATAGTCCGGATAGTATTCCGAGTTGTATACTTAACAAATATGTCATGGCACTGGCAAAATCTCTTACAATAATCTTCGACATATCATTGAAATTGGTTACTTTTTTAAATTATGGAAGGATTAATTTTATTATTCTAGTATTTAAATCTGGTTGTAGGAATAATATTACCAACTACTGAGATATTCCTAAGCTTAGAACTATACCCAAAATTTTTAAGAAAATTGTTGCTGATGACCATTTCGATCAAGTATCGTCTTTATTCGTTCCTGCTCAGCATGGTTTTAGAAAGGGTTATTCAACCATTATTAATCTTTTGGAATTAACAACGCTACTCAATCGGGGATTTGTTTACCGCAAAAAGCTGTTTTTTTCACACCAACTTTAGTAAGGCATTTGATAAGGTCAACCATAAGCTTCTGATAAAGAAATTTCACCTTATGAGATTGACAAACAATTTACTTATATGGATTAATTAATATCTTTCAAACAGAATCAAAAAGTTTGTTTTAACACGCTTACTTACAAAAAAATTACAGTTCCATCTGGTGTGCTGCAGGGTAGCCATGATCTACCGAAAGCCCTTAAATCAGACGACATAAAGATATTTTGAACATATAATCATCACTGATCATATTCTCCTCCAAAGGAACTTAAATGCACTTAGTTTTTGGTCTTATATTAACCTTATGGACTTTAACTTTAAATAGTGCAAAAATATGTGTTGCTTTCGAAAATGCCACAAAAACTTGCAATGTTAAAATACTGCTACAAACTTGAGAAACTGACGGTAGTTTCACATCTTTATATTTTACTGAATGTTAAATAAAATTTTTTGCACTATATTTCATTACCCACTACCATTTCTTGGGTTTGTAAAACGCAACGCAAAAGAGCTTAGTGACCCATATGTCACAAAACATCCTTATACTTCTCCTATCAGACCTATACTGGAATATGGCTCAATAGTTTAGGATCCAACTTATAAAGTCCATAGTAATGGCATGGAATCGGTGCAAAAGCATTTTCTGCTATTTTGTCTTGGCGGCTTACAATGGAATCCCTTAATTTTACCATCCTACATTTGTAGACTTGTTCTAAAAAAGCTGCCAGCTCTAAAAAAGCAGAGTAAAGTTAAATGTGACTTTTTTTAAATCTAATAAAAGTGAATGCCTGTTTATATTTATTGATCAGCAATATGTCACTTAACGTTTCATTTCGTCCTAAATTGATTTTTTTTAAATTTGAATGCTGTTAAATGTCATCTACTTTTATATTTTAAAAACTAAACTTAAATTTTAAGTACTATTTCTATTTACTGCTTTAATGTCTATAGGGATCATAAATCCATAGATTGAATATGGAAATAAAATAAAAAATTAACAACAATATAGAATATGAAAGCAGAGTTAAAAGGCGTCTCCAAATAAAACAAAGTCCAGATTTCGATACAAATCCAAAACAGTAATTTAAATATTAAAAAGAAAAAGGGGATCACACAGTAGTAAGTTTTCAACAATTTATGATTATCCCGACCACCATGGTGGTCCATTGCAAAAATTTCTGGTCCCTATAGAGACTAAATAACAAAAAACCGAATATCATCAAATAGCTTTTTTATATGAAAAACCGCAAACTTTGTTTAAAATCGGCCAAAAACTTTCACAATAAATTTTAATGCAAAATAATTTTAATCAGTTATGCTTCGTTATTGTTGCATATTCTCAACTAATTCCCCAAATTTGATTTTATAATTATTTATATATAACATAAATCATAGTAATAATCCTAAAGCAAAAACAAATTTAATATTTCAAAGGTGTTAATTTATTCAATTATTCTCTGTAAAAATATATATATACAGCTGCGGTCAATGTAATCGTAAGAAGCACAAATTTATACTGATTCCGTTTATATCTGTTTGGACCGAAAATAATAAATTCTTTGATGTTAATGGTTGATTATCATAAGAAAATTATTTGGTTTTTTCAACGGTTTAAAATATGCTAATTAATTTTAACAAAAAGCTTAAAAACTACACGGTCGAAACAATAGCACTTCAGTTCATTTTTAACAAAAATTAGTGGTCTTTCTTAAAATAAATCAAAAATTTCACTCAGATATCCTGTAGATAAATTAATTGTATGGTTCCAATACTTTGCGTGTACCCTTTGTTCGTTTTATTGAAGATACACCCTTCTTTATGTCCATCCACAGACTTTTAATAGGCTTAAAATCTGGGTACTGTGCAGGCCACTCCGTTACATTGATAGAGTTATCATTGATTCATTTTTTTGCCATTTTGCTGGTGTGTTTGGGGTCATTATCTTGCTGGAAGACCCACACCAGCGTCATTTCGTAGGAAGCATAATTTTATCAAGGCTTTTTACATAAACCTAAACGGTTTTGATACAATATATAGGACCCAAACCATGATAACAACCCCATGCAGTGTTTGATAGTTTTTGCTGTGAATTGTGTCTTATGTTCGCTGTTAGGAGGCCTACAGTCAAAACATCTGGAACCCTTTCCACCAAAAATAACAATTTTCGATTCGTCAGTCTACAGCACGTTTCTCCACTTTTCCTTTGGCCAATTTAGTTATGTTTTAGCAAAAGATATCCGTTTGGTAATATGCTTAGAGGAAAGGAGTGGCACTTTTCGAGGACTACAGCCGGTGTCCTCGACGGTGAGCTATCGCTGTTGCAAATTAAGGTGCTTGTCTCGACGTCTGCGGCGAAAGAGCTCCGTAGCTGTCATAAAGGCATTTGCTTTAGTCGTCCTTACTAAGCGTTTTACTATAAAGGGTGACAAAACTCGAAACTGGTACTATTATATTGACTGCAGCTGTGAGTGAAAAAGGGAAATCTGTTAATGCAAAACTATAAATTTAAAATAAAAGTAGAAATTTGCTTTAAATAGGTTTTAGCGAAGATACAAATTTAAAAGTTGTAGATGGAGTGATGATTTGAATGCAACTATTTACTTTTATTTATTTATTTTTAAATTTTATCTTATATTACATAAACTTATGTTATGTTAAAATGACAATAGTTAAAATGCCCTTGTAGGGTAGTAGGTAGTGTACTAGCTTGTCAGTATGGGGGTTGTGGGTGCGATTCCCAAAGAAGACCTTGGTTTTTTTCACTACAAAAATAAAAATTGACTATCGGTGGGTCTGCTGAGTGATGAAGGCATAGTCACTGGTCGCTGTGCTGTCTTATATGGCAGTTAATGTGTGAATAATTTTCATAATTATATGATCTTATTATCGATCAAAGTGAAAAGTTCCGAAAATTTTTAAATATGGTTTATCTAAACATTTATATTAATATAAATGTTTTAGGGCTGTTAGGATACGCTTTTTGCCCAATACAATACTGATACTTTTACTGAAGAAAAAACACAGTGTTACCGTTACCAAAACAGAATTGTAAAATTTTAACTCGGGAAGGAAAGGATATAATTCTTAGTTCAACAACTGATATTTCTTCAGTATATAAATAAGAAGCAAATAAAACAATTAAAAACATCAAATCAGGTGGCAAAACATTTGGAGTTAAAGGTGTCATCTTTAATTTTGTTAAACTCAACACAGTTTTAGATCAAACTGTCTTTAATTAGGATACCAAATGCTGATCATGCCGAATTGCCTCTAAGGGTTTTTCGGTTATCTCCCGACCTTTTTCCCAGTGACTTTGTGATTTACCACTTCTCATAAACTTTCTGTTTCCTTTATGTCGAGGGCTGCGCCAGCTATTTCATGACGGTGAGCTATCGCTGCTGCAAATGATAATGGACGCTTTTGATAAACTATTGAAGTATCAGTAGAATTATTTAGTTTTTTGAAATTCCTGAAGTAGATGCTGGCACACTTATAAAAAATCTTCGATTTTCATTATTATCATATTCTGGAACATATGTGCTCATAACCCAAAAAAGGGTATAATCATATATATTTTAATAGCTCATCAGGTACAGTAATTCTAAGGGAAGTTATTGTTCTCGGTTGAGAGTATATTTATTTATGCACTCAAATATCGCGGCTTATACGAAGTTTAGATTTGATGTAAAATAAAACATCCTAAGCAGTAGAGTCTGAAGTTAACCGAGAATCAAAAATGTTCTTACTATGAGGTACAGCTCTTAAAGGCTTGGGTTCAGTTTTAATAATATTTGCATCAGGAATAGAATTTAAAGGTTGCATATTCATACTATTGTCATCATTGTCTAGAACATTTTGACTTTTTAGACATCGGCGAAATGTGAGACGTCGCAAGTAATATTGAGGGACAAATGTATTTGCAGAATTAACTATTACCATATGCGCAATTTCAGATGCGTTATTACTTTGGACTCCCCCCCGGGGGCACATTTATCGGTCTTTATAGAACTTCGACTATCTAGACCTATGCAACTGGGGGCATAAGAGAGCCCAGTCCCCTGAAGTCAGCAGGGGTACAACTGAAAGCTCCACGTTATTTCCACGGGAATCAGTGGGCTCGCAGGGTTCCGCTATTTGTCTCTTTAGACATTTTGCTGTTCTATGGCTGATTATTGAGGTTGGCCCTTTTGGGAGTATCGTGGTGGTTGTGGTTTCGCGGCCCCATAACAGGTCAGTTTTATATGGTATCCAGGATCATTTCACTTTTAACAACACGTACCTGGTGGTATGATCCTAGATCCAGTGAGCATGCTAGACATGTGTTCTGTTGGATAGTCTCCAGCTCTTCAGCAAGGAGTGGTGGTGTGCAGCCCTGCTCTGGAATCATTAAAATTGCTACTAGGAAGGACTTCTTTTCACTCACAGTGGTATGACCACCATCTGAATAGGGCTCACTGCCAGGTGCAGATGTAAATCTTATCGCGTAATTACTTTGGACTTCCCCCTGGGGCACATGATAGTCTTTATGGATCCTACAACTACCATCTAGACTTGTGTCTTGTGGGGTGAAAGCAACCAATCCCCTTCAAGGCTAGTAGGAGTCAACTGGACAATTCACTATGTTTCCAGGGGAATCAGTGAGCCCCAGAGTTCCGCTATTTATCTCTTTAGGCATTTAGCTGTGCTGTGTTTGAATATTGAGGTAGGCCCTTCGGGACTATCGTGGTGGCTGTGTGTTTCGAAACCCTTCTTTGAGTTTCTGGATCGGATTATTCACAATGATCACTGTGTTTAGTGAGTATGAATGCCGTCGTGTTCTTAATTATATTAAGCTTCATGCGTTATGGACCAGAAGTTGGTTAGTCTGCGACTCTTCAGCAAGGAGTGAAGGCTGCGGCCTACTCCGGGCTTTTAAAGTTGCAACTAGGAGTGACCGGAGGATATACGTATTCGAAGGCCTTCTAGGGCGAGGATGACGCTACATTTCATCCACAGTAGTAATGATTCACCAACTGATTAAGGCCCACGGCCAGGTGCAAATGTAAATCTTATCACGTTATTACTTTGGACTGGTAAAATATTTTCTGAAGCTGTAATTAATATCTCAGAGCGAATTGGAAAAGTATTTGAAGCATAAGATGTTATAGTAACGGAATTTTGGGTTTGTGCTGATCTTGTGTTTGTTTTTTTTTTTTTTGGATGAGGCAGCATGTTGCGAATTGGCAAATTTGTCCAAATAAAGGTAAACAGTGTATCAAAGCAGGCTAGTTTGACATGCACCACTAAAATTTCATTATTATTTTTTTCAAATTTATCCTTAGAATTAAAAAAAAAAATTATTTAGCCGAAAGTTAACATTAAAATAATTTAATGCTGAAATAATTTATCACACTTGGTTAAAAAAACCGCATTCTCAATTGGAATTAAAAATTTTGTAGCATATAATAGAAAATTTAGTAGTGACTTAAACACAAAAATTTTTCAGCACTAAAATATTTCAATTAAATTCCCCAGGTTTCCAAAAAAGAATACCATTAAAAAATTCTCTAAATTAAGTTTGAAAGCATCTGCAGGATTAAGTCGCACTGTGAAAATTAAACTTTAAAATTATTTTATTAACAATCCTTTACGAATGCATTTAGGAAAACAAAGAAATCCTGTGGCAAATTATCTAAATTGAAACACAAATACATTTACACATTCCCTACAATTCAGATTTACCCATAAGCATAACACGATGAACCAAACACAGACAAAAGACCACCTAAATAAGATTCTCGTTTTTGTTTTTTGATAACAATAGCCATGATACTTAAACCAAAGGATTAAAATTGAATTTTATAAAAACATTAAATTTTCGTTTCTTGAAACGAATTCTTAGCAATTAGGGATATAAAGATATAGTTTTAAATTAAAAGGTTTAATCTTTTCCATATTTACTTCAGCTAATTAAAATCAAGTCAACATGATTTAATCATTGAAGCGGAAGGTGCATCACTAAATAAAAAATATAAAAGACGTCAACGCATATTTTATATACAAATTATCGGTTTTTTCACGTAATTTTTTAGTTAATTGTTTTATAATTTAATTTAATTATTTGTTAATTAATTTACTTAAATATTATTACGTTTATACCTTTTACAAACGTTTTGTTGTGACCTCTTTATTGCAAAATAAATAACACCAGTTTTTAGAGTTTTTGAATTAATAACAAGTTTATTACTTTAACTACACAAGGTTGACACTACAGAACAATTTACTTAAGATATACGTCTTTTCTTCAAGAGGTTTAATTTTACACTGATTGAGTATCTACTCAGACGCTGCCCTTTTTATATTTGTCCATTTAAATTCTAGAAAATTTAAGAATCTTCTACTCCCTTTGTATCACATTTTGTTGTTGTATGTTGTTTATTCGATGTACAAGCGCCTGTATGGCTGTGTGTATTTTTGTTTTGGTTTTTATGTTGATAAGGTTTCTGCTTGGAATTTATTTCAAAATATTTGTTGTTGTCTCGTGTAGATAAGTGTTCTTAGAAAACTACGCAGATGGTAAACAGCATACATGTTTGTTGTTGTCTTGCGCGTTTAGTTAGTAAACAGAAATTTGTTTTTGTCTTGCATGCCACGCAGTTAGTAAACAACATACCAATTTATTGTTGTCCTGCGTGTATAAAATTTCTACGCAAAGAGTAAACAGAAATTTGTTGTTGTCTTGCGTTCATAAGTTTTATTAGCAAGCCACGCAGTTCGTAAATAATATACCCAGTAGTTCGCTTCATTGCTTAATTATTTTATTTTAAAAGTTAAACAAGACACGGAACAATATTATAAATTTTTTTACACGTTTGTTTGGTTGTTGTTGTGTCAATCACGGATAAACCGATTTTAATACTTATATTTTTGAACAGAAGACTAATAAAAACCCGTCTTAGCTTAATTTAATTAATTGAAAATATAAATAGGTTATCATGTAGAAGTTGCAAAGCTAAGAGCTAGATAAGAGAAAAAGGGCACAAATTTTAATACTATTTATGTATTTACTTTATCTATATTTAGTCTATGGATTCAAGATCCCTACACACATTGAAACAGTAAATAAAAGTAATTGAACATAAAACTTAAATTTTGTTATTCAAATATAAAAGCAAATAACACTTAGCAAGATAATTGTTTAAAGAAAAATAAATGTGATTATAAAATTTGTTAAACTCAGTACAAATTCTTAAAAACTGGTCAGAGTAAGCATAATTTGATCTGAATAGTTTAGTTACCATAGATTTAAAATTGCGCGTATGATGGAATGGAATATTAAATGAAATATTGCTAAACAATCTGAACAGATATTTCCCTTTATTAAATTTAAAATAAAGTATACATTTAACACTATTCTGCGGCTTCTGCTGGCAACTTTATTAGAGCAAGTCTACTACTGAAGAATGGTAGAATTAAGGGATTTCATTATAAGCCTCGGAGACAAAATAACAAATACTGTTTTTGGACCGATTCCATGCTATTACTATGGACTTTATAAATTGAATTAAATTACTGCGTCGTACTCTAGAATAGATTTGTTTGACAAGAGAAGTGTTAGATGTTTTATGATATACGAGTCACTAACCTCATTCGCCCAGCGTTTTATAAATCTGAGAGCTATACGTGCGTGACCATTACATGTTCGACAGTACAGCGTGACTATTGCATGTTCAAAATATCTTCACGTCGTTTACATATAATAGAACGTTTAAATATTTAATGGTATTGCTTAAAACATTAATACATAATATAAAAAATTAAGTAATAAAGTAAATAAAGTAATATAAAAATAAAGTAATAAAGTATCCAGTTGGCTACCACGCGGCACAACAGATGAAACAATAATTTCTTTGGAATTAAGCTAGTTAAAACGAACATTTCAAATTCTGTTTGAAAGATATGATTTAATCCACATAAGTCCCATAAAGTCAAGTTTCCTTATTAGAAGTTTAAGGGTGACCTCATCAAATGTTTCCCAATTGAGTAGCGCTGTTAATTCCAAAAGATTAGTAATAATTAAATAACTCCTTCTAAAACCACGCTGAGCAGGAACAAATATAGATGTTACTTGATGGACAAGGTGATCAGTAACAATTTTCTCAAAGTTTAGCGATATCTCTGTACTTGACAACATTATTCCTATAATCAGATTTATATAATGGAATAATAAAAGAAACCTTTCATATTTTAGGAAAATAATCAAATTTTAATGATATGTTGAAGATTGCTGTAAGTGGTTTTGTCAGTGTCGTTAAGAATGCAACTCGGAATACAATCCAGACAGTATTTAAATGAAAATGTAAGCAGTTATAAACAGCTAAGAACTGTTGATTCATCAAGAAATGTAAGTGATATAGCCCGATATGGCATCTCTTATAGTAGATAATAGCTGGGTTCATCAACATTTTAATGAGACCAGGTGATAGAAGAGAAATCTGCAAACAATTGTCAGCTCATCATCAGATTCAAAATTTTTATACTTCATAACAGAGGAAAATGCCATTGATCTTTTTTTTGGAGATGAAAAAATTGTAGATTCCATTGAAAATTGTTTCGAATTTTATTTAAGTAAGCAGAGTAACCTGCCTAAATATTTACATCAAAGAGAACACTGGGCAAAATGCGAAATTTTTTTGGGCTGTATCCGGTTTTAAAGATAATCGAAATATAGGTATATCCTGATCTATAAGCTCCCATAAGAAGTATAAAATATATTTTAATTTGTAAAAAACTGTGTTCTTATTTAGCCTATGGATTATAGCCAAAGGAACAAGTTTATATCTAACCCGCGGCAAAGTTACCAGGTCAGTAGCTTACACTGAATTTTCAAAATATAGAATAGACTCCAAATATGGAGAAGGTTACAAATTCTTCCTAATGGTTATTTTTCTGTTTGTGTGGGCAGAACTGTTGTTCAATTTTAAGAGTTGTTTTTAGATAAAAGAGATTGGTTACATTATTCAAAAATGTAACCAAAACTAAGCCCAAAATAGGTGTCCGTTGGTTGCCAGTGTTTGACGAGATGCATTGTCGAATTTCCATCAAATTTTCACAGTATCTTCGTAATGGTCGTTCGCTAGTTTGTACCTTGGTTTCATGCGTTTACGCACAATAGTGCGTTCACAAATTTTAAAAAAAAAAACAAAATTTTTTTCCATTGCATACTTCGACTCAATGTTTTGTATCAAATGAATTGTGTGTTCGCTTGTACGTTACTGTGTGTGTGTGCTTCCACTGAATGCGACGGCAATACAAATCGAAATATCTTAGCTGCAAAAAATGCAGATCTTTCGGATATCGATGTGATAATTTTGAATGACATTCCAGGGAAAATTTTTACCTAAATTATGCACTGCCGCCCCACCACATACAAATGAAAGTTGGTGTAACAATTATTTTGCTTAGTAATATCTGCCAGCCACGACTTCGCAATGAGACACGTTTAGTAATCAAAAAAGTCATGAAAAATGTGATTAAAGCAAAAATGTTAAAAAGAAAATAAAAGGGCGAGGATATGCCGATACCACGCATTCCTATGATTTTTGATTTTAAACGACTTCAGTTTCCCATACGTGTTGCCTCTGCAATTATCCCTGTTTTTCGCACGGTCAATTATATGTATGTATGTGTTAATAAACCAACTGCCTTGTTTGTCTATACAGCGAACCTTGTTTGTCTATACCGCGAACCTTGTTTGTCTATACCGCGAACCAAAATCGATCGAAGAATGTCATATATGTAAAAGCATTGCAATAGTTTAAGACGTATTATAGAAGCACACAAAAATATTGATTGTGAAAAAGATAAACTTATTAAACTTATTAAACATAAAAACGAAAAAAAGAATTGTGTTCTTTCTGATTAATTTTCTTGAATGATTGAATTTTTTGGTGGACACAAAAAAGAACGCTGCAGAATAAAAACAAACCACAAATGGCTTGCAAAGCAGTCACGGGAACGCTAGTAATTTTATAATTTAAGGGAGTTTTTATATAAGAGATGATTTTCGTATACCTCCTACTTCAAGTTTTAACAATTACTATCCTACAGGTGGTATCGCTATAGCTGCTAAAAATAGATAGAAACAAAAACATAAACTTAAATGTTAAAGGGCATTCCCATAGTTGTCCTAATTTGACTTATAAGATTTTAACTTTTGACTTTTTATAGTCACACATGTAACACGTAATGTAGAGTGCTACGTATGTTATAAAAGCAAGTACACTTATTATAAATTGCACATTAAAATATATTTCTATTGTTAAATTTGATTTATATGGCAATAACTTTAAACGCTATAGACAAACAGTTGAAATTTGCACGGAATGTTTATTTCTACATTCGATAAAATATGTATTATAAAATATAGTAAAAGCACTCATATTAAGAGACTTATTTTGACTGCACAATCTTGTGTGTTCAACAACTATAGGGAGCGGTCTAAGTTTTTACACTAATCGTACTGCTATTTACAGTATAAAAAGCAAGTATAAAATATAAAATGAGAAATTATAGGTATCTTTATAGGTGATGTCATTTTATAAAGAAGTCAATATTTTTTTCATCCGTTGTAGAAAGACAACTGCATTGTTATTTTATATCCGAGAACACCTTTTGCCCTCGTGCATGTTATAAATTTAAGAATTAAATTTAAATAATAAATGCAACAATTAAATGTTAAATATTTTTTCACAAATTCATTTGTATACTCTAATTTAAGGTTAATGCTCATTTACTTAAATTGCTTTTCACCAAAAATATACAAGCAAATGAATGTTTAATAAATGGTTTTTGTGGTATTTTTTACATATGACCACTGTCCAATTAAATCTATGATGCTATATATTTCATGAGTGGAAATACTGTTATTAGTAAAGTTTTTTTGAAACCTAATAAACAAAAACATGAACACAAGTATTAAATAATATTATTTATTTAATATAAGCAATTCTATTTCGTGCTTGATTCCTTTAAAAATATATTTCATGATATTCTCACAAAATATTTATTACAAAAATTTTTATTAAAAAATAAACATCTTATGATATTCTCATAAAACATTTATTCAAATAAAAATAAAAATATTTGATATGTATTGTAATGGGGGAAAGCACATCCATATCGCAATTTCACTATTGCTCAAATAGCTCATCAGTCAATTTTACCCCAATATTGTATAGAAAAACCTAAGAGTCTTATATCTAAATCCAAACTGATTCTATGAGAATTTTTCATAAAATCAACATAGCATAGACAGCAAGACTTAAAGACACTTCCATACAAACACTACAAAACATTTCAATACAACAAAAAACATTGTTTATTTTCAATCATTTCTACATAAGGGTTTCCATTGAAAACCATTCATATGTAATGTGAAAATTCCAGAAAATAAAAAATATTTGTAAGTAATTTTACAAAATTCTAAAAAAGCAACGGGCACATGCAATGGAAATAACTAATTTATAATTATTCGGAATCATTTTTAATATAAAATATTAAAATATTTTTATTTTTATTTGAATAAATGTTTCCTGAGAATATCATACGATGTTTATTTTTTAATAAAATTTTTTATAGTTTTTTAAACGATCTTTTTTATCTTTAATAAATATCTTTTTTTCTTTTTTAAGATCTTTTTTTATATATTTTTTCTTTTCAATATTTCGCTTTCCTTTGGAAAAAATTTTTTCCTGAAGAAGCTTTCCAAAGGAAAGCGAAATATTGAAAAGAAAAAATATATAAAAAAAGATCTTAAAAAAGAAAAAAAGATATTTATTAAAAATAAAAATTTTTGTAATAATTATTTTGTGAGAATATCATGAAATATTTATTTAAAGGAATCAAGCACGAAATAAATTTGCTTATATTAAAAATAATTCCGAATAATTATAAATTACTTATTATTTATTTAAGATGAATTATTAAAAAACATTACAAAAATAAAAAATTTATACTGTGAAAATTATAAGCACTTCGAGAATTGTTGAACTAAAACTTTCTGCTGATTTGCTTAAAATTTTTATAATTTTTTATAGCTTAAATCAGGAAAGTGACAACAGAAATATAAATAATTAAAGTTAGGAATATGTAGAACATATGATTAGCTCTGTGTTAAACGTTAGTCTAAATGCGATTGGCAGGCTTCAGATTGAGTCTGTAATCCCTTGACTTGTAGCTGTATTTCCTTTTAAAATATATAAAACATGCAACTGATAATAACGAAGTTTCAACATTTAACTATTATGTAGCAATTCAATTCAACAAACTGTACAATTCCCTTGAATGATTTTGCGTAAGAAGCGATATTTTTCTATTTATTAAATGTCTCTCTCTCTCTCTCTCTCTCTCTCTCTGAATCCTTAATGTATTTAACTAATTATAAGTTTTCACATCCTGTATATAGCCAGTGCTAAAGAAGCTAGGAAAAATTATTGCAACTACTTAGAACTCATTTCTTTGCGTTCTTTCTTCTTAGTCAGATATTTTTATTTTGGATATATTTAAAGCTATTGTGCATTTTATACGCATCATATTTAAATTTTTATGACTATTACAATTACAAATATAAGTATGTGTAAATGTTTATTTCCTTCTGCTTCATGCGTGATAAGATTTACGTCAGTAACTAGCTGGATCAACCCACTGTGAATGATTTTAGCGAGATCCACTCCCCAGGAAGCCTTCGGATATCTCTATCCTCCAGTCACTCCTGGTCGCAACTCCGAGAGCTCAGAGCAGGTCAAAGCCCTCACACATTGCTGAAGAGGTGGGGACTATCCAACTCTCGGTCCAGAACACTTACAAGCCTTAGTTAAATTTCAGAACACAACCGCAAGCATGCTCACTGAACCAAAACCTTTCATTGTGTTCATTGTGAATGATCCAACACACACAACTCAAACAAGGGCGGCGAAACCGCAACCACCACAATGCTCTCGAATGGCCAACTTCAATCCAAAAAGCTGAACTCTAGAGCTTACTGATTCCCGTGGAAATAAAGTGGAGTTGCCCAGTTGGCTCCTGCTAGCCTTTTAGGGGACTGCGCTCTCTTTTACCCCCGGTGACACATGTAATGACTATGAGATTCCATTAATATCGAGATGCGCTCTGGGACCAGTCCTGAAAATGCAATCAAATCGAATGTGTGGACACATACGCTACGTGGCAAATCAGGTATGTGTGACAAGTATGAGTTGCGTGTCAGATACCTCTTTAACGCTTCAATTACCTTATAACAAATTTAAAAACAATCTCGTTTTGAAGTGTAATGTTACGGCCAATTAAATGTCTTTCTAGCAGTTACTGAAGTTTTATAGACAAACCTGCTTCACTTTAAGTATTAAGCCCTTTGAGTTTGTCGAATAATATTTCGACGTATATTGATTCCGAATCGAATACAAACTGTCTCAGCCGTTAAAAATGTTAACTTATTCATTATTAGTTTGTGAAACATGTTAAAAGTAAAATAAATTTTTTAATATTCTATCATTTTACATATTTATCCGACTTTGTTATGGTGTCAACCCTGGAAATCTGCCTTTCTAATAGATAGCATATTGTGACTTCGATAATAGTTTGCGTTATGAAGTAAGTATTAAATAAAAGAAACGTTAAGTTATTTAAAAAATTAAAACAATAAATATTTTAAGTGATAGAACTGAATGGTTTCTGATTATTTATGGATCACAATTTAATTTTATTTTTGTACTTATTTCTTATTTGTTTTTGCAAACTTCAAGTTTATATTAATTAAGGTTTAAAAGGGAAGCAAGTATGCAGCAAATACAATTTTAATTTTAACTTTATGTTTATAAAACCGCTTTTTTCTCTTTCTATATGTTAAAGATTTCATAGCGAAATAGCTAGATTTTGATATACATCAGGTCTTTTTAAATCGATTCTGATTTTCGTTAAATTAATGAAATACAGACATTGTAGTGATAAAAGCAACGTCAATGCTATTATCACTATGCTTAGGGTATGGAAGCTTAAAGCTAACAAAATAAAATCCTGATAAATCCTGCTATAATAAAAAAATGATATTTGAAGGAAAAATCAGGTTTCCAGATATCTTAAAAAATTGGAATAATATCCAAAGGAAAATTATTATAGTTCTGTTCTATAAAAGAAATATTTCTGACATATATATATATATATATATATCTTTTTTGGTTTAAATCTAAGACAGCTTGTCTTAAATTTATAATTGCTTGCTTTTTCTACCTTTATAAGTTAGCTAATTCATAAAGTATCACAATCATAATAGACATAAAATTGTTATGTCTATTACTTTTGAGAATAAAATAACCTCTATGGTCTTGTATTATTTGCTTAAGTTGTCAAAGACAATTGTTTTGTTCCTGATATCCAGAGAAATGCCAAAGTTCACATAAGATATTAAATTGATATCATAAAAAATGTTAAGGTTCATGTGGGTGTAGAAAAAAATAAAAACCTCAAAATTTAATTGTGCACTGCTTTTCATTGTCAAAACACTCAAACAAAAATCAGCGTTTTAAAGACTTTCAGATTTGATAACATGTAAGAGAAATAATTATATCGATATGTGCTTGGAAATAATTATCTTAAAAGAAAAGTTCATTCAGTAAAAATAAATAAAACTATGTAAAGTAACGCCAAGTATCGGAAGTAAATATAAAAACAAAACAAATTTCAGTTTTGAATCAGTCATATTTAAGACACTATTTATTTATTTATTTACCTTCACAAACTGCACAACAAGAAACAATCTTATACAGGAATTATTATTTATTTATTTAAGTTAAGACGGAAAATACAAGGACTTTATGCATATATTTAGTTAAAAGTTGCTATAAATTAATAAAATAATAAGAATAAAACTGTTTTAAGCTTTTGCATTGATACTAAGTTGTTATGTTTGAGGAAGGACATTTCAGAGGACGCGATGCATGCCATTCAGATACAAGAGAACGGTATATAGGAATTATAATCCTTTTTCCCCTAACTGATCTGGCAAACATGATATTATTAATAAGATCTTGTAGCATTTCTTGAAAAAAGATTTTAATGAAGAAATAAAGGCACAGCAATATTAAGGAGGTTGTTGAATGAAAGTTCATATAGCTTTGAAGAAAATTAGGAAACATGATCATTTCTTTTTAATCCGTAAACATATCTAATGATATTGTTGTATAAGACGTTCAGCATTCATTTACTAGTAGAGTAATATCCTGCAAAAAGTTCACAAGATAAGATTTAGCAAGAAGTTTGTTGCCTTATATTAAAAGAGGTATAGTGATGTAACGACCGACGACATCTCAGCATAGTGTAACTTCGACCCACAAGTGAGTTAACATGGTTTGTCCAAATAAGACTGCTATTGATTATTATTTCGAAGTTTTTGGCAGCATATACAATAGATATTTTTCTCGATTTATTAAAACATCAACATCGGTAACATAATTAATAGTTTTCTTATGAATTATAATAGGCTTTGACTTTGAGGATTTCAACAAAATCCATTATCAGTTGCCCAGCAATAAATTCAATTCAATTCCTCATTCAGTCTTAAAATATTTTCAGCAATGGCGCCTAGACTGCTTTGACATAGCTGCACTTCATCTGCGTATAAATGGATTTTGCAGTGTGAAAGCTACTTAGGTAAATCATTAGCATAAATAGTAGAACGGATTTATTCCAAAGATTGATCCTTGAGGCACACCCGTAGATAAATGTGATACTGAAGATTGAAGTTTGTTTAACAACATAAACTGCGAACGACTACAGAGGTATGAAGATAGCGAAGTTAAAGAAGTGTCGACGTTTCATGCAGAGGGTGCCATGATCATGATTGATCAAATTCCTTAGAGTGATCAAGAAGTACCAGGAAATTTATTTTTCTAGAAGTTTACATCGTATAGAGCGGAAACACAGCAGTGATTTCGATGAATTCCTGGAAGAACAAAGCATTATTTTCAATATTACATTAAATATGACATTTGATTATGAAAAATTTTTTCAAAAGCCTTAGATAAAAAGCACAAGATGGCAATTGATCGGAATTCCGAATCATTTTTAGGAATTGGCAGAATTTTGGCTCACTTCTGTTTTGACGGAAAAGTGTTAGTCATAATAATAATGTTAAATAAATGTGTTATATTGGGCAAGATTACAGGCAACAATAACTTTACAAAATCAGGGTGTAAGCTAACATAGCCCACTACATTCGACTTGACCAAATTTAAACTTAAATGGACATATTGGCTTACACAAGTGAACTAAAATGCAATGTAAAAGTTGTTGTTGGGATTATTACTTGAAAAATTATAGTAAATATGACCTATTAATTATGGAAGTATATCTGTAAAAATTCTATTTACCATCGGCTTGGCAATTACTTGAGCTCTTTTTCTCTTGGCAAATGTATCGTAGAGTTTTTCTGGAGCATATTGCAGAGTCAAGGCGTCTACTAAATTTTTGGCGTCTTAAATTCAATCCTCAAGCTTGAAGATTTTAATCACTTTTACCTTGAGTAAGCAAGGTTTATTATTATATCAAGGTTTTTCTCTACCCGATATTCTTTGGGTTTTTAGGACGCCTTCACGAAGCACGTTGTAGTTTAAACTTTTGAAGTCGCGATAAAAGGCTGTATGTCCTGCCAAAGAAAGTTTGAAGTTATATTTTGTGAATAGTTAATCAAAATTCATATTTATACATATTTTTTATTTAGATGTCTATCTATAAAGTTTCTATCGCTTGAATCGGTATAGTCATATAAATTTAAACATGAGAGCTATAGGCCCTTTAGATGTTCGAGTTTGGGAGGTGAAGCGTTGCACACTTTCTGGCAACTTTATGTTTCTAATCCTTGGCTAAAACGAGTTAGTACAAACAGCTATGTAATTGAGAGACGCTGCTTATTTATTAATTTCTTTTTAATGACGGAGCGCCGAAGTGTAAAATCAAAAAGAAAATCTCCATTTCTGAAGTCGATTAAATTAAACATTTTTTGAAAACTCTTAGTTGCATAATTGTTGCTAAGAATTTATGTTAATAAAACACAACATATTTTTAAAGTTTGATAACTTCTGCTTTCGCGAATTATTATTTTCAATACTGGCATATTTTTTTGAGTGTTTCAGTTTATGTTTATTTGCTTTAATAAGAAATCGAATTTCAGTACAGGACAGCAAGTGTTTTATGACTTTTAATATTCCCAATAGAACAATTTTCTTTCATACTACTATTTTACAATACCAAGCAAAGTTTCCAAACTTTCACGGGTTTTTTTATATTATTTTTTATTTAAGAAAAATCGTAGTTAGATTTAAACAAGAATATTTATTTATCTAATCTTTTAACTTTTATCACACGTAAATTTTTTACTCTCAGTTTTATTACCAAACGTAATAAAAAAATAAAAAAATAAAGGAAAATACTAATAAAATAAAGTTAATTTAAAAAAAAGGTTATCAAGTGTTAAACAAATAGTACAAAATTTCTTTAACAAAAAATGTTTTATAATAAAACTCAAAGTAAAAAATCTTTGTTTATATGCGAACATATTTCAAGTTTTAACCACATAATTAGATTCGACTTTTTCTATAGAAATTCTTCTAAAAGTAACCAAGTATTATGAAAGGAGTATTGTAGTTTTTATTGCCTAGTTGGTTTACAGAAGTGAAATGACTAAATACGAATAAAACCTTGCAGTTAGTGTTAAGCACAATATATTAATAAAGATCGACTTTAGAAAGGACATATCAATTTAACAAAAGGATATAAATTAATATTCATATATTGTATTTTCTTTTTGGCTTTCAAACTTTAATTTCTGTTATGATGTGAAATTAACAAAGCAAAGCACCTCATTCGCAGCATGCAGTTAAACGATGCATCAATCATTGAAAGCGATTTGTGCATCGAATCAAAGAACAAAAAAACCTCAGCCAGAATAAAATTATTCATTTAGTTATAGTAAATTGTATTCTGCTTTCATTTGCTTTGTGTTACGAAAAGTAATATTTTTTGAAAATTTTTTATAAGCAAAAACAAAATAGTTGAGGTATTATTTTTTGTAATTTATAGTTGCATAAAAACTTTCGAAAAGTTTTTCACAACGATATGTAATTTTCAGGCTTCCGGCATAAGAAATAAAAAAATCTGACATTTATAGGAGAATCAAGTATAGTGAAAATACTTTTTAACATTAGTAAAAATAAAACAAAATAAAATAAAATAAAACACAATGAATTAAAAAGAATTTTTATTTTTGTTTTTTTTAATAATTTTAAAATTTTTCTTTAATAAAAAAATTTGAATATCGGATTTTTACAGTTTTAAGCATATAGGCAACGATTTTGGGTAAATAAATTTACCATTTAGACAGTTTGCCCCTTTTTTCATACGGCATTAAAGGAAACGATTGTGGAGAATACCTACTCCATTTACATAAGTTAATATACATAGGTTACCAATATGTAATGCCTAGCGATCGTAAATACTTAGTAATGAAGTCATGTCCTATGCCAGTGAGGGGCGAACTACGGCCACACCCGGCCCGCGAGAGATTTCAATCTGGCCCGCCGAGCGTTTTTCAAAAAAAATTAATCACATATTACAAAATTATGCCCAAAAAATAAATTTACATTATGTTTTAAAAAAAAATATAAATTGACAATTTTAGCAAAAAAATGCGATGTTTCCATATTAAATTGTATACAAACTGCGTAGTTTTCTGGGAAATATTGTACACACACGACAACAACAACTTTCTGATGCAATATTCCAAGAAGAAACATAAACATCATAAAACACTAACAACTAATATAGAAAACTGAACGTACAACATAACAACAACTATTACATGTGAGTTCTAGAAGATTCTTGAATATTCGGGACAACACGCACAACAAATATAAAAGGGCCAGCGATGGATTAATCAGCAATCAGTAAAAGTGTAAATCTCGTGACGTAAAGAATAAATTGTGAAGTAAAATTATAAAGTTGCCAACGTACAGTTTTATTTGTGTAATTAAAATAATAAAGTGTATTGTAAATACCCCCCTAAATGTCAATCGAAAATAGAAAGAGAAAAATTGATTCGGAATGTCGAGTATTTCAAGAAGAGTGGACATGCAAGTACTTCTTTATGGAATATAACCAAAAACCTATTTGTCTTATCTGCCAAGAACCGGTAGCTGTACTAAAAGATTATAATCTCGCTAGGCACTTTAATTCAAAACATCTTGGGTCGAAGTACTATAAAATGACAGATGAAGACGAGAAAGTTCATTCAGAGGAATTAAAAAGAAAAATATCTAGTCAGCAAATGTTTTTTTAAAAATCAAAGAAGTGTCCAGCGATCCTCCACGTTAGCTGGTCACATTGTTGCCTATAAAATAGCAAAAAGTAACAAACCGTTTTCTGAAGGAGAATTTATTAAGGATGTGTTAATTAGCATTGGAAAAGTATTGTGCCCACAAAAGGTAAAAGATTTTGAATCTATAGGGCTGTCATGTAGAACGGTCACAAAAAGAATTGAAGCAATTTCTTCTAATTTAACCAATCAACTCGATGGACGTCTTAAAAAGTTTAAGTATTTTTCAGTCACTATGGACGAGAGTGTTGACAGGAGTAATACAGCCCAACTTCTAACTTTTATCAGAGGAGTCGTTGAAAACTTTGATCTTTGAAAGGAAAGACGGCAGGAAAAATAATTTATGATGAATTTAGAGAGGGGATGGAATTTCTTATTGCCCCAATTTCCAAATTAATTAATTTAACAACTGATGGAGCATCTAACATTTTGGGAAAAAATACGGGGTTTGCAGAAGTTTATAAAAGTCAGAATCCTGAAAGCGAAAAATTTTTTTTACATTGTATAATCCACCAAGATGCTCTTTGCAAGGCTGCCTTAGATATTAACCACGTACTTAATATTATTTTAAAATTAATTAATACGATTCGACCCCGTAGTTTGTTACATCGACAATTCCAAGAAATTTTATCGGAAGTTGATGCAGAATTTTCAGATGTACTTTATTGCACAAAGAGCAGGTGGCTGAGTTGTGGGCATGCCTTCTCAAGAGTTTGGAGTCTTCTCGAATAAATTAAAGTTTTTCTAAAAACCAAAACTGAAATTTGGGATGAGTGGGAAATATTGGAGGATAAGAATTGGTGCATCGAGTTTGCTTTTTTCACGGATTTACTCGAGCACTATAATAAACTGAACAAGAAGTTACAGAGAAGAAATCAATTTAGAGATGAAACTTGGGGCAGTTTGAGGTCTTTTAAAACTCAATTATTTATATTTTCTAAATGTTTGGGAAAAAAAGATTTGACTTATTTTCCAAGACTTAATTCTTTGAGGCCTGTAAGTGAAGAGAGGTTAAAAGTCTTTTCACAGTCTTTTTAAAACTGTATTCAGAATTTGAGGCCAGATTTGCTGACTTTAAAAAAATCCAACCATGTTTAGATATTTTTTCAATGCCTTTTAATATTAATCCTGAGAATGTTCCATCTGATCTACAATTGGAAATTATAGAATATAGAACTGCAATGTAATAATAATTTAAAATAACTATTTTTAAATACAGATAAGCTTAATTTCTATAAATCCTTACCAAAAGATAAATTTCCAAAGCTAATTAATCATGCGCAGAAAATTATGGCAATGTTTGCATTCTCATATTTATGTGAACAGGCCTTTTCAGTAATGAAATGCAGAAAAAATTCAATAAGAAACCGATTGTCAGACGAGAGTCTATTTAATTTATTAAAAGTCGCATCCTCCCAGCTGGAACCAGATTTTGAGGAAATTATGTCAAGTCAGAAACAGATCCATGCTTCCCATACATCTGGAAAATCTTAAAATCATAATAAACCGTATCTTATAAAATTTTTATGTTGTTTTAAAATATTACGTAATATAACTAATAAATTTATAGCTTAAACCGAACTTTTAATTGAACAACAACCCTATAATTTTTTAATGAATGACCCTCTATGTTTTTTTTTTTTTTAAATTTATTGGGCCGCCGCAAGATTTTTTTTAAACTTATTGGCCTGCCAGCCAAAAAGTTCGCACATCACTGTCCTATACATTGTTTGTACTTGCACTAGACCATTTGAGCCTATATATATATATATATATTTCACACAAATGAAACTCTCTCTCAATAATTGACAAGTTAACCACACTAAAACAAGACGTTCAGTGTCGAATACGCCTTTACGACCCTGCTGAATTTGAAAGGACGCACAGCGGTTTGAAAACTTTTTAACTTAAGTTAAGCAGAGGTACTTCTGAGTGAAGAGAAGAAAGATCGGTCCTCTAGGATAAAGAGGGACTTCTGAGTATGCCACCAATTTTATTACCTAGGGCATAAATTTTTTTGGAAATGTAATAAAAATTTAATTTATTACTCAAATGGTAAGAGTTTTTAAACTTAAGTAGGCCTTGAAAATATCTATAAAAAATGTGCCTACATGTCTAGGTTACGTCTTTTAGTGTAGAAGAAAATGGGGCTATATATATTTTTTTTTTAATGGTGTATTTGTTTATGTTCGGATTATTATTATTTATTATACTGACTGCAGTATCATAGAATAGTTAGGTTATTAAATTTATCATAAAAGATTAGTAAGATTGGTTCCGATAACATATTTCGTTCGAAAAATACAAACCTTTGAATAATAAAAATGAAAAAAGGCCGTTTTTTTACGATTTTCCTCAAAATTGTATTATGTTTTTTTTTGTTTACACAATTGAAACTTACCTCAGTACTATTTTAACTATTTTGAAGACAATCTATAGCATATGCGATTAAAAGTAAAATTACGTCAAATATTGTAACGGTTCACCCTACTGACCTATCCAAACATAGCCAATTTTTAACATTATTTATTAATTACATCAAAATTCAACAGAGTGCAAAGCACCGATTTAAAACAGGTAAACAGATTATTATAACTCCATATCTTGGCTATATATTCGATAAAGGATTTCATATATAAGTAGTAAACAAAACTAGATTGGCCAGTTTTATTTAAAAAAAAATAAGTTTTATTCTACCGTTTGATATAAAAAGTCTTATTGATACAATGTTTCAAAATTTGGTAGGAATCTCTTGATCCGTTTAGATTTGGTGGCAATTCAAATTCTATATTGTATTTTTCGAACAACCACTTTAACTTAATCTACGTTAATTTGTGCAAGATTCCTTTAAAAAATAAATATTTTATGACATTCTCATAAAATTACTATTCAAAAAATATTATATTTAAAATGTATTATTGTGGGTGAAAGCATATACATAGGGCCATTTCACTGCTATTTATATAGCTCATCGGTGTATTTTACCCCAAATTTTTTATAGAAAATTCAAGCAAAGTTGATTAAATGCGAGTTTTTATATCACCAACTCGGCAAAAAGCAAAATCAAAAACACTTCTGTGCAAAACCACAGCAAACATTTCGAAAGCAAAATAACTTTTTGTTTTCAATCTTCCTTAAGATATTAGGCAGTTTGATGGTGTTCTCAACAGTACAATATGGCCCTAAACATGGATATTTTCCTAAATATTGGAGAGAATTGCAAACTATTTAACTTTTAAAACCTGGTAGCAGGTCCGAAATTTCAAATTACAAAGGAATAGCAAAGGTGAGCATAATAATAAAGCTCTGTGCCATCACACATCCTCAGTTTGGTTGCCTTATCAATATGGTTTCCGAAAAACCTGTTACAAACTTATTGCACTTTACTACAATAATTAATCAGGGTTTCGTCAAAGGTGAGCAAACAGATGCTGTTTACAGGGGCTTTAGTGATAAATTCGAAAGAGTTAATCATACACTTCTTTTGCATAAATTGAGCTTGTCGGCTTTCATTACGAATGCCCTTAAATGGATTCGATCTGTTTGTTTAGAAACAATGTGTCCTTTTTAAAAACAATACCTGAGATATCTTAGATTTATCTGAAGTACGCCAAGAAAGTCATATTGGGTCAATTTTATTTTCCCTTTTTATAAATGATCTCCCAAACGTTATCTAATTCTGCAAAATTCTCTTCAGTTATGATCAATCTGACTTGAATAGCTTTGAAAGTTTGTCCATTATAAACTAAATAAAATTAAACTACTGAATTGCAAGTGTATTCATTTCTCGTGAAAACAACATTATAATACTCACTACTTTTCAGGGTGATGTTACTCTAAATTTTGGATACCATTTTGGATTTGGGAATTTTAAAGGAACAGCAGATTAACTCATATTCACGTGACCGTTAATAAAGCTAGAGGTGTACTTGCTATCATTAAAAGGTGGACTAAAGAGTTCACTGGCCCCAACATGACAAAACAGTTTAACATGGTAGTCTAGAGTTCATCTTACATCTTATCGTTGCAGGCTAAGATTATTTAGATTGCCAATGCTGGAAAGCCTCACAACAATGATTACGGTAAATTTTGCAATGAGTTTAATTAACGGAAAAACTGCAGTCAAATTCCAGATTTCTAACATTTGTTTCAATGTTCCGCTTCGATCAATTCGATGTTATCAGCCACTGTTCTCACAGCTCTTCCGAAATAATATTTCAAATGGGGATCCAACTCGAAGAATTTGTAAAGATTTTAATAGTCTACATAGATTCATTGATTACTCTTTATTATTAGATGTTGTAAAACGTACTGCAATTGTTTATTTGAACAAGTACTTTTAGTTTTAAGCAAATGATGCATCTTATAATCTGTAAGGGTTACATCCATAGACTAAGTTAATAAATAGATTAATAAAAAAAAGTAGAGCCGGTGAGCAATATTTACATTAGCTTTAGTAATCTGTTGAATACTTAGCCGTATTTATTTACGATGTGCCATCAACAACATTGTGGGACTACACCAGGGTAAAGTGATAGCGCCGTAGTTATTATTAGTGTCTTATTCTGTTAGGTTTTACCTAACAATTTTTTACAAAACCCAAAATTTTCAAGAAAATTCTTCAATTTACTGAACATAATGACAGTGGTACCAATACACAATACCGTGTCAAGTTTTTTCCATCTTTCAGCCTCGATCGTCCCAAAGGCATTTTGAGAGTTCATCCATATGTATAGTTATACACTTGTAAGCATGGCTGTGTAAGGTTTCTTGCAATGTTAACTTAAACAACAGTATTACAATTTTTTGCACAATATATTTATTTGTTGTAGTTGGCGTTAAATATTTGGCATAGGAAAATATCGCCCAGTTGCTCGTTTTAAATAAAATTTCATCATGGTTTATTGTATATTTTTTTTTCAACTCTTTTGCAGCAAACTTTTTCTTTCTTCCAAAGAAATATGGATGTGCACAAAATTTTCATTTTATTTTCTACCATATTCATGATTAAGAATAAAATGTAAAGTAAAGCAAGTCTTTTCAGCTGGGAATTTCGTTTGTGTAAACATAAGATTTTATAATTTTTGTTGTTGTTGCGTTTTCACTCAAAGTTTATAGTTACAGATAAAATGATTCTGCTATGATTTTATTTAAATTTTTGAGGTTTCTAGATTGAGGTCAGCCACTGGCGTTTATATATGTATGTGCTGTCAATGATATATGTATGTAGATGCAAACAATTTAAAAGAAAACTTAAAAAAAAAAAAAGGGAAAGTGTTTGGGGAATTTCCAAGAGTAAAAATTTTGCAACAAAAAGGTTTTTGGCTGTCAAATTAAGGCAATGGAGCTGTTGAAATTATAATAAACGACATGTCTTTAAATTTTTTAGCCTTGACCTAAATTAATTCATAGTAAATAATAAATGGTGTTAAAAACTGTAGCTAGGCTTGTGATATTAAAATTTTTATCCAATCAAAAGGATTCGGGTGATTGCCACAAATTTGATTGATCTTAAAATAAAATTTGCTTGGCTAAAAATACGGTTGATGTCACTTAAACTCAACGTTTGTCAATAGAAAACGTGGACATAAAAACTAGGACATGAGAGTGGCAATCAGTTTAATGGCATAAATGAAATATGCAAAAAGCTAAATTGTATGTGTAGTGTTCTTCTTGGAATATAGTTTTTGGGTTCATTTTTACAGAAAACTAATTTTATTCTTTTAAAATAAAGCAAATTTGTTCTGGGTAAGTGTGATATACTATCGTATAGTGTCACAATTGTCTCAATAACAGCAGTAAAAGAGAGAAGCAACAAACTTAATTTATTACAGTATGTAAAAGTATGTAAAAATATTTAAAAACGTTTTTTTTTTCGTAAACGAAATTGTACTGATTTTTTTCAAAATTAAAATACTTGTGCGTAAATGAGATTATTTTTTTGATGACAGCAAAAGTGACAAGACGGCAGGTTGTTGTCCATCCAAATTTATTCGTAGTAGGAGTACCAATTTAATTTCAAGTTGGCGACAAAAAGCAGTTTAGTGCTATCAATACAATATATTTTGTTTTCGGCCCAGTACTAAGGGGATGAATTTCCCTATATTGAAAATGAAAGGAAAAGCCTTTGGAGGCAGTTTATTTCACATACGGACTGTTCTGCTAAAAAAAGGAGTTTTCTCTCTAATGTATAGTGTGATTCACTGGTCAATCAACATCAACTGGATTGACTCTCAACGAAAAGGGTGTTAAACGTAAAAACAAGCGAGTAAAGCAAACAAGTTTCTTAATTTCATTAGAGCACTTACCATTGTAGTAACGATAAAACAGTGAAATGCAACCCACATTGCATCGATGCTCTATAGAATCAATAGAGTTGGATACCCTACTGTCCCCAATAAGCCATTTGGCCCTTTCCAATAGACTTTAGGGCAGCAGCCCATACATGATATTTGTATTCCATTGTTGGAGGGATATAGATGGTGTAAATGGTAGGAGGTTTGGATGGAGTGAAGTATCTTTTGCACCTTTTCCAAAAAGCCGTGGTACTTGAAAGCTTCTTTGGGAACTAGAAAAATCTGCTTATTCCATTGAATATCATATTGGATTTTCAAGAACATCAAAAGCTTCCGGTTTCTTAAATAAGTGCATACAAATGTCTTGTTCTGAAAAAAAAACACAATTCAAATTTAAAATAGTATTATTATTATTTGTAATAATATTTAAATAGATTTTATATGTCATTTTGTTGTTGAAGGCTTATCCAATTTAGGTAATTACATAGATTCTCGTATATACATTTGAAAGTATTCTGAAGTAAAAAATACCTTAATTGTTATCGCAAAACAAGCGGAGTGGTGCTCAATTTACATTTATATTTAGTGTTTGCTGTTGATGTACATACACAACTTAACACTCTGCGATATTTTCAATTATAAGTAAAATGTCTCTTGTTGGAAAACCCTTTAATTTTCTTACTTACATTATTTTGTTATTTTTTTGGTATTTGGTATTTGATGTTGTAGTGGTCAAGAACTAAATTTCTTTTGCCATGCCATACATTACTATACTAATTACTGTTTCTGTTTATAATTTTAATAATCTCTTACAGAATAATTAAATTTTTTTAATCATTCACTAGAGTGGGGGTTCTTTTATAAAAAAAGGTTAAACAAATTTTAAATGCTTCTTATGTCGATGCCACGTTTAAGTAGGGGCATTTTTTGTTCTATTTTTATTTTCTTTATTTATTTCATCTACAAAATTAAATTCTTACAGATTACTTTACAATTTTAATTATAATGTTTGAATAAAAGAAGCTTGAACATATTATAACTGACATTAAAATTTAAGTGTGGATTAAAACTGTTACATAAATGTAAGCATCCTGGAATCGGCTCATTAATTGCATAATTCGTTCTGAAAAGACATTCTTCAAACATGCGATTGTTTCTCAAGTCCCTAGGAGGACTATACAAGGTAAAATAATTTTTAATTTCCGGACTATCAATATTGTCAGATAGTATATTATAAACAAATAATAATGAGGAGCAAGATCTATGATCCTCTAAGGATTGTAAGCCTAACGTTTTCCTCCTAACATCATAAGAAGGTAGTTCATGTGGCCAAATCAATTTTAAAGTAGTCTTAGTAAATATCTTCTGAGTTTGTTCAGTACGACTTGACGGGCCCAAATGACTAGGATTCTAAACAATGGAACAATATTCCAAGATACTTCGAACCAAGGAAATGTATAAAGACTTGAGGGTGTATGTATATTAAAAATCTCTAGAATTTCTTCTAATGAAACTAAACATAATATAAGCTCTAGAAATAATATAATCGATATGATTACAGAACGTTAATTAAGTGTCAAAAATTACTCCTAAGTCCTTAACTTCAGCTACACGTTTAAACAGGAAACCACCAAGAGTATAATTAAAATTTATTGAACTCGAAATAAAAGCATATGTGACAACACAACATTTTGAAACATTAATATGTATGTATGTCATTTTTAAAACACCAGTCAGACAGTTTATTAAGATCAATCTGTATCTTTTCGCAGTCACCAATATCGCCAATAGTAGAATACAAATAAAAGACAGTTGGAAAACTTAAAATTCAATGATAAATCATTAATGAGAATTATAAAAAGTAACGGACCAATATGCGTTCCTTGAGGAATATCTGAATTTTCATGTAGTTTGTGAAAGTATTTAATGTGTGACACTGAAAAAGAAAAATTGTAAATAGCTAATAAATGCATATGATTTAATGCTTTCATCAAAATTAATTAGTTAGTTTTGAATAAACATTTAAAATGTCCTAACAAAATATTTAGAATTAAAACAATAAACTATAAGAAATTCCGTCTGAGTATTATTTGAAATTCTGTCCTAACGACTGAATGAATATCTAATACGTCCTTTAAAAAAAAAGATTTCACTATAACATACTATATTGAGTTGATATTTTTATGTTATTTCATATGGTTTTTAGAAGATATTTTTATTTTTTTTAGTAAATAAACAGTTCGGTTAAGTTTGCTTTTGCAACATTTGTAGCTGTTATAAACAAGCTAGTTTTTTTATGTAAAAAATATGTGAAGATTATATTTTATTTTTAATATAAATAAAATTTATTAAAAACTAATCAATAACTATTGGTATGTGGAAAAGCTAGTTGCGGTGCCTTATTTACATTCAGCCGGATAAAAATAATAACGCTATAAATAATTGTTCGAAATTAAAACATAAGTCAGACAGAAGGTAGTATTAAGAACACAAAAACTTTAAATTGATGTGATTTGAAATTACTTTTGCTTTAAACTATTGTATATTGTTACATTTATTCGTTTTAATAAATGTTTTCCTTTATTGAGTTCTTTTATTGCAAAATTATAACACAGCACTTGAAAGTTTCAAATTAAATTAAACGATTTTATACACTTTTAATGCACACATCTGAAAGATACTTTATTATTTTGTTAAATTTTCTCAACGATGTTTCAACTTAAATTAATTTCTATTGCAAGCAAGTGATGCTTATATATCTGCTTGAAGCGGTTCTCGCATATATAAGATTTTTATACTTTAACATCATCCCATATTGTTGTTGTTATCATCATTCAGTACAGTTGCCTGTTTGGTTGTATGTTTTATTTTGTTTTGGGTTAGTTGTTTTTGTTTTCTTTTGTTTAGCTTGTTTCATAGAATTTTTTACAACCATGTTGTTGTCTTATGTGTTTATGATTTCTTCGAAATCTACACAGCTTGTGAAATACATAATAAGCCATTTCGTGAACTTTTTTTACCGATAATTAGTTTCTTTTAAATCTTCTTCGTAACAATAAATAATACAATTTTTAAATTGACATGTACCTTTAGTTAATTAGGCTGTTTAAATTTAAATTACTTTAGAAACTGGGTACGTGGCACGCGCTAGAAACGTAATAACTTCTAGCTTGTCTTGTAATAACTTGTCTTGTTTTAAATGAAAGTGTGTTGTGTTATTGTAATTTGTTTATTAGGGTCATTTCGTTGTGTTAATAGTATTTTTAAGACATTTTTTGTGATCAAGAAGAAATAAACCAGTGAAATTAGATATTAAAGAAAATTGATTTTGAGCATGTTGACAAAAACCTTATTACAAAAAGTAAAAAAAAAGCAACTAAAACAGAACAGTTTTGTAATAAAATAATACTTTTTATTAATAAAAATCGAAATAAATGGCAGTCAGAATGCGCAAGTTCTGGGCTATAAGGCGAGTGAAGCAAAATTTCCCATCCACTAAATAGTTTTTGACCGCTTTTGTAACATGTGGCCGAGCGTCGGAAGATTATGGCCTCGTGTCTGGTCGACTGATTGCTTACTTCCAACGAATCGATCGTAAGATATCAACAACTCATAATAAATAAAACCACTCTGATACCACCAAATGCAGAACATTATTTTTTTTCTTATAAATATTCGGCTTTGGCGTTGATTTCGTTGGTTGGATTGGCTTAACATATGACTTTTTGCGGTTGGGACTATTGTAATTAATTTAATTTTTCATGAGCAGCAACATGCAATAGCTAGTTAATCTTATATTGTCTGTGAGGCTTATTTCTACCATTTTCTAAATATGTAGTGAAAGTAAAATTTCTAAATCAAATAAACCTAAACAGAGCCCTGAAAGTTTTTGGCATATTATAAGTAAGCTTGGCGAATTATATGAAAAATTATTCCAAAATGCCTATAGGATGTTATCGAAAATACATCCATATTAGCAAGAGAGATTTTTGGCTTTAAAAAGCATCATTGTGCAATACCTGAAATTAATCGATTTACAAATATAATAAAGTTAAACAAATGAAAAAAACAATCTAGGGGCTTAATATATTGGATGTAGGAAAAGCATTTGACTCGGTCTGGCACAACGACCTAATTTACAAAATGCTTTAAAATAATATACTCAAGTATATTATGCAGACTTGTTGCAAACTTCCTTCCTTGTTGTCCCCATTAATGATACTTTCTCGTCTCCAAAACAAGTTACTGTTGGAATTATACAGGAATCAATATTATCAGAATTGCTTTATTCCATATTTTTCTCTCTTCTCTCGTATTTAAAAGTGCTAAAGAAAATGGAAAAGGGTGTTCCTGAATTATCTTATTATTTTATTGAGTACTTAGCTTCTTTATTTACTTCTTAAGGCTGGCTTATTTTTTTTATCTAGCTTATGGTAAGCAACGTAAGAATATTTTACTTACGTTGCTGTCTGGCAAAACGTAGGAACAAAGAAGAATATCCTAAAAACTAAATATACTCATACCTCAATGTTTCCCTACGTTTTACCAGCCGTTATTATCAATTGGGGTGTTGCGGATGTAACTCCTTCTTGCAACAGATACTTTTATAAGTGGCAAATGAAACTAGACCCCACAAAAACGGATGCCATTAAATTTCCCTACACTAAGTCTCCCAAACGGCTAATATACCGTCAGTTAAAGTTTCAAAACGAGAGCTTATTTATCAGACATGTTATTGAATACGTTGGAGTTTGTGTCGATAAAAACCAAAATTATGCCAACCATGTTGTTGAAGTATGGCAAAAATCATCAAAAATTATAAGAGCACTATGGGCTATAATCAATGAACGTTCAGCTCTTAATTTTGTTAATTTTTAGAGTATACAGAAGAAACACTAGAGTTATTCCTCTGAGCTGCTTCACAATGAAACCCGCTATGAACGAATTGCCGATCTCATAAAATATCACCAAATACCACGAATCCATACAAAATTCCCCTTATCAACTGATACGGGAATGCATTCAATCAGTTTAACAAAGACATTGAAATGAGATTTATTAAATCGAAAATAGCATGTGTAATTTTGTTATTCTTTGATTATCTTACTATATAATAACTATATATGACTATATAAAATATACATTTGTCTGTGAATTTATATACTCCTTTTGTAAATAAAGCTTTTTCCCATTTTTCTCTTAAATAATCTTATAATTAAATAGTTTTTATCTGTGATTCGTAAGTTTTAATTTTATTTGTAAACGAATACATTACGAATAAAAATAGCAATTGAGAAATTAAGCCTTTACTGTAAATTTAATAAAAGGAATTTTTGGTCCTGATTTTTTAATAATCAATATCTTTCACTATTCCATTTCAACTGATGTGCTATTTTTATATATTCGCAATTAAAACATTCAGAGCAGATAATGTTAAGTCGGTTTTGAGGCAAATGTCGTTAAATGTTTTCTAATTTTATATTAAAATAACCAAATTTTTGCAATGTGTACTAGTATAATTTATAGTTTTCTGTCTGTAAGGATCTTAAATCCACAGACTGAAATAAATAATCCTTCAGTTTAGCCTACTTTATTAAATGTTACTTCGAGAATGTAAATTTCTTAAAGTATATTGATAAAATTATTATTATTATTATTAAAATGACCATTTTGTTACCACTAAAGCCCTTCTACGACTTAGTTAATGATACTATTATACAAATCAAAACTTAAAAAAAAATTAAACATCTTGTATGCATTGAAAAAACAAACAATAACCACACATCTTTATTATCAAAATTGTTAACGGCTCCATAAAATATTCTTGATAATTAATTTATTAGTATGATTTCCTTGGTATTTAAATATCTAATATATATGTACGTACACATAAAGATGTAGAAACTATACACGCAAAAATCTTAACTCAAACAAACATTTTCAAATTATATTTGAATGTAAAACATGTGTTTGAGGAATAAACACACAACTGGTTACAAACATAAACAAATGCACTTGTTAAGAAAACTCAAACTAAATTTGCCAAAGGGTTATTTATTTTCTATACCATTTCAGGATTCCTCTTCCTGAAATATACTTATAATCAATAGAGTTATACAAGCTCATATTTCTTCTTTCAGGTTCATGGTATAAGTAAAGTCGTACTATATGCATGAACTTGTTTGTAAGATGAAGTCTTAAATACAGAAATCAAATACCAAAACCATATTATATACACATTTATGAAGATGTATAACATACACGCATATATGTGTGTTATGTTGAAAACTTGTGAAGTTAAAGAGCCCGCAGGGAAAGAAGAAATAAATTTCTTTGAAAAGAGTTAAGTAAAAAGATTTTTTGCCTTGGTTTTTACCAATACAAATTGAAAATTTGGTATATTTAATTATTTCTTATTCTATGACGAGTAAACGGTCCTAATGAATTTTAAGAAATTTGGGTAACACACAGCTTGTTCCGCAGAAATTAATACAGGCTATATTTCTGTAGAATTTCGACAAAGTATAATATCAATCATCAAACGTCAATTTTCTGTGGAAAAATACGTCTAGTATTTAAAATCAACATGAGGTTACATTAAATTTTATTGATACAAAAAATAAAACGATTAAAAAGTCAACCACCACCCGTTCTTGAGAGAGTATCCTTATATCGAAGATATTCCTGGAGCGGATGGGATTCCAACAATGGTCTTGAAACAGTGTTCTTCGACGCTAGCGCGTCCGTTAGCAGCCCCTTTTGGCACGTAGTATCATGCTGGTGAATATCCAAAGTGTTGGAAGATTGCTAATGTAACGCCGATATCCTGAAATTTACCGCCAAATTGGATATGTTCTGCACTTTCTAAAGTAATGGAAGGAATGATTAATTTTCATCTTGTAAGGTACCTGTAGTCCAACAGCTTACTTAGTGACCGACAATACGGTTTTCAAAGGGTGCGCACTACAGGTGACTTGCTTGTTTTCCGTTGGAAAATATGGTGCAACTCCAAACATTACTTGAGAGAAAGTAAGATAATGGCTAGACATATTTCTAAGGAGTTCGATAGAGTGTGGCATGATGTACTTCTCTCAAAGTTTGTTGTTTTGCATGTCGAGGATAATTTCTCAGGATTTATATCGAATTTTCTCATGAATCGCACTATACGAGTTTTTATAGATGGAATTTCATCAAACGAGTTCAAGATTAATTTAGGGGTACTGCAAGGCTTCGTTCTCTATCCTACCCTATTTCTTATTTTTCTATCAGACCTTTGTCAAACTTTCAACCCTATATACTCTTTTGCAGATGACCGCACCATTTATCATTCGTGTTCTTTCAGCAATAGACCGGACCGGAGTTCCAAAGGCAAAACATGAATGATACACTCAATCACGATTTTACAAAAATCTCTAAATGAGATTCTGTTAATAGGGTCGATTTTAATTACCGTAAGACTCAATTTTGCGTGCTTACACATAGATGTTTATTTGGAAATCAATCCATCAATCTTCATACTATTTATACCACCTATGAGTGATATAACTATTAAGGAAACGGAAGCTTCTGATGTGCTTCGGTTTTCTGAAACGGTGTAAAAGATACTTCACTCCATCCGATCTTCCTGCTATTTATACCACTTTTATCCATCCATAAATTGAATACAACCCTCGTGTATGTGCCAGGACCCTAAAGTCTAATTTTAAGTTGCTCGACCGCGTACAACAGAGGGCCAAATATTTTATTGGAGAGAGCAGGGTACGCAATTCTAGTCATTTACTAGAGTATCGGAGTAATGTGGGGTGTAATTCGCAGTTTTAACGTTACTACAACGGTAACTTCTCTATCGAACTGAGGAAACTTGTTCCTGTTACTCGCATATTTTTATGTTTAGCACGCTTGTTCGTTGAGAACCCATCCATTTGTGGTTGATTGGTTGCTGAATCGCGCAATACATTAGCAGAAACGTTCATATGTGAAATAACTCCCCTCCAGAAGTCTTTCCTATCACTTTCAGTGCAAAAAAATACAAATTTTGTCCACAAACACTACTCCCTCTTTTCTCCTCCCCTTGACCTAATTTCCTAGTTTTGGCACAATGTATTGCATGAAAAATTGTCATCCCCTAAGTACTGGTTCGAAAAAAATACCAGGCTGTGTAAAAATTAAATTTCCCAAAAATTTTTAATAATTTATTCAAAAATTTAAATTTTACAATAAATTCATAATTTTATAATAATATAATAAATTTATTAAACACAAGATCTTTGTTGAAAAATTTTGTAAATTTTATCTTTTTTTTTGAACACTTAAAGGAAAAGGAAAAGAAAACCAAACCCATCAATTCCCACAACTTGTAGGCGCAAAATTGCGTTCACTAATGAGGTTAACTTTTAGGCGTCGCATAATTAGTTAAACTAAGTTAGCGAAACTAACACCGCTTAATGCAATTTAGATGCTGACAGCATCATTGAAAATTAGTTTTTTTTCAAAGTAGAGCTACTGCATGCGTTATGGTCGATAGAGATCGTGGATACGACGACGTCAACCATCACTTACTGAATTTGCCGATAATTTAATTTCGAAAAATTATCCTATTAATTGTCCTCAAAGCTCATTTCGATTATTTGCAATGCGGTCATGCTGAGTTTGATTGCGATAACCCAGCTGGTGGGGAACATTTTTCGTATTATTCATATTATTGCTCTAAAAAATGGCTCAAGAACAACCACCGCGACCATATGCCCAAAATCATTTCAACGTGTAATATAAAAATTTTTCAAACAATTTAATATTTAAGCAGGCTTTACAAAGCTTTGCGCGTACAACTATGCAAACGACAGATTTAAAACTGGAATACACTATATAATTTCGGTGCTTATCATCTTATCCACAATATTCTCAGCTGTTACCGCGCCAGTTTGCTACTCTAGCCACTCAAGGCAGAAAGACCAGCGTCGGGACTCAAAAAACGTCTGATCCGCGTCGTCTATGGCGTTGTGCACCTTGTGAAGATAGCTCCTGTAGTTTCCATGTCCAGAAAGCAACTGTGTCAGATAGTAATTTACATCTCCGTGTTGCCTTTGCATCCACTTCCCTACGTCAGGAATGAGTCTGGCAGTCAATCTGTCTTGTCATTTCCTGAGCGTTTGGAACCTGTGGTCCAGAAGAGTCTGCTCCCTTCTTTGTCTGATAGCGAAGGTCTTTGCGCTCTCTTTCGTTTGTAAGTTTACCGGTATTATCCTGGCGATCACATAAACAGCAGATGCCGATACTGTTCGGTAGGCTGATGTTATCCGTAACGGTGCAGTCCTTTGCACTGCACGTAGCGCATTTGCCCGCCTCTTGACCTTTAGGGTAGACGCCTACACCTCGCATCCGTATAGCTTGATGCTGTTGCGGGCCTCCATCAGCAGCTTCTGGCTACTCGCCAGGGGACCCCCGACGTTCAACATTAATCTGCTTAATTGCTGCGAGTAAGTTAGCTTGGGGTCTAGCATTATTCCAAGGTATTTCAAACATGTCCCCATGGCGAGTGTGGGGTCTATAAGCCGCATCTCGACCACTGTGGAGACGAGTTGCCTGGTTAGCAGTAGCCGTTCCGTCTTGTGCATGACCAGTTCGAGGCTGTGTGAGTCCAGCCAAGGCCTTCTCCTTATCATCACCTGTTGAAGTTTCCTTCGAGCGTGCTCCGTATTTCTGGCCGTAATTACAGCGGCAATATCATCAATGTCATATTTTCGGACAACATTTGATCGTTAAATTTGAGCTGACAGGCTCGATACAAAATGTGCGAACACCAACACGTATTCGACCGAATCGCTAGACTAAAAACATCGCAGCCGCGAGACGCAATTTTGAAGCAGGTACAAATTTGTCAATTCCTCGATGTTCTCAACAATTGGGGCTATCCAAAACCATCGCATACCGAATTTTTCGTAAGGATTTAACTTTCAAGCCGTAGACAGTTCAACTGGGGCAGGATTTGAATCCGACCGACCATTCACATCGCCGTAGATTCGCTAAATTCATTAAGGAACAAATGGCTGGTTTTTCTTAAAAAATTATTGTCAGGCTTAACAAACTTAATTGCCGCATTTGGGCTTCTGAAAATTCTAAAGCGATTATTGAGAAGTCTTTGCATGCTCAACGTGCTGTATGGTGGCTATGTGGTCTGGAGACGTGATTGGGTCGTTTTTATTCGAAGATGAGGTTGGAAATGCTGTAACGGTCAATGGATCACGCTACCGCGAGATGCTAACAACTAAATTTTGTCCTATTATTGACGATGTGGATATCACTGACAAGTGGTCTCAAAAGAACGGTGCCACATATCACACAGTCAATGAACCCGATTGCATAATTAATTCACGATAGTCAGCAGTTAAGTGACCAACCAGATCGTGTGATTTAACACAACTGGATTATTTTTTGTGAGGCTATATTAAGGACAGAATCTATATGTATTCATTTACTTAGTTGGCCGTAGAAAAAGAGGAAAGTTTTTAAATTAATTAAATTAATTATGTATGTGCAAATTTTTTTTCAATAATCCTCTTAAACTTGTGGCATATTACTTTTAATAATATCTGTTTTTCTTGTTGTTTTATTTTGCTAATATTAAAACATTTTTACAAAATCTTATACACTTATAAATTATGCACATACATCGTTAGATATATTCATATAATTTTATTACAAAATATTTTTAAAAATGTATCTGTATTTTGTTTAACATTAATTTTTATTGCTTAAATGCTAATGACAAAAAACATATAAATTTAAATATTCCATATTATAACGTTTAATTTTTTAAGCTTTCTTATTTCACATTGGAATTTTATTGTTATTCGTTTATCCTAGTACAACCACTCTTTCCTTTGCATATCGCAAGCAAACTCTTAAACATTATTTTTAATGTTTTTCTTATATTTCTTTTTAAATTAGCAAATGCGAAACGGCGGAATATAATTGAATATGCACTTTTTTCGTTGTATGCTTTGAAATAATTTTACGATTAATTTAATTATAAACTATTATACTTTTTTCAATGTTTTTCCTTTCCTTTAGCTAACTACACGAATTTTAATCACTCATATCTTGAACACCTGTGAAAGTATACCGTGTGCTGAAGTGGATGAGCATACATTTTTCATATTTAAATTATAAATGTATATTAATTGGACGGGAATAAGATTATTACCGAAAGCATTCAAATGCCGTTTTAATTTCTCAGTTTATTTTATTTTACAGAACGCAAGGTACAAGAAAAATAGAGAGCAACAACTTTAATACTGTAAGATAATTAAACAATAGTTTTTATTTCGCCAGTATTTCGACTTAAAATTTTATTGTTTAGCGAACTAGAAGTCCAACTCGCTTCTTTGTATAATTATGATTATTGCTAAGGAAAATATTCCTCTTTATACAGTAATTCTTATTTCTAATTATTTACATAAAATGCTTAGAATTATTCTTATAAAATGTTTTTATGATAAAATGTGGGAAAATAATTTGATAATGTTTTGGTAAATTATTTTCCCAAACAGAACGTGAAGCATGGTAAACGTAAACATTTGGAATGTATTACATTTGTAAGCTTACTCGTACTTACAACTAAATCTTTGTGCATTGTCCATTGGACTGCTTGTGAGCATTCCTAACTTTATTTACATATGTATGTTAGCCGCTGCACATCCACACTTGATATATAACACCCTGCAAACCAACCGAACATATGGTTTGCAGCAATACATTGTTAGTAATCGCTGCTAGTGTAAATTATTTAGAGTGGCATTTCGTGATAAGATTTACATCTGCATCTGGCTGTAAGCCTTAATCACCATCTGAATGAAAAGCAACGCCATTCACGCCGAGGACTAATTCTAGCAACAGGCCTTTCCTAGTTGCAATTTCAGCGGGACCAAAGCAGGGTTGCAAATCACTACTCCTTGCTGAAGAGCTGGATACTATACAACTCCTGGTCCAGAATACATGACTAGCATGCTAACTGGATCCGGTTCAGTCACCCGTTAGTGTTATTAAAGGCGAGATGATCCTGGCCCACTACATAAAGTTTATGCGGGGACCGCAAAATCACAACCACCATGATACTCCCGAAGGGAAAATCTCAATAAATATTCAAAGAAACAGCTAAAAGGCTAAAGAGACAATTCGCGGAACTCTGGGGCTTAATGATTCCGGTGGAAAGAACGTGGAGCTTCCAATTGACATATGATGCATCCTAAACAATATGTGGATAAACACTCACAACAATGAACTGACCGGTACAAGTTGCTATGTATGCACACTACAATACTACTGAGCAATAATATTGCATCACAATAACATGAAGCAATGGTTGTGCATCATACCGATGTGTTTTCAAAACGATCATCTGTTAAAACAGTTGATAGTCGCACTTCGATCAATTAAAGCTTTTTACGATTAGTACGAGTATAAGAAGTATTCGAAAGTTGTTGCATGCAATCAGGTGTAAGTAGCAAGTTAATGCTCTCGGCTAAGGATATCTGCAGTTATTTCGAATGATATAACTTTTGCCAAAATCTTGCCACCTCTCTCTAAATTTTGATAAGCTTAGCGAAATAAAAATAAATTAAATGAGAATTACAAAAACCTAATACATGAGCTCTAATAGAAAATCATTATTTATTTTATAACATTAATCCGAAGTGAATTTAAGTGCTTAGCTTTTTTTTCTTTTTAACTTTTTTCAGAAATAGAATTTTCTGAATTGTTCTAAGAATTATGTAGCTCCTAAAATGACATGAATTAGTATCAATAAACAAAAAAATATTTTTAACCTTTTAGATAATACTCCAGTACTAACTAAAACGTGGCTTGATAATAATGTCATCGCATGAAAAGCGCTCACTGATCGTATCAAATAAACAGCCAGTAACGACGGTTTTCAGCTAAAGGAATGACAAGAGTATTTCATTTATTCATGGAACAAATCAAAGCAGCTTAATTGATAACGTTCTTTTTAAAACCCCTTTCAAAACAACAATGATTGGAAGTAAAGCTACGTATCTTTACCCTATAGAATATTTTTTAATTATGCTATCCTTTGAGTTGTTTACAATTTAATTTGAAAATTAAAAAAGGTAAAAGAACATGTTTTTAAATCACTAAATGAAAGCATCCTGAAAGCAAATACCGAAAGGTGATAAACCACACACACAAAAACCAGGAAAGTAAAAATCTTACAAATAGTAAATTAAACCACTCCAACATAATAAAATAAACCATAAAATACAACAGCACTGAAATATTTAAAATATCTAAGTGCGTTTACGTTTTATGGATAAAAATAAAAAAGAAATAAGAGCAAATTTTTCTGGCATTCCGTAGTTAATCTAAAAGGGAATTAAGAATAAAATTCATTTTATTCTTAAGTGTGTTTGTCTTTGTCTGCATTAAGTTTGTTTTAGTCTGTTTATTTAGATTTTATATTTGTTTATTTACTAAAGACTTATAGGCACGGTTAACTTTTCTAACATATTCTTTACACTAAAGTATCTAATACAATCAAAAATCTTAAATTGATAATTTAGCGGTTAGTCAATGTTGACTTGCATTTAATTGGGAGTTGACCTACATACAAAATTTACCACTTAAAGTATTTTCAATAATAACTTGTTCTGTATGAGAAGTGTCACACCATCTGTTTCTATTTTGCCTATAATTACCTGGTAAGAAAAGAATTTATTTAAATGACACATAAGGCTGACATCACAGTATGTTACACTAGATGCTAGAAGTGAAAACAATCTGCAAAGCTAATATGCGACGTGATTCACAATGGAAAGGAGCCATTTTTGCTATAAGATAACTACAAAAAGGTAGTCGTTAATAGCATAGCAATATGACCTTTAAGTTTGCGCTATGTCATCAGCTTCATATATTTTGAAGATTGAAGCTCTGTAGATCTTTCAATTAAAATGGAATATGTACTTTAGTTTTGTAGTAGGTACGTGGTGTCTATATCTAGCCCAATTGCGTTTAGTTTGTCTGACTGCATTAAGAATAAAAGAACCTATATACAGTTTTGAGGACTCCAGACAAACTGTAGCAAGTAGCTATTTCTTTTGTGAAAGATGCCACTTGCAGCAAGTCCACATGGTCTAACTGTTTTTCTAACTGCTTTTAAGTGCTAAATAATTTTAAGTGCGTTTAAAATGTGAACTGGATGCCCCTGTAGGCTAGCAGATAGTGTACTAGGTTACCAGTCTGGGGCTTGTGGGTTCGATTACCAACAAAGACCTTGGCTGTTTTCACTACAAAAAAATAAAAATTGACTGTCGGTGAGGCTGCTCAGTGATGAAGGCATAGTCACTGATCGCTGTGATCCCGACAGTTAATTTCCGAAAACATTGGTCTTATAGGAATGAAAGCTGCCCCGGTATGCTAGTAGGTAGTGTTCTTAGCCTACCAATCTAGGGCTGGTTGTTGTCACTGCAAAAATAAGAGCTTGAAGGATAATCTAACTATCCTTCTACTTTTGCCACCTGTCTTATCTCTTCACTATCCCTTTCCTAAAGAATGTAGTACGGTTATGACTAAATAGGCATTGTTGGCTGAAGTGCTACTTCTCTTTACAAAAAAAAAATGTGAACTCTCAAACATTCAATGTGCTCTATTACTACAAAATGTAGATAACCACGCTTGGCAGATCTAAATGCAAAAGGAAAACATGAGTGTAGACAAAAACGAAAATTTGGGGGATAACAAATATGTCAACAGAATACATTGTAGATATTACAAAGTTTGTAAAACTGCAGTAAGTGGAGAAGACAGAAGTTTGAAAGAAGTTTGAAATATAAGAAAAAATATTAGTAAAAAATATAATAACTGCGTTTATTATCAAAGGTAATAGGGTAGAGATGTTTTTGTTTCTATCTATTAAACACAATATCATGAGTTCAAATCTCCACAGGGTCTAGCCATAAAGACTAATAATCGTTATTGACTAGCCGCGTTGAATATTGAGTTAGTGTGTGAGTTAAAAGTGTTGGTGAAGACGCATGTCAAGCAGAATCGCTGCCTAAGCCTAGACAAAAACTTTATGTTAATGACGATGGTGGGAGTGTTTCAAACTGATAGTATCCTGCATAAACCTACATTTATTAGCGATAAATAGAATAGCCTAAATAAGAGTGTTATTTTTAGAGCTAAATAATTTTAAATAAAATATAATTTTCAGGTTATTGTTATACAGGATGATTGGCATACAGGAAACAGAATACAATATCGGCAAAATATATTCCACTGCTAAGTCACCACATATTGCCTTTTTTCCTAATTTTTTTATAACTATATATTGAATTAACTTTGTGCACTTGTGCTAATTTTAATCTCCTCTAGTAGATTATTAGAAGTTGCTTATTTTAGTTCTCAAACCAAATGTCTTTTATATTTTTATAATTCAGTTTAGGTAGGTAAAATTATGCTATTTTGATATCCAGCACAACTAATAGTCATTACCTGTACTGCTCCTATTTTGAAGAAAAAGAATTTATAAAATTTCTAGGACAAATTCTTTTTCTTTTATTCATTTATTTATTTTATATTTAGTCTACGGATTCAAGGTCCGTACAAACATTAAATCAGTAAATAATAATAGTATAGGACATTTAAATTTAGTTATTTAAATATAAAAAAAATCAATATGCTTAAAAAATTTATTAAATCAGTACAAATTTTTCAAATTTGCAGCTTTATTAGAGCAGGTCTACTAGTGTAGGATGGTAGAATTAAGGAATTCCATTGTATGCCTCAAAGACAAAATAACACGAACTGCTTTTGCAGCGATTCCATGTAATTACTATGGACTTTATAAATTGCATCCCAAATAATTAAGCCATATGCCATAATAGTTCTACAAAGAGAAGTATAAAGGTGTTTTATGATATATGGGTCACTAAAGTCCTTCGCCCAGTGCTTTTTAAATCCGAAAACTGCACGTGCCTTGTTAGTGGTCAACGAAATGTGCTGTATAAAATTTAATTTACCATCCAGTAGAATATCAAAATCTGAAACTACATTCAGTTTCTCAAGTTCGTAGCCGTTTAAAATATATTTTACGTTTGTATGACATATTCGGAGGAAACTCATATAATTGCGCTTTCTAAGATTAAACTCCATAAACCAGGAAGCAGACATCATATATGGGATTTAAACCATTTAATAACCAGCATCTGTCTTCGAAAAAGTGGCTGACATAAAACGCATTACCTTATCGCAAAATGTCACAATTTTGCTTTTCCTATAGGAGAAACATTGCCTGAAATTTGAAACATTATTTAAAAGACATTTCTGCTGATGCAGAATATAAAAGTTAAAAGTGATTCAATAACCAAAACAGAGAAATCTTTCATAAAGCTTGAAGTACTTCTTCAAAAAAAAACCGATATCAAAACCGATATCATTTAATCGAAAGTAATTTTAGAATATAAACAGCTGCATAATTTCTCAACTAGCAATTCTCAAAAATATTTATCCTTTTGTGCAGAGTCAGCAAATCGTTTTCTACCTTTAGAAAAGCCGACAACGACCTGCTGGATAAATCGTAAAGATGAATGAGTGAGACTACACGTAATTCTGCTTCGCTTTTATTCAAAACTCTGGACCTTCGTTTTACTTTTTTAATTCGTTTATATTTACGTACAGCTGCATTTAGCAATGCCCGCCTTCTTTACTTAACCTGCGGTTTACAGTAGGATTATAATACATTATAAAAATAAAACTTTAGAGAGATTAAGGCCTTTTTTTAACCTTATGATAAAACACAACGATTTGGAAACAAATTTTCTTAAGAAACGCATATCTAGGAAAAAGATTGAGATGGGCATGGGACGAGCCTGTTCTATATAATTCTAATTCTATATAATTTTAATTTAATATAGCACTTACACAAGTTTGTTGAGTAATATGTTAACCAGATCGTCAATGTGGTTTAAATTAAAATGACGGCAATAACGTGGCTCAAATTAAATCTGTCGTTGCAAATATCTTTTTACATGCTTATTAAGATTTCAATATGCTTTTATTCACAGCAGGTTTCAAATTTTCTATCGTCCACAGTTTGTTTGGTGCTTTTTGTCATCTAAATTTCCATCTATCTCCAAAGTCTTACTATATGATCAACTATCTGCCCCTTGTTTCTCCTGTCATGATCTTATCTTTATCACGTTTGAATTTCATTTACATGTATCTTCTCAAATTATCACTTTTCGAGACTTTAAAAACGTGAATTATAATATTTTAGAACGGGAATTTTGTAACATCGATTGGAGCATGATATATAACGTTGTTTCTGTTGACCACCAGCTTCAACTTATGCAACATAATGTGAATCATTTGTACAATCTTGCAGTACCTTTAAGGACAAAAACCTTGGGTAAGCACAGTAAGCCATGGTTTTCTCAGGATATTAAGCTGGCAGTTGGTCACAGGGACTTATTATATTCGCGCTGGAAGCGTTTTAGATCCCCAGAAATGCATGAATCATACCGCGTTGCACGGAAGTTGACGAACAGGTTAATTAAGAAGGCTAAATCTGATTATTACGTAGCTAAATTTTCCACAGCAAGTGACTCTAGGAAGAAATGGAAAGCAGTTCGTGAAATCGGAATTGGCAAGTTTATTAATCAGGAGTTCTATGGCATTGACGCAAATACTCTGAACGAAAAATTTTTGAATATTAGTGCGGTTACACCTACCTCTAACTATTACTGATTTTCCAATGCTCCTTTAGACAATAACTTTTATTTCACTAATGTTACTCGTTATGATGTGTTTTGTGGTGTGTTGTCAGTAAAGTCCAATGCAATAGGAGCTGATGGAATAGATCCAAAGTTTCTTAAGATTCTTTTACCACAACTTGCGCCAATAATAACGTTCATTTTCAACAAGATTTTGACTACCAACTGCTACCCAAAAATATGGAAGGTTGCAAGAATCATCCCTATGAGAAAATCTAACTCTGATTACAGGCCGATAGCAATCCTACCGTTCCTTTCGAAAGTTTTTGAAAGGTTGGTTCATTATCAGGTGACTCAATACCTTGAGAGGAATGACATTCTTACAAATTGCCAATCTGGTTTTCGTAAGGATCACAGCTGTATAACGGCGCTAGTGGATGTTTCGGAGGTTATTAGGCAACAAGTTGATTGCGGCAATGTTACTTTTTTGGTACTTTTGGATCATTCGAAAGCTTTCGACACTGTTGATCATTACATTTTAAGAGACAAATTAAAATCTTTTCATAGGTTTTCATCAACTTCTGCTGATCTGATTTTCTCTTACCTATCTGACAGACGTCAATTTGTTGAAACAGGTACCTCAAAATCAACTACTTTGCCTCTGAGTCGAGGTGTTCCACAGGGCTCAATCTTGGGTCCCCTACTGTTTGCGCTATATGTCAATGATCTACCAATAGCACTTAAACATTGTAAAGTTAGATTATATGCTGATGACGTGCAGCTTTATATAAGTTGTAATATTAGATCAGTTGAGGATTGTGTAAGAGTTTTAAATGATGAACTTCATCGCATATTTGAATGGGCTACTGCTAATGGCCTAGAGATAAATCCAACTTAATCCAAATGTTTGATCATCAAGAAGAATTTATTGAAACTAGATTATATTCCTCTTTTAATCTTAAATAGCCAACCCATCGGGATTGTAAACGTTGCTAAAAATCTGGGAATTTACTTTACCAGCACCCTCACTTGGCCTGACCATATTAATTTTGCTTGTGGTCGTGTATCTGCTATGTTAAGAAATCTTTGGCAGAGTCATCGTTGCACTCCCTTAAATATTCGCATACTTCTCGCTAAGACATACTTGATGCCACTTTTACTATATGGGTGTGAACTTTTTTCGAGTTGCGATAGTATTAGCAAAATCAGACTGAATGTGACTTTCAATAATATTATTCGTTATGTATATGGTTTAAGAAAATTTGATCCTGTTTCTTCTTATGTTAATAAACTTTATGGCATGTGTCTTGATGACTACTTTAAGATAAGAGTCTTAATCCTAATGCAGAAGATTATATACAAGCGAAAACCCGAGCATTTATATGAGCGATTAAATTTTTCAACCCTTAATAGAGGCAAAAGACTACTCTGTTTTAGATACAGCTCTCTTGTATCGCAATTCCAATTCTTTATTTATGCAATACGACTCTGGAACGAAATTCCCCATAGCTCTCAAATTATTAGTAACGCACATCATTTCAGAAGAAATATAGTCTGTCACTTTGTTAGTTAGAGTTAACTAATTTTTAATATATATTTTTATTTTGACAATTATGTATTTATTCGTTTTGTTATTTTTTCCTTTGTTTTTTTTTTTTTTTTTTATTGCTGAACTTTTGTTATTTTATGTTAAACTTTTGATTATATTTTTGCTTGTACTTACTTGTACTGAGTTTCACACTGCAATATGAGACTTAAAGTCTTGTGTGTGGGACATCGAAAATAAATAAATAAATAAAATAAATTTATATATTAAACAAATCGCCGTTCCTTTTTATTTGTTCCGGTTCACGCTTAGTTTACGGCGAGATCTTATTAATATATACTAGGGCTACAGTTATCATTCGCAGGGCTTTATTTTCGTGAACTTTAAAATTTGATATGGAGGCAGTGCCCCATAACTAGATTCTATAACACCACATTGCAGAGAGTGTGCCTATGAACCAATTCATTTTAATTGTGTCTAATTTCATTTAACTTCATTTTGCCTTAATATTTTAAGCAGACATCCAGGTACTCTGTGAGCTAAGACATAATTTGGAAGAGCAAAAGTCTTTGGGCAAGGTAAATGTCATGTGTCTAAATGTTTTTCCCATTAACCTGCAAATATAGGGGTGCTGGTTGGGCGCTTTCGTAAATGCTTAACAAAGCTGTGACATCAGAAAATGTCAACAAGTTAATTGGCATACTCGGCATATACTGTATTAAACTGGTCCCAACGTACTTTCTTGGGGATTCCTGCTTTCACTGTATGAGGCCAGCATAGATAATCCCCTACTGTCTTCTAACATAATTAAATAATTTTAAGGTAAATTATGGTTTACCGAAAGCTTGAGAAACTTTGATGGAAAATCCTGAGCAGTATTTTTTTCGAAAGCTTTTTTTTACTTTATATTTGTTAATTTTATGTCATCAAAGGCAATTAATATCGAAACAACTTTTTTGGCAGTAAATATTTAAGAATTACAGACCTGTTTTTGTATTGAAGGATATACCATTAATATAGAAAATTTTAATATTTCCGTTCTTACAAATTCTGCCATTATTGAACTGTCCTTAAACATTTTTCTGCAGCATTATAGTTTGCAAAAAAGAATATTTAAATAGCAAATACCATGTTTTTCAATTTATAGTTTTAATAGTAAAAAGAAATAAAATAAAATGTATAAAAAAAAAATTTATTTTTATTAAAATGTACCTAAATTATCAAGAGCACTGCTAAATATTCAAGTTATTATATTTTTAATGATTCACTTAATATATCATGACAGATTTAAAACAATAGTAAAAGTCAATCATGCTGTCAGTTAACAAAGACGTTAAAAAACCACCTGTACTATTTAACAACAAATTTAACAATAGTAACCGACAACTTAATGCACAATAGCAAGCCTGACAAAAAGAGCACCGAAACTGCAAAATTGAATGGCTTTAAATCGATTTGCTTGACAGCGATACCACAAACAAAAACAAAACTCTTTCAGATATTTATATAAATAACTTTTATGCATTGAAAGTACAAACGTCAACAATGCAACTGCGAGCAAAAACAAGTGAGAATGCAGCATTCGGTCATGACGAATATTTTACACTACTTTTTACACTAGAAAGGTTTTTGTAATGAGCTTGTAGTTATATACTCTGGAATAGTAACAAAATTTGTGGCCACCTGGTTATTTTAATTAGAATTGACTTTTGTATGAAAACTCATTTTAAAATCTCAAAATGGCCTATCTTTGTAACTAATAAGAACTTCTAGAAAGTAAAAAAAAAACTAATATTATTGTCTAAAGTCTTTGCTTCCATGCTAGTCTGAGATAGTATAAAATAATATTTTTGAATTTCTAAAACTTTTTAGTATTGTGTACGCCAACTTCGTGGTCATCTATTAATTTTATAATGCACCGACTTTTATATGAAAACTTATTTTAAAACCTTAAAATAGCTCTGTCTTCGTAAAAAATAAGAACTTCGTGAAAATAATAATATTAGTAACAAAAGACCTAAATCTTCGCCTTTTTCGTTGTCCTCTTTCTTAATCGTCGCATCAATGTTTGATTGCTTGCTTGCTGCTTGGATTTAGCAACGAATGAAATTTTATTATTCCTCTTGCTTTTCATTGTGGCTGCTCTTCCTGTAGTGTAGTGATTTTATTTGAAAATAAAATACAGATAAAGGGTTTTTCAACAAAGAGTTTGTTTTCTAAAACAAAATTAAACAAAAAATTCAGATTAAGATGACACAAAACTTTATTGTATTACGATAATTCAGTGGTGTTAAATCACACGATCTGGATGCCCACTTAACTATTGATTGTCCTGAAATTTTGCGATCGGGAAATTTTGTTTGTAATAAATTGATCTTTTCATTGGCTGTGTTACAAGTGATACTGTCCTGTTGTCCTGTCCTGTTGACGCCAAATATCTGTGAAATCAACGGCCTTAATAATAAATCAAAATTGAGTTGCTAGCATCTCGGGATAGTGTAATCCAGTGATGGTTAGCGCATTTCCAGGCTCAACTTTGAAAAAAAAACGGCCCAATTACGCCTTCAGACAACGCTTTTCAATAATCGCTTTAGGATTTTTAGATGCCGAAATGCGGCAATTTTGTTTGTTGACATACCCTGACAAGCGTATCCCTCCCTTCTCACCCGGGGGCACATTGATATGTTTTGACGGAAAGCCACCGTCGAGGCCCTCGTTTGTGTTTGTGGGTCAGATCATTCATAATGAACACAATGAATGGTCCAAGTCCAGTGAGCATGAATGTCGTCGTGTTCTTAAATTGTATTAAGCTTCATCCGTTCTGGACTAGGAGTTGGATAGTCTCCAATTCTTCAGCAAGGAGTGAGGGCTGCGGCCTGCTTCAGGCTTTTGAAATTTGCAACTAGGAGTGACCGGTGGATAAAGGTATTTGAAGGCCTTCTAGGGCGATGATGACGCTACATATCATCCACAGTGAATGATCCACCATCTGGTTATGGCTTACACAACTAGGTACAGATGTAAATCTAATCACGTATACCCTGATAAGTGAAAGTGAGCTTCGTATGAAAAAATGATTTTTTTCAAAAACGCCATCCGGCTGTTCTTGAATGAAGCGAATCTACGGCTTCAATTCCAGCATCAGTTGAATCCTGGAAGGCTTCAAAGTCAAATCCTTACGCAAAATTCGCCATGTGGCATTGACAAATTTGGATCTGCTGCAGCACTGTGGCTCACGGCTGATATATTTTTAGTTAAACGACCCGAACGAACACTCATCGGGTCGAGCCTGTCGACTCAAATTTAAGGACCAAATTTATAGTAGCGGTCCCAGACGGACGACTATGTTTTCTGAAAATAATACGAATTTTACGAAATGTAATTTTAACAGAACCGCCATTTTCATAGTGCTTTTTAATCATTTTATTGCGACGTTTGTGCGAAACTGCCATTACCCGACGGTGGTCAAACCACTTGGGCGATATGATGCGTGCGCCGCGTCCTACGAACCTAAAGACTAATTTCTAGCAACAGACTATTTGTAGTTGCATTTTTGGAGGTTTCGAAGCACTTCCCACTCTTTGCTGAAGAGCTGGAGACTATCCAACTCTTGGGCTAGAACACGTGACAAGCATGCTCCCTGGATTCAGATCATTCATCCATTGTTCTCAGTAAAGGTGAGAAAATCCTGGCCTCTTAATCAAATACATGAGGGCCCCAAAACTACAACCACCACGATACTCCCGAAAGGCCAACCTCAATAATCAGACAGAGAAGAGCTAAAAAGTTAAAGAACCAAATAGCTGAACTCTGGGACTTACTGATTCCCGGGGAAATAACGTGGAGCTTCCAGTTGACTTCCTGCTAGTTTTCAGTAGACTGGGCTCCAATTTTTTCCCCGTTGACACATGAATTGATCGTGGATTTTCATCAAAACATATCAATGTCTTGATATGTAATACCAACAAGTTGCCGACAGGTTGTAGAGGAAGCTAACGGTTATAAAGAAGAGTATGGTGGTCCAAGTTAAAATCTATTTTTCCTGCTTTCTACATTTTCTCCTGCTTCGAAATATATGTAAAAAACATAAGTAAAGGCAGTATACCTCCATTGGCATTAAAATTAACTGGTTTATAAAAATTTTATTTTCAAAAAATAATAAAGTGGATGTAATTTATATCGGTAGCCATTTATTATGCCGCAGTTACTGACAAAAGAACTCCAAGCGAATATGGAAGTTATTCGATTTATTGGTATGTAAACGATTGCCAAATTTGTCTGCGGAATTATGAAATCACATGAACTTTTCCTCGTAATCAGCGCATTTTTCAACAAAATTATCCTTAGGCGGTTATGTAAACAATTAAAATTGTCGCATATGGGTTTTACAAAATCCACCCACAATGTAAAAACGATTACATCCAAAGAAAGCGATCATATGGTGCGATTTGTTGTCAGGCGGCATCATCGGCCCAAATTTTTTTGGAAATGAGCAAAAAAGCCCGCCTGCGTGAATTTACTGCACTACTAAACGATGATAACCAATTTTTTGTGCGCATAATTGGCTAATTTGAGATTAATAACTTTTCAGCGAGACAGCGCCACAATCCACATAGGTACCCAAACAATTTCCAATTATATGAGAAAGTTTCCGGTTGCGTAGTTAATCGATTTGGAAATGCCAATTGATAGCATCTTTCTTGTAATGTGCCTCAAAGTTTTTTGAAAAGAGTGGACGTTTGTCGATGTGCTAGAGGTGGATATTTGCCCGATATCATATTCCACCGCAGACAAAAAAGTTAGTGTTTCAAGCTAATTATCTTCCTAACCTCAAACATATTATAAAAAATCATTAAAAGAGCCACTGGAATCGAGGCGTTAAGTTTCCCGAAATCACACCTAGAAGTCGAAAATAAACAAAATATTACCAAAAATATTTTAATTATGCCAAAAAACCTATATTTAAAAAAATGTAAAACATTTCTTTGTGAAGTGTACTTAATTACCGGCACAGCCGAATATAGCGCTATTATTTTTTTTTATTGCGATTTTCGACAAAAGAGATTTCTAAGATATCGAATTATCTATTTTTGAGCGCACAAAAAATTATTTTTCAGTTACTCTTTAGGACGGCTATTTTTAAGGCTCTTTTTTTAGGATAAGTAAATAACTGCTTCTAATTTTATTAATGTGTTTCATTTTAGGAGACTAAAATTAAACACAAAATAAAAAGCAATAATTCATAGATCTATGCCATTGGATTTAAGTTTCAAAAATTAAAACAGAAAATAGTGAATAGAATAAATTTTGCAAAATAATTTATTAACCCAACTTTAAAATTAAAAACGTAATGCAAATCGCATCATGTGACAAAATAAACGACTTTTTTTGAACGTACAATTTTTAGAAAATAAATTGCTAAACTTTAAGCTTTTTTATTATTATTTATTATTAAAAATTTTTAAAGAAAACTTAATTAGCGACTGCGAAAGTGAAATATGGATAGAAGAGAAAATTAATGTTATAAAAATCACCATTAAAAATTTTCCACTTCAACGCAGGAGATTTGTTATAATTTCTATTTTTACAAACCCTAAGATACAAACATAAAATAAGTAAAAATGGAAAGCCAACAGGACAGATTTTGAAACGATTATTATGATAGTAAAATACGAAAGAATAACAAAAATGTAAATAACAAACAACAAAAACATTAATTGACAAGGGAATCACAAGTCTAGCAAAAACAGTTATCACAACACAAGTGGTGTTTTAGTTTGTTTGCAGATCAATTAATAGGTTTGAAGAGCATGACCAATAAATAGATGTTTAATAAAGAATTAAGTACTTAACTAAAGACTTGCAGTGATTCAGTTAAAAATCTTTAAAATTAGTTGTATTTTAATCACTCTTGCAAGCATTTAGTTACGGAAAACAATTTCAACTGTTCTGCGCATGTTAATTATTAAATTGAATCTTTATTAAATGACTAATATCACAGCAGCAGTACTACTTTCTAGATATCTATATCCGTCATCAGCATTTGCATTTGTGTCTAAAAATGTATTAAATTATAAATTGTTCCCCTTTTTTTCTAATAAAAAATACAAATAAAATAAAAAACAAATTAAAAAAATCAATAAATAGAAATACGAACTCTATCTCAATAATAAGAGCTCATTTTGAAAGTTCAATAACTACATTATCATGGAAATATATTAAAACTAGTAAGCCAGCAAGTGCACCTTAAACTTATATTATTTTAAAGCCAAACGTAAAAATAATAATGATAATAATATTAATAGCATTTCCAACCCCTCCTCTTCGTGGTGCGGCCTAGGGAACTGGGAAGTTGACTGATATACCAGCTGGTCCAGTTGTCCGGGAAGCTGACGGGGCTCTAGGTATTTGGTGGAAGGTGCTTCTGCCTCTACCTCTGCCCGGTTCGCCAGTGACGAAACAAGCAGCAGAAGATCGAAAGGAAGTCGAGGTGCCTACACCCCACCCTTGCACAGCGGCGTACCAGCTTGTAACCCTGTGGCTGGTGTGGGAAATATACTCCCCGTGCCAGTGGAGATCAGTGGAGCTCCCATAAAAAGTGGTAGGGGGTTTAGCGCAGCACCACTTATAGCGAACGCAAATAACCCATCCGGGGGTGAAGGCTAGGGCATGCCTAGTGCTAGCCCCGCTGCGCCCCAGCGAAAAGGTCAAAGCATGAAGTAATCCAGGGAGACTAACACCTCCATCATGCACGCGTATGAATTGGCCACAAAGGCCGAGCTTTTAGGCAATTTTGGCAACGCATCTACCTTGGCTAAATACAGCCCGGTAGTCGCATTATGGCACCTCGTTCGCGAGTGATGGGAAAACAAAAAATAATAATAATAAAAATAATAACTAACCTTAGGAATTATTACTGGCAATGTAAAAAAAAAAAACAAAAAGTCATCTACGATGTCTAAAATGCAATTTCAATAAGGTAAAAATATTCCTTAGATCGGGAATTATTAACCTTCAATATATAATCCATTACAAAAAAGTTAGGTTAAAAATTTTAAAATCCAGTGGGCAGCAAAAAAAACAATTAAATAATTATCTCTTTTATGTTATGACACTCGAAACCCAATTCCGGAAAATAGACAAAGCGTGGGCTAAATGACACAGGTCCCATTGTTCACTACAGATGAGCTGACTACTGCAGCCGGTAAGCTGAAAAATAACAAAGCACCTGTCCCCAATGAAATACCGGCAGACGTTATAAAGAAGATAGCAACTAGAAGGCCAGAAATGTTACTTAACGGAAATGTATAACAGCTGCTTGAGAGGAGTTATATTCCAAGAGTTTTTTGAAGAAACTATTGCTAGTGCTCATAGGCAAAGGAAAAGAACACCTCCTATCTGTATCTAGTATACAGACCTCTTAGTATGCAAGATACTGCACGGAAACTAAAAGATAGGTACATAAAACCGGGCTTTCAGAAAGGCAACATTGATTTAGATCAGGCAGTTCTACCATTAGCGCTCTTAAAGTTGTAGTGGGCGTAGTAGAGGCTTCAAAGCCACTTCTGTACTTGAGCGCAGACAAATATGGATTACAAAACGACCAAAGGGAGCTGAACCTATAGAATCAGATAGAATAAGACAGGAGGACTGTATATAGCTGGCAACCGAGATAGAATACCAAAACAAATGGTGACGAACGGCTAGGCTTATTCCGTTTTCTGGAATATTCAGAGGATATTTCGAGGATATCCCCCTCAATATCCAGGGAACATGGGGATGTAAACTATTAGCAGACAGATGCTATTGGGTAATGGCTACTACCGAAAGGTGCCCCTGTAGGCTAGTAGGTAGATAGTCTTGGTTTTTTCACTGCAAATAAAAAATTTACTGTCCGTGGGCCTGCTCAGTGATGAAAGCATGGTCACTAGTCACTGTGCTGTCTTCTACGAAAGTTAATTTCCTTAACTATCTTTCTACTTTCACCACCTGTCTCATCTCTTCTCTATCCCTTTCCTAAAGAATGTTGCACGGTACTTTAATAAATAGGCATTCTTGCCTGAAGTGCTACTTCAGAGCTAGGCAGCGCAACATACCATATTACCAATATGAGTCTGAAGAAAAATAAGATAACATCGGGCACACATTTTTTAAATTTTTCTCGCTGGGTTAAAAACCGCCTGGGCTGAAGAATATAGCTGGACCAGTAACCATTGAAAATCTCATTATCGTTATGACGAAGAAATTTAAAGCATATGAAAAGCAGAAGTATGGACAAAGACAGCAAAGAAGATGAGAACACACAGAAGACCAATATGAACCCATGCCGAAGTAATGCAACGGTGGTCCCAGGGTGGAGGAGAAAATTAGTTCGTTTTCTATGAACAAGATACAAATGGGATGTTAGCCGGCATTCCAGTGCGGAAAGCCCGATATATCATGTTTAGTGATGACCTTACGTGAACGCAGTAATACATTCTGTTGTCCTCTTTGTTATAACACCGGCTTCGCTCACAACAATTTTCCTCCGGCTACTCCTGGCAATAATATATTACTAAAATTGGATTCACTAACTGTAAAAAATAAAACTGATACAATTTATTGTATTTTTCCAAAAATACACTGTGGCTGCCAGTAAACTAAAATTATCAAAATATATATTTAGCGTGTAATGGGAATTTCTATAACGTTTTCATTTCTATAAATATTTAGCATTTTAAATTAAAAAGTATGTTCCAATTTAGTAACTAATATGTAGCTAAAATGTACATCGATAGAATCATCACTCTAGGAAACGAATTCCTTTTGTATAGTTTTCAAATTATCCCCTGGAGTAAGCAATTACAGTGCAAAAGAAAAATGCTGAAGTTGAAGCTATCATTTTCAACAGAAACATTTTATTATCAAGTTACATAAAGAATTTCAGTAGAAAGTAGGGTTATCAGATACCAAAAGCAAAAAAACTTGGAAATGGAAAAAGTTCCCTGGATTTCGAAAAAATATTTAAACAATTTAAAAAAACAAATTAAAAACAACATTTTACTCAAATTTTTCTTTACAAAAATAAAAAATTATAATAACGTAACTAGAAAACGTAACAGTTAAAATTCAGTCTTATATAATATGACTTAAATCTTGACATGTTTATTTTAATTTCAATCACAAAAAATCAGCATACATATCTATTTTTGTTGTCTCATATAAAGGATTTTTAAACAGGAAGTTTGTTTTCTAAAACAAAATAAAAAAAAAAATTTAGTTTAAAATGATTCAAATTTTTATTGTATTACAAAGAGAAAAATGTAGCAATTATGGCAAATATCAATCACGCCGACAGATGGCAATTCTTAAATTAAAGTTCTAAATCACTTTTTAGCAAAATGGTGGTCCTATTTCATTAATAAATCACGGACTTTGAGGCTTAAGGCTGAAATCGATTCGATTGGCTCCACAAAAATAGTCCAATGGTGTTAAATCACACGATCTGGCTGGCCACTTAATTGTGAAAAGATTAAGATTATCGTTTTATTGGCTGTGTGAGATGTAGCACCGTTCTGTTGAAACCACATGTCAGTTATATCCACGTCGTCAATAATAGGCCAAAATTGATTTGTTAGCATCTCGGAATTCTCGCTATAGCGTGATCAATTGACCGTTACCGCATTTCCAGACTCATATTTGAAAAAAAAACGGCCCAGTCACGCCTCCAGACTACATAGCTATACTATACAGTAACACGTTGAGCATGCAAAGGCTTCTCAATACTCGCTTGTTGACAAATCTTAACGTGGAAATAAGTTTCGTATGAAAAAACGATTTATTCAGAAAACCAGCCGGTTGTTATCGAATGAATTGAGCTAGTCTGCAGCTAGGTAAATGGTCAGTCGGATTCAATTCAATTGGACCTTGCAAGGTTTCAAAGTCAAATCCTTACGCAAAAGTCGCCATGTGGGAGTTTTGGACAACCTCAATTATTGAGAACTTCGAGGAATTGACAAATTTTCATCTGTTTCAACACTGTGACCCTCGACTACAATGTTTTCAGTTGAACGACCCGGTCGAGCAGGTGTTGGTATTCATTCGCACATTTTGTACCAAGCCTGTCGCCTCAAATTTCACAACCAAATTCTTAATAGCGGTCTCAGAAGAGATTATATTGTCCGAAAATATCACGAATTCTACGAAATACAATTTTAACAGAACCACCAATTTTCAGTGGATTTTATCTATATTAATGCGATTTTCGTGAGAAACTGAATTCAATGCAAGAATTGATAATGCATCTACCTTTTTTTATTAAGGATATTCTTGTGAGTAAAAATTTTTTAAAATACTAAAAGTCCTGTGACAAAAATCATTGCTAATTGATATGAAAAGAATAAATGGGATCCATTTATTTAGAATTCGATTTTTACACCATAAATATCACCATAAGCTGGAAAAATAAAAAAAAAAAATATCGTTAACTAATAAAATTCTTAATTAATCTTCATGTGCTGTAATGATACCGAATTCTTTTTGTAGTTTATTTATATTAACACTTTTTATTTCAATTTTATTAGGACAATAGCATTGCTGAAATACACATGTTGTTTTTTTTTTTAAAGAAAGAGATTCAAAAGATTTCTTACAATTTCTAATTAAAAATTGGAATGGCTTTTAGCTTAATGCGCCAGACTTTTTTATGTTGAAAGAAAAAAACAAACAATTTCTTTAGCAGAAGTTGTACATGTGCACTTAGTGAAAAAAAGAAGACACAAAATAAGTAATTAGAAATTCATACTGGAATGGAAAAGTTTATCACTGTTCTTGTGTTTAAGAATAAATGCGAAAGAGAAATCACTAGACTAATAATTTAATGACTCAAACAAGAAAATATTCTGCAAAGATTAATTCCATGAAAACACCTTTGTCAAATAAAAATTATATTGTTGTCATTCCTTTCGGTGCAAACCGTCATTACTGGCTGTTTATTTGGTATGAGCGGCGAGCGCTTTCAATGCAGTATCATCGTGCTTACACACCCAGTAATGACGATTTTAACCGAAGGGACTGACAACGGTATTTCATTTACTGACAGAACAACTCAAAACAATTTAATATCAATAATAAATATGATTGACTTACTAACTTTTACTAGGTTTTTCAAAAGAAGTTTGTTTTTCAGTTGTGGCAAATCCAACAACATCATATTTTTGACATTAAGTTTTATGTCGTATTCATTGTAGTTGCATGAGCAATTGTTACAATGAATTCAATATCGCATGAAAATCGTACTAAAATAATTAAAATCCACTATAAAAATAGCAGTTCTGCCAAAGTTACATTTCGTAAAATTTATGATATTTTCGGATAACATAATCATCCTTCTGAGATCGCAATTAAGACTTTGGTCCTTAAATTTGACTCAACAAGCTCCACACATAATGTGCGAACACCAATGCTTCTTTGATCGAGTCGTTAAACTGAAAACATCGCAGCCGTGAGTAATAGTGTTGAAGCAGATCCAAGTTTGTCAATTCCTCGACATTCTCAAGAATTGGGGTTATCCAAAACAGCCACATGGCCAATTTTGCATAAGGATTTGACTTTGAAGCCTTACAAAGTTCAACTGTAAATGACATGAAGTACACCGACCATTAATTTCACGCAGATTCGCTTAAATCATTCAGAAATAGCTGGCTGTTTTCTGAAACAATAATATTTTCAGACGAAGCCCATTTTCATTTGTCAAGGTAAGTCAACAGGCAAAATTGCCGCATTTGGGCTTCTAAAAATCCTATAGTGATTATTGAAAAACCTTTGCAGATTCAATTTGTCACTGTGTGGTGCGTTATGTGGTCCGGAGGCATGATTAGGCCGTTTTTTTTAGATGAGGCTGGAAATGTTGTAACGGTCAATAGCTCACGCTACCGCGAGATGCTAACAACTCAATTTTGTCCTATTATTGATGACGTAGATATCACCGACTTTTGGTTTCAACAGGATGGTACCACATGTCACATTGCCAATAAAACGCACAATTTATTGCAAACCAAATTTCCCGATTGAATAATTTGACGACAATCAGCAGTTAAGTATCCAGCCAGATCGTGTGATTTAACACCAACGGATTATTTTTTGTGGGGCTATGTTAAGGACAGAGTCTGTATGGAGCCAATCGAATCGATTTCAACATTAAAACTCAAAATCTGTGATGCGATTAACGAAATAGGACTGTCAAAAAGGGATTAAAAACTTTAATGAAATAATCGCTATAATCGCGTGGTTGTGGTGGACATTTGCGATATATCATTCTTCATTCACAATTGTCACAATTTTCTCTTCGTAAAACAATAAAAAATGTAATCATCTCAATCTAATTGAAAGTGCAAATTTGTTCGAAATCCCCATTCTTAACTTTTATTTTCCGTAGCACTACCAGCAAACATGCATAGAAAGCAGGAAAGTAATTGAAAAGTTTTAAAAAGTTTTAACATTTGAATACTTATCGAAGTTATTTTTATAGCGAAAAAACACATAGATTTTTATATTACATAAATTCCGGGAGTTTTCCAGATTTTAGGATCTCAAAAAAATTCGTGTTCTGCTTTTTTTAATTAGTGCCGCTTTGATATCTCTGGTTACGGGCTTCTTTTAATTTTATTAGCTATTTTCGATAAAAATGTTATGAGGTTATTTTTAAGAAGTCCTCGTGTATCGTCTGGATAATATAACTTTATAGCTAGAAAGGTAATTTACACAATGCCTACAAAGGAAAAAATAAAGGTGAGACCAACGCAGGATCAGAAATTATTAAAGGTTTTATCCTTCCTTAAGGATTGCATTTGGTTTTATGATTCCACGTGTTATGTTTAATGCTGGTGGTAAAATTAATGCTCCTTGTAGCATGTACATGATTTATTTTCGTTAAAAGAAGCGCAATAGCCGTTTACTTATGCTTACCATCATATTACTGCGAAGATGCCTATTTTGGCTTATAAAAAAATATCACTAAAAAAAATTATAGTGAAATAAACTCACGTTAACAAATCAAGTTTATAAAAAATCTTATGAACACAAAACAACAATAAAAAGATTTTCTTTGGTTTCATGTGCTTTGCTTAGTGAATCTTCATTAAAATATTAACAAAATATTAACTACCAATTGGTGTTCGAATCGTCAATCTAAAATTTTATTTTGTCGTATCAAGAAATGCTACTCCATAATGCACTTCCCACTATAGCTGATGCAAGCAACGTTTGTCTCACTTCATGGGTACGGCTCTTGACAAGGGTGTTCCCCCCTTTTTCAGACAAGTATGACCACGATCAAGTAGTATATTATGGGCTAGGGAGCTTGGGTGGATTTCTGACCTCTTTACTAATGACGTCACATATTTCAAAATATCTTTTTTTATCTTAGGCACGTTTAGATCGGCAGCTGTAATAATATGGAGAATTTTATTTTGGCGCCTCTGAATTTTATCGATATTCAAGGCTGAAGGAATGCCCCATAACTGACTACCATAACACCATATTGGTTTTAAAATAAATTATATTTTAGTAGATTGCAGTCTAATTTAAGAGTTCCTGCTAATTAGCTAGTATATCTAACTCGCTTTTAATTTCAATTAAGTCAATTTAGCATCGTTATGGCGCTTCCATTGTCGTCAGTTAAGATAAACAGTGCGGTATTTTACTACGTTTTGTTGAGGAATCACTTGGTTATTAATTTGAATCATAAGGCAAAGAGGTCTATCTAGCCTAGATATGTTACCTTATTGCTTTCTAGGAACTATTGTGAATGCTCAAAAAATCCATATAATCTGCAAATGTTGACGTGTAAATATTGTCATTAGTTGGCATGTAGGAAGTAGATCAGAAATGAACTAAGATTAACAATCAGAAAAACAAAATACATATACAGCGGAGCAAACGTCTATATTGAATAATGATAACTACTGTATCTGTAGTAAATGCGATTGCGGCAAGTTCTGCAATAAAGGCTCCTTCAGTGGAATGGTGAACGTCAACAGTGAAGATACAATCGTCGATACAATAGTAAACATCCGTTGAAGTAGATTTTTGAGTACAGTTGCAAATAGTAAATAATCGTCTAATAAATCGTGTAATTTAATTTCAAGTTCTAAAAGTTGTGTGTAATTATTTTGCAATAAAAGAACTCAATAAACAACGATAAGTTTAACAGGATAAGATAAAAACTTATTATATTAGCAGTTTTCAGGAAACACTTTTCCTGCTACGTCAGCATAACTGGCACTGACTTTAAGTAGATATGCGAGAACTAGTTGCAGATATAAAAAATATTATCATCAAGATGGATGCGTGTTTGCTTGTAATCAACGAATTGGCCTAGAGGAAACTGCTGACAAAACACAGAAAGCCAGGACTTGGAAAGAGATAGACTGTAGGTTTTAAGATGTGCGTAAAATAACTGTAAATATTTTACTAGTCAAAGGCTGATTTATTGGGTCATTTTCAAATATTTTGCTGGAAAACAATTTTGATGTCAGAAACATATTTCGATATCAGCACGAGCCTACTTCCGTTACGCTACCCCAGAAGTCTTACCTCGTGATCCCTTCTACTTAAAACTTACTTCTACTTATGAAGATAAAGGGTGTAAAGGTTAAAATATAAATATGTTTAAAAAAGAAATATATATTTCTCGTTTTGTAATAACAAATAAAATTAATGAAAAGGCAGATTTTAAATCATTAAGACGTGGCAATATTCCAAAAGTTAAAAACCCATAGTGGTTGGTCTGTAACATTTACTTGCAATGTATGCTACACTATACCGTCGACTTCTTATGATTTTATGGCAGCCTTTAAAAAACAAACATAGTAAATTAATTCAATACTGCAACAGAATGACAGCATTGTCAAGTTGTAATTCTCGGTTTGCTAACTGTGGTAAAACTGATTAATTTTCAATTCTTCAAACTGAATTAAAATAAATTAGAAACACAGCATAGTGTTACGAACACGATATGTTAAGTTTCGAAAGATAATATCTGTGTGCATTGTGCATTTTATAAACTGCCTAGTTTTCTAAGAAGTCTTATACACATAAGACAACAACATGCTTTTAAGAATTTTTAAGAAATAAGATAAATAACAGAAAACAAAAACACCTAAAACAGAATAAAAACAAAACATACAGCCAAGCAGGCGCCTAAACTGAATGCTAATAACATCAGCAATATGGGCTGATTTTAAAGTAGAATATTCTTGTATATGCAAAAACCGCTTAAGACAACTATATAAGCACCACTTGCTGAGCAAATGAATTAATTCAAGTTGAGTCATCAGTGAGTAAATATAATAAAATTTACATAATGTTTATTGTGGATGTAAAGTAAACAAATCGTTTAATTTAAAATACTAAATTACTGTATAATTATTTTGCAGTAAAAGGAATCAATATAATAAAACGTTTACTAAAGCATATAGACGTAACAATAAGTTTTATGTATACTGGCTTAAGAATTGCATTATTGCACATTTATAAAATTTTAAAGTAACAGGTGTCTGCAGGGTAGGTTTATAACTTGTGATTATATGAAAAATAATGGATATTATATTGATAAAAATTTTATTTAATGTCGGCAATTATTTATAGAATACTATATCAGATAAATGTCCACCTCTGTTAGCCTCACTAATGCGAGCCCTTTTAAGCACATTTTTCATTACGTTATTACACATTTCACGCGGTACTTCATTATTTTCAATTCAAATGAAAATGAGCCTCATCACTCATTCTGATTTTTTCATGAAAATCGGGGTTGTCATGGGGGAGCTGTGACATCCTATTGGTATATGTTCGGTGGCGTAAATGGTCTTGTGGAAGAAGCTCTTGTGTCAAGTGAATCTTATATAGAAACAAATGCAAATCCTTGAACAAAATTGTGGCCAAAGTTGTTTCTTGAAGACCAAGTCACTGAGCACGGCATCGAATTAAGGTTGATGGATTGTTGTGAACATTTTCTTGAGCAGCAGGAATGTTTTCAGCCAATCTTGGATGTATTGTGGTCCACACTTAGGCCTATCACCTAGAGACCCTCTTTCTTCACATTGTTTCTCCCAAAAATATCAGTCAATGTTCTCATTGTCACGGTAATGAATGATCGATTTTGATAAAATGTTTTAACGATTAAATTACGTTGATTTATCGAATATTTTTGCATAATAAATTTGGCACGTGTCTACTTCACAAATGCCACATATGAATTGTCAAGTCTAATGTTTACCTAAATGGCGGCAAAACAAAGTAGTATACCTTCCCTGCGGACACCCTGTATTAAAATAACGTAGGAATTAGTGTAGTTATAAGCAGAAATATAGAACATATTCTTTTTTAAACATAAAAAATTCTATCACTCTCTAGGATTGATTTAATTATTTTTATTAAAATGTTTTTTTTTATAATATAACCGGCATAAAGTAACCTATTTAAAAAAGCATATCTCACTGTTGCAGAGATAAGTTTTGGTATTCATAAGAGTTTATTACAATAGTTCATCTACGAAAGAGCAAGGCATAGGGCTTGCAATTATTAAAAGTGTTAAATTTACAAATAAATAATGGTGGCAAGAATGATTGTAAGCGAATGTTTCCTTCTAATCGCGTACTAGCGTTAATTTTAACTTTATGAAGCAGAAAACTAGTGAACGTAATAACTATGAAAGGCCTAAAGAAGCTATAGATGGTGTATGAATTTTGTCTTAATCAACTGAACATAATTTAAATGGCATCTTGTCGCTTTCGCTTAAATTGGATAGATAAAAGATAGTGCTTGCAGCATGCATTACCTTAAATAAATCTAGACAATATGAACGTTGTTTATGGAGGATATAGTGATCAAGGAAATGTATTGAATTCTATTAGTTTCTTAATTTTTCCTATATTTGATTTTTTATAGTAGTGGCAAAATTAAAATTACTTTCTTTGTTAAGAAAATTTAAAATGCAGAACAAAACTAAAACTACTATGAACTATTCAATATTTAGTCGGCTTTGAATTTTGTTGTTCTATCTTCCTGTCCGTCTTTTTAATTTTGTTAAGGACATTTACTTCGAAGTATACATGGATCAAAGAGGATCCAATAGCTAAACGGTAATAAGAGTTAATCGGACACCAGTATGGTAGAACCTGTCCTAGAGTGGAACTCTAAAAAAATCTTGGTGACCCATACCATGCCTACACAATATTTACTTAGATACGTTTTTACAGTATTTATATGAGTAAATACCTAAAATAGGAGTTTTTGACTCTGGGCAATTTTTGTATAAAATGAAATCAATTTTTACGATTTTATTTTATTTTCAGGAAATGAATTATAAAAAAAAATCATTTTGCACTAAAAAAGAAGAAAGAAAAGTGTTTTGCCAAGCACAGGATCCAATATACAGTATTTTCTTTAATAGCAGCAAAAACAACAAAGAAAATTTTAATCTTCTAATTTATAATATCTAAAATGTTCTCAATTTATATATATATATATATATTAATTTTTAATTATGTATTTTTTTAGATAACGTAATAATAGTGTTTATATACTACGATATTAGTAAAAGGAATTAAGCAACAACGTATATTTAAGTAAACAACAAGGGAAAAGCAACATTTAAATCTTTTTTAGTTTATTTATTCGCTCACGCCCAGGTAAATAATTTTTGCAATCAGTGCAAAGGTGATGGTTATTAAAGTGGTCACAAAAAGTGTCTGGCATATGTTTTGGTTGTTCTTACTGCTAAATTAATTGTACAATTTACTAAGGCTACTTTTACGTTTATTTTTCGTCCATAGAGGGACTCGAAGATTGTTTGTGGTCCACAAAAGCAAGCAATTTATTTTCCAACATTATAAGACACGCATTGAATGTTTCTGTTGATTCAATTATTTATTAAAGGCGATTATTATCGCCTTTGTTTTGCATGGAGGGGCTGTTTGCCATATATATTTTTTGTTATTATTTTAACTTTACCAGTCTGCTTGACTGCTAACCAATCGGAACGCAAAACAATTACCAGTTACGTTGCGGCTATATTACAAACATTTTTTCATCATTCTAGGGACCCTTCTATATTTTAAAATTTTTTGTTTTTTTTTACTACTTAAAATGTATTGTGTGTTAAATAAGTGTTGTTTTTTATAGTTTAAAAAAATATACGGCTATTGCTGCTAACACGTTCCAATATTTATATTTGTAAACTTTTGTTTATGACAACTTATGTACCTTGTTTTAAATGCTTTGGTAAATAAGTAGAAGTCTTTAGGGAATTTCTTTTCATTATGTTAAATACGCTTATAAGCAAAATATTTTTTTTTTAACACAACTTCTGCTACAATGTTTATTCAAAGTCAGGAGCAAAATATTAAAAACACTATTTGTTTTAAAAAAATTAAAAGTTATATTATTATTACGTCCATTTCTCGTTAGCTGCCTAGAGAAATGGCAGGACGTCAACCGGTCAAAAGCCGATTTTTAAATAATAAATAGACTTTAAATAAAAGTAAAGGTGTCTTAAAAGTAAAAGTGCCTTATATCCATCAGTTTCTTTTTTTTGTTTAATTTTCCGTTATAAATGAAAATAATAAAAATTACAACGAAAATGCTATACTCAAAATGAAGGGCTCCCGATCACCTGGAATACTCGACATATAACATACGAGTAATTGTCATTGTACGGTGGATTCAATTACAACAAACGTGCCTCCAAATTTCTTTTAATAAAATTCTCATCACCTGCTGCACTGTGGCCAAATGGATCCCACGATGAACTTATGTAAGATCGTTTTCGGATTCGTTATACCCTTTGTAATAATAATAATAATAATAAACATTATAATCGTTACCGAAAAATTATTAACTAATTATTTGAAAAATAATAATTATATTTCTGTGACATTTCTTCATATTTTATAAACAATTTTTGTTTCAATCACAAGGTCTTTAAAAAAAATTTAATTAATTTTTATATAACGTCCTATTTTATATACAGAATTTCCGTGGCATCTTTAGGAAAACGAAGATAATAATTAACTAATAGATGTATATTATTAATATTAATATTATTAATCTAAATAATATCCAAACTTTTTATCCTCGTTTGATTGGTTTCTTTGGCATATATTGTTTGAGCGAATTTCTAGCCTTGAACTTCATTATGCTCTCATCTATAGCAACTTTTTCTGGGGCGTAATAATTTTTATTAAAATTTATTTTTAGTGCATCTAGCATAGGTCTAACCTTATAAAGTTTGTCGCAACTACAATTGGTTTTTGGGCATTAGGACATGTAAATTATTCAGAAGTCATCCAAAGTTGAGTGGCATAAAAGAGATATGAGAGACCAGTAATCTTTATAGCTGGGTGATTTTTTTATAGCCATCACTAAATTCAAAGCAAGAAATACTTCAATTTCTTCAGGTGTAGTGGCTGTAAAATGTGCTCCTTACTGCGTGACATATAGATTTGCTTGAAATCAGATTGTTTCAACTAAGTTTTCTGTCCAAAATAAACGAAGTATTTTTTTTGTTGTTATATTCTCTATCTCTACTATATCATCAACAACACCTCCGCCTCCCGGCGGAAATTTTTTTCCACTTTGGCTGCATAACTGCGGAGCTCGTTGTAGTAACTGACTAGAAGTAGTACACAGATTTGCTAAATGTATATCATCATCTGACTCAATATAATCATCAAGTTCTGGCTGCAGTCCTTAAGATATATCACCTAATTAGCACCATCAGATCGGTGTCTTCGTCATCATTTCTTTCTTCATCTGATGCGAAACTACACACACTTTCGTCATCAGATGGTATATCTTCAAACAAAATACTGCGAAATCTTGTTTATTAAGTATGCGCGGCATTCTACATATATACATAACACAAAATTATGTGGGAAAGCGAATTATTAAAAATATACTATAGTCACAGTGGTTAGTAATCTAACCACCATATTACTTACGTTTACTTTTGTATATTATGCTCTGGGCACAAATATATGCTATCATAAAACAAAAAACAAGTACTAAATAACAAATTACCACTGATTTCGTTTAATAATGAACACTCTATGCTTATTTATTTCAATAACAACCGACCTGTTAAAAAGGCAAGGGGATGTGCCAAATTGAAGTAAAAATATAAATACAACCAGTTAACCCTAGTGACAAAGTCTCGCAACAAATAATCAGTGATGTCTTCAAAGTTGTAATTATTTAATCATTTGTCAATAAGTACCGCTAAAGCATGTTCTAAACAAGCAACAATAAGTGGTAAGACAACTAACCACCAAACCTGAAATGGTTAATTAATAGATGTATATTATTAATATTATTACTTAAATATTCATATACTATTAGATATCCAGATATCAACTAATGTTATAGGGTATATAGAATAAAATGAAATTTTTCAAATCGTCAACATAAAAATTGTTAAAAATATATTATTTTTATTTCTATTAAATCCTAATCTTAATCTTTTAAATGGTCCTTTAAATTATAACGATTTATTTTTTTTTTCTCTATATTTCGCTTTATAATTATAATTTTTGTTTTTGAAAAATATAAAAAATAATTTCCTGAAGAAGCTTTCCACAGGAAAGCGAAATATCGAAAGAAAAAAAAAATAAATCGTTATAATTTAAAGGACCGTTTAAAAGATTACGATTAGGATTTAATAGAAATAAAAAAGGTCAAATAAAACTGAAAGTTATATTATTTTTAAAAATTTAAAAAGAAAATTTACATTAAATTTTATTTAAATTTTTTTAATCATTTATGATTATTCCATAAAAACATATAAAAAAAAATATTAAAATATTGATGTAATTATTTAATAAATTTAATTTTTAAAAAGGATTAATTTTTGAGTAAGGTACCTCCTGGCCAAATTGCACACCAGACTGTCACTTTTAATGGTTGCAAAGGTGACTGTTTAATTTGAAGGTTTTTCTTTCCCCAAAAGCAAATATTCTGTTTATTCACATATCCATTTAAATGAAAATGTGCCTCGTCACTCATTATGATTTTTTCAAGAAAATCGGGATTGTGATGGGCGAGCTGTAACATTCTATTGGCATATGTACGGCGGCGTAAATGGAAGAAGCTCTTGTGTCAACTGAATTTTATTTACAAACAAATGTAAATCCTTGTGCAAAATTGTAGCCAAAGTTATTCTTTGAAAACCAAGCTCCTTTGCATGGCGTCGAATTGATGTTGATGGATTGTTTTGAACACTTTCTTGAGCAGCGGTAATGTTTACCGTAACTGATAATTGATTTTGATAAAATATTTAAACGCCTAAAACACATTGGTTTATCAAATATTTTTCCATAATAACATTTCCAAGTATCTACTTTAATACTGCCAAATATAAACTGTATTATAAAGTGCCATAGAGTATTTCAGCTTCAGTTGTGTAAAAGTATACTCTTAAATCCAATTTTTAGCAATACGATTTTTAGAAATATGTTACAACTGCTTTTAATAACATACCATTAAGTGTGCCTAGAGAATAGGATTTTATTAAAACACGTAGAGTGGTTTTCAGTAAAAATTTAAATATTTTATTAGCCTCTGTACAGGTAATTATGAGTCTACACACATGTTGTTATATTATATAAAACACAAAATGGAAAAAAGGAACTTACCTTAATTGTTACTTTAAATTATGTAAGCAGTAAATTATAAAAAATATTGCTATAAATAAAAAGTATTTTCCATATTACTAAGGACTATCATCGTTCCGTTTCAAGAAATATTTATACTGTGCTTTGTATTCCCTTGGAGTTTTTAAAAATATTACAAAATTGTGTTTTGCTGAAGATGAAGCAATTAATAATGGTGATTTATTATCACATTTAATACTTTGTTGGTGGTGTTGTTAACTTTTTTTTTTCTTGTAAAAAGTTATGTTTGTTTTAAAAGAAACTTGTGCCTTTTAGGCATAACAATTTGCACAAGAGATTTAAATATTCGCAAATTAATAGAATCTTTGTGAAGAATAAAGTAAATTGTTGTTAATTAAGTGAAAAAACAACAGGTTGTTTATTATATGAATGGATTAGATATAGTGGTATATTTAAATTTTTGCTTTATCTAATTATCGAACAATTTATACAGAAAATATTTCACATAAGTATTTCATTGAAAAAGGACTTCTAGTGCCCTTCGGTAATGATTTATAATAAAGTATTAATTATATATGAGTACCGTAGCTGACTTTAAAATTTTCCCAGAATTAAACTATTTGTCTAAATAATATAGCTTCCGACAAATAAAACACAAATCATAATAATTGAAGTGCCCTCCTACGCTCTTATCTGAGATCCTTAAATCCGAAATTGCTGTCTTCATTACTTACAAATTAGACAATACTTTTAAACTCAATAGACAGACCGTTGTTTATAAAATTCCCTGTTTCTGGTAATACCGCATATCGAAAATATTTTCAAAAATTAAGTGATTTTTGCATTAAATTGCCACTTTGAGTTTTTTTGGAGTGGCGATAATCCTCAACTGTATGTTGAAACAATTGTGATGAACAGAAGCTGTGGTTTCAGTAAAACGGCGCAACATTCCACACAGCTCGTGCCACAACTTATTTATAGTTGGAAATATGGCTTCTAAGACTGTGCAATTTAACGCTGCTAAAACATTTTCTGTTGAAACGATTGACCATTTGATGGACAATATAGGTCACATCATTGCCGATATGCGGGCACAAATATTAGAAAAAGGCGTGGCATTCATTTGTTAGAAAATATTACCTTTCGAATAAAGTAAATTATGTGATAACTTCACAAGTTCAAATTTTTTTTTGGATTTCAAAGTTTTTATAAAGGAAAAACCCTTTAACTCCTAATTTATAATTTTTAGTAGTAGTTGTTTTTTAGTTTTTATATTATTACATAATAATACAGGCTCTGGTTAAATTTCAAGAATGTGTTGCGAGCCTTCCAAACGATAAAGCTATAAACATCAAATAATAGAATACATGGAAAAACACTTTAAGTTTTAATTTTCGATGTTTATGGTTTCTGTTATAGCCATCAAATTATACAGTGTTTGGATATATGTAAAGTAGATTTCTTTAACAATTGAATAGTTAAGACCATCTAAATTAAATACGACCATCTATAGGAACATCCTTTAATTATGTACTTAAAGGTTCTATACTCTGTATTATAGCAGGCATATATAAAAATCGAAAATTAAAAAATATATTCTTAAAAATTAGGCAAAATGTAGACTCCAATTTTTGGCGATGAGTCATTATCAACATAATTATCATGTATAGTATGTATATTGCGGGTAAAACGAAATAGCAGCTCTGCGGAATTTTTGAATTTTTAAGCAATATTCAATAATTTCAAAAGTAAACTGCTATTTTAAATTGCTTATAAATAAGCACCTTGTGTAGTTGTCAAGTAATTTGCCCTAACCGTTCAATATTTTCTGTCACGTTAACTATGAGGACGCTCTTGAATATTTAAGATTATATTTTTTATAACTTAAAATTATTGGGAGCTGTAGTAATAGCAACATTGTTAAAATTTTGATGTGGATGTTCGTCGCAGGGTGACACCTTCAATTTTTCAAATTATGAAACTTTTTGAAATGGGAGTAATCTGTAACCTGGTAATGGTTACTCCGGGCAGAAAAAACTTTTCTGGAAATTATATTTGTGTAAAATTTAAAATTTAAAATAGATACACAGTATACTGTTACAGGAACAAAACATGTAGAAAATTAAATGACATATTTTTATATCGCAAACGTCATACTTCGTCGAATCGACTACGGCTATATTCAAAAGGATGCAAAGGATTATTTCAATAGTGAAAATTTTCAATGCCTAGCATTTCCAATTGTTTCTTATGTATTTTATTGAAATAAAACGAATAAATGTCGTTTTTAAAAAAAATTTAATCCTAAAAAAAAAGTTTCACAGCACTCCTTCATTTGCCTTATTAATAAAATATAACAAAAAGAAAACGATCAAAAAAGATAACACAAAAACATAAAATTCATATAACATTTTTTTTTTGTTAAAATTAACATATTATATTAAAAAAACTTCTAAGTTTCAAAGTTTCAGTCTTTATTTCATACAAGAGGCGCAGAGTTCTATTTTGTGCTCTCACCAAAGGCTTTTTCTACATTTTGATCATTATAACTTTGTCATACGCCGCTTAAATGAAGGGCAAAATGCACATATTTTCCGCTTGTCGTTCTTTCGTTGCTGGAACACACCGTCACTGGTTTCCGTACTATGCGGCAATACACTTGCAATATTTTCGCGCACCGAAGGTTGGTATCTCAAGCCTTTCAGATATGTGCATTCGGACAAGCGAAAAATGTAATTTCTTCATAAACTCACTGCGACTTAGAGGCTTAAGTATTGCTTCGAACATATTATGTGCATAAATAACAAAGCTGTTTATGAAAGCCATATTCAAAATACCATAAAACTGACACATTGGCCATCTGTTTGTCTTTCTGGGGCAGCTCATAGTAGAGCATATTTGATCAAAAGTATCGACGCCACCCTTTGTTTTATTGTAAAACTCAACTATATAAAGTTTATTGGACGTTTGATTGACTGATCCTTCCTCATTGCATGACAATAGCAATTAAACCATTTTGTTTGGTTTTGGTTTATAAGAAAGTAGCGTAAATTCGTTGTCATAACAGAACATAGATGTGCCACATTTCCTTTTTGTTTGATCGCAGCGTACCAACTAACGTCAGTTTATATGTAAAAGGGATTTTTCAAGTGGAACTGACGTAAACCAATTGTCCATTGTAATATATCTATTTGTTCCATAAACAGTGTCAGCTAGTTGTTTTACATAATACTCGCCGAGTGGCAGATTAGTTTGGTTTGAACCTTTCCCTAAATACGGTGCAGCATCAACCATGTACTTCGTTCCGCTGTCACACATCATTACCATTTTTAGGCCGTACTTTGCAGGTTTATTTGGTATGTACATTCGGAAATTAAATTTACCTCTGAAAGCCAGAATTTGTTCATTAATTGTTAGGTACGGTCCGGAAGTATAATTGTCTCTACATTTCTGAACAAATATTTCCCACACTTTTCTTATTGAAGCAAATTTGTCACAAACTTGTTGAATGCGTACAGCTTTATCATCAAATCGAAGACAAGATAAAAGAAACCTAAACCTGGCCTTAGTTATTGTAGATAAATACTGAGCTCCCGAAAAGGATCGATCAAACAATTCATCAGCAGACAGATGTTGATCTTTTTTGATAGCAGTCAAAATATCTGCCACCCTCATAGTTGGCAGATATTTCAAGTAATGAAGTTTCTTTCCTTTGCGGCTCATCTGTAGTAACAAGTAAGTTCGATTTTCGATTGGCTATCTCACCATTTGTCCATTTAACTATTTCAGTAATAATATCATTTGTGATAAACATCTGAAAACACTGCAGAGGGTCAGTAATATTCTTACTCTCCCTCGCCGGTCCTCTTAATTGGTGAACTATATTGAGTCCATAATGGTGAGATTTAACTTTTCTGGTCGACTACTTGTTCTTATCTTTTCCCCGCAATATTGATTTTGTGAACGGTGTTATATTGGACTTACACATTAAATTATTTAAAGGAACATCGTCCTCATCTGAATCGACTGATTCTTCTGATGAACTTCCTTCTTCTACTTCTAACTCATCATCTGACGTATCGCTATCGTCATCCAGTTCCATTTCGTCGTCGCAATTTGAAAGAAACCTTTCAATTAATAGTAATAGTAACGAGTAAATATGAAGCCAAAAACTAAAAAAAAAACTTAAAAAAAATATTATAAAAGAAAATTATGTTTCTGAAAATTACACAAATATCATATATCGTCATTTTGACGACGCATTTTCAGAAAAAATAGCCTTACCTATTGCGCAGTTGGCTAAACATAAGCATAAGAGCATAACAACGACTGAAGCTGTACAAAAATGCAATAAAAAAAGACTATAAACAGAGAGAGAAAACATAAAATAAAAATACGCGTCGTCAATTCGACGAAGTATGATACTCCAGGGTTAAATGATTCAAACAGCTTAAAAAAAGGTTTAAGGATAAAACTAATTAATGGTTACATTTTGTAGAACTACTACTCAATGATTTAAGGCTAACTCTGATTTGTTTATTATTTAACTAACGTATTGCACCGAATTTCTATATTTTTTTGTTCTTTTTAAATAATGGATTTTTTTTTAAAGAGAAGTAGCACTTCAGCCAACAATACTTATTTAGTCAAGTACCGTGCTGCAATCTTTTTAGGAAAGAGATAGAGAATAGATGAAACAGGTGGTGAAAGTAGAAGGATAGTCGGAAATTAACTGCCGTATATAAGACAGCACAACGACCAGTGACTATGCCTTCATCGCTGAGCAGCCCCACCGACAGTCAATTTTTATTTTTGTAGTGAAAAAACCAAGGTCTTCGTTGGGAATCGAACCCAGAACCCCCATATTTACAAGCTAGTACACTACCTACTAGCCTACAGGGGCACCAAGTAAGTACAGGGGCAGCAAGTAAGTAACAATTCTAAAAATACTTTTATTTGGGTACGGCACCCAAATAAAAGTAATTTTAGCCCCGTCGGAATATCCAAGCACATATCGAATTCTAAAAGTAATTGGACTTAAAGAGCGGTTATTGTGAGTTAATTTTGAAGCTTGATTTAACGAAAAACCAATACTCCAAAAGAAACTTAAAAGAAATGTGCCTTAAAAAATGTTAGTCCCTTTCTGCTTGCCTGCCAACATACAAAGGAGTTATTTTCTTAAATTATAAGTGCTGAATTTTTTATAATAAAATAAAAAGTTGGCGTTCCCCAAACCCAGTGAGTTTATTCATTTTTAAATCTTATAACTTTCTCTTTTCCTTCTGCACTTGTACAAGATTGTTGCCAATAAACTATTTTTAACCCCAGAAATAACGTTCATTATAAACCAGTTTTTATATATGTCCTGAATGTATATTATACATATTCGAAATACACATTGGTATATATATGAAACCCCTCAAATATCTGCAATATCTACTAAAAACAATTAATAATTAAAAATATAATTTATTTGTTAGGGGAAGAGCTGCTATAATCACCTATTTAGGCTGATTTAATAAAAGCCAAAAACAAGCTGAGCCTTGCCATTCTTCGTTAAAACAATTATTTAGATAATTGGTTTTTATTTTTGCTTAAATAAACAAAAGAATATTTTTTGCTTAATTAAACAATAAAATATTTTTTATTTTTATAAATAATTAAAACAACGATTTTATGTAAAAATTAAATACATTTTATAATTATTATTATTATAATTATTTTTTTATTGATTGATTTATTAAATTGTTTTTACACTTTTCTTTCCTAAAGATGGCACGAAAAGGTGTGGCAAAATATTCAAAAGAAATATATAAAAAATTTTTATAAAGTATTAAAAATGATACTTGATTTACAAACTGGATTTTTATAGGATTTATATATATAGTAGTTAATTATAAAAAAATATTAAAAAGATCGAAAAACTATAACTTTTATATATAATATAAGTGAGCTCGATATTAATAAAAATATAATAATAAGAACAAGAAAAGAAAATGAGTTTGAACAAATTCAACAAGAATCTGCAGGTTACCGGTTTGGTCAACAAATTCAAGTGTGTAGGAGGTAAACTCATAAAAACAAAAGCGGCAATAACTTTTCTAACTAGGTGTAGAAATAAAGGAATCATACCAAAATTTATTTCTAACTCAACGAAGAATATTCCGAACATTTTTAAATCAACAAAATTTGGAGAGATGAGAAATTTAATTGGCAAGCATAATCAAGATTTCCATAACAAAATTTTAAAGTTAACGTTGAAAGAAAAAATATATAATATTGAAACATTTTCAAAGGGAAAGGATAGCTATAAGAAATCATTTTGGTGCCCCTGTAGGCTAGGAGGTAGTGTACTAGCTTGTAAATATGGGGGTTGTGGGTTCGATTCCCAACGAAGACCTTGGTTTTTTTCACTACAAAAGATAAAAATTGACTGTCGGTGGAGCTGCTCAGCGATGAAGGCATAGTCACTGGTCGCTGTTGCTGTCTTTATACGGCAGTTAATTTCCGACTATCCTTCTGTTTTCACCACCTGTTTCATCTCTTCTCTATCCCTTTCCTAAAGAAGGTAGCACGGTACTTGACTAAATAGACATTGTTGCCTGAAGTGCTACTTCTCTTTAAAAAAAAAAAAAAAAAAAAAAAAAAAGAGAGTTTTTGTATTATGAGAACGTATTGGCAGATTCATTTAAAGAAAAGGTAAAAAATATTCATATTAAAAAATTTAATTCACTTTATGAGTTAAAAAAGAGGACATTTAATGTAAGACTAAATGATAAGTAGTTCGTTAACAAAACTGACTTGAATATTCCAACGGACGCTAAGTGGATTTTATCATTAGGACATAAACACGCCTTACCAACTAAGAAGGAGGATTTTCCAATTTTAAAGATTATTGCAGATGGAGAAGATTTTGTACAGACACTTCTGAGAAAAGAAGATCAAGAAATAGCAAGAACAAAATTAACTACAATTGTAGATAATAATGATATAGTAGAAGAACTTGTTAAACTTAAAATTATCAATATTACAGAAAGAAATAAGCTTAAAACTAATATTCCTATAGCACCTAGGTTATACGGACTGCCAAAAATTCACAAAGCGGAATTTCCTTTAAGACCGATTTGTGTATTTGTTAATTCACCATCTTACGAATTGTGTAAATATGTTACTAACATTTGAACATATTGAAGAAGATCACTGAGGATTCTAAGTATAATATAAAAGAATCAATTGAATTTAAAAAGCTAATTTCTTTTGATGTAGTATCATTATTTCCAAGTATTCCTGTTGATTTGGCGATCAACACAATAGAAAAGAAATGGGATGTTTTGGAAAGTTTTACAAAGATAGAGAAAAGTTTATTTTTTCGTATTCTCAAGTTTTGTATAGAAGATAATAGATATTTTCAGTATAATGAAAAGATATATATCCAGCAAAATGGACTTCCGATGGGCTCTCCAGCTTCTCCAATTGTTGCAGATATTGTTATGGAAAAATTGTTAGATAATGTTGTTGAAAAATTAAATGTTAAACCAAAAATTATGGGAAAATATGTAGATGATTTGTTTTGTATTATATCTAAATCTGCCATTAACGAAATATTAGAAACATTAAATGAATTTGACCCTTCAATAAAATTTACAACTGAAAGGGAATGTGATGCTAAACTTCCACATTTAGACACTTTAATAATAAGAAGAAGTAAAGAATTAGTTATAGATTGGTACCAAAAACCAACTACTTCAGGTTATTATTTTAAACAAAATAAAAGAATTATTATTATCACGGCCAATAATTTAATAGAGAGAATTTTAACAATTAGTGATAAAGAATTCCATAGAAAAAACAAAGAAAAGATTAGAAATATTTTAACTGAGAACAATTTTCCAATACGATTAACTAATAGGTTAATTAATCAATTTAATAATAGGAGGAAAAGAGTTATAAGTAGTGGAAAAGAACCCAAAATATATAAATCGATAACTTATTACCTGTCTTGTCTGAAAGAATAGAGAATTCAAAAATTTATAATACAAATAAATACAAAATGGCATATAAGAATACAAACACATTAAATAGGTTGTTTAGTAAAACTAAGGATGAAATTCAAAAATTAAATATGTCCAATGTAGTGTACAAAATTCCTTGTAACGGTAATGATAAGGAGGATTGTAATAAGGTTTATGTAGGCACAACAAAAAATAAATTGAATAATAGTAGTTTACAAAAAACAGCATTATCTTCGCATTGCTCTTAAGTTAATCACTATCCTAATTTTGAAAATGTTTCAATTTTAAATTTAGAAAATAATTATAAACGTCGTTATATGTTAGAAATGTTACAAATAATTAAAGTACCATTAACCAAAAGAATAAATTTTAAAGCAGATACGGAGAATGTTGCACAAAATTATAGACATTTAGTCATAAAATTATAAAACAAAACTCTGTATCTGCATAATATTAATAATTAATACTTTAATTTTTTCGTAACGTTTGGTCATTAAATTTACGTTTTAGAATATATGTGTAAAATACTATTGTTTTGTAAATTTGTTATGTATTTTCAAAATTGTTTTTCACTTAAAAATTTTTTAATATTGAAAATTTGTTTGTATGTATGGAAAACAAAGAATTTTTTCAATTTGTCGTTTTTTATTATTTTTGTTTTTTTTGAAAATTATTTTGATTATTTTGAATTTTTTAATCAAAAAAAATTTTTTTCAATTTGTTTGTTCATTATTTTTGTTTTCCTGATGATGCCAACCAACGGTGTGGCGAAATATCGAAAAAATAATAAATAAAAAATAAAAGTTTTTAAAATTTTTTATTAAATAATGACCTAGTGCTTTATAATTAACTACTAAAAAATAGGATTTATATATCTGAATACCAAAAAAAGAAACCTTAGTTATCCTACGCAATACAATAGATAATTTATACAACAATCAATATATCATCGAAATTATAGACAATAAAACAGAACTACTGTAGATTTAATAACCACTTTTACAAATTACCTGAAGTTTTTGCCATAGGAAACTCAAATTCCGCAATCGTTAGGAATATTTTCACGCAACATTTCGAATTATTACACACAGAAATACTAATGGGAAAACACCGAATAACCCGTTACTATAGACATATCATATGCATCATCGAACAAGACAACGCCGAACAAATTCTAAGAGACTTGCACACAATCCATAATAATATTACATACACAATGGAAAAAGAACAACACAGAAATTTACATTATCTTGACATTTCAATAATACGAGGAAATGACTGTTTCATTTGACATTTATAGAAAACCAACTATGACGGACACTAGCATCCACCTTATCTTGAACCACCCTAACCAACATAAACTAGCACCGTTTAGACATATAAAACACAGTTTTAAGATATACCCACTTACGCCAGATAAGTATAACAAAGAACTCGACATAATATACACCATAGCTAAAAGCAACGTATACAAACCCACTACTATTGATAAACTTTTTAGAAAATGTAACACTAAAAACAGGAATAAAGAAGACAAAAGGATAAGCGATACAACAAGACCGCATTTACGCAGGATCAGAAATATATAGATTAACTAATATTTTTACAAAAAAGGTTTACTCACAGCCTTAAAAACTAGCAACACACTGAGACTTGATTTCTGGGCATCGACAGAGACAACTGCCAAATTTAGTTCCAGTAGAATATAGAGACTTACTTCTACCTGTAATTATACTTATATAGGATAAACTGGATGAACACTTAAAATAAGATTTACAGAATACATACGCTCATAGGAAGGAAAAAGAGAAGACTTTGTATTACACCTAAACACTCTCGGACACGCACCAAGAGAAATGGATGAGTATATGACATTAGTACATCCTAACAGAAAAGGACGAAGACTACACATTCTTGACATTTTTTAACAGTGAAGTTATAACGAACCGGTAAGCACGAACACGAAGTTTAGATATCTCAGACACAATTTTCACACCACTCAAACTACTCATACACTATAGCAATAAAAAAACACTCTCAGACGGACACATGTTCCTGTATAATAATAAAAGTCGGAAATATTAAAAATAAACTCCGCATAAAATTCCAGTTGGCGAGTATTCGACCTGCATGAGTAGATACGACCCGAATGAAAGAGCTGCCTTAAGCCGAATATAGAGTCACCAGTATAGTATAGAAGACCTTACATAGAAAGCGTTCCCCAGTGATACCAAACAAACAGTCAGCAATGACGGTTTACACAGTGAGAAATGACAGCAGTACTTTTAGTTTGAAAAATTATCTTTTATCTTCTTATTAAGTGAAAATGTTATACATATTTATTTCAGGATCTACTTATTAATAATTGATAAATAGCTTGTCCCACACTTAGGCATATTCGCATACACATCTTCACAAGTGTTTGTCCAACCATAAAAGATTAACTCTACATTTCGAGAAATTTTTTAGGTATTATGGTCGAATAATTTTGAACTGAAATTTTTAATTTATTTTTTAAAAGAAAACTGGGTTTTCCATAGACTTTGTCAAAGCAATAGAGAAAAATCCAAAAACATGCAAACAAATGCATATGAATTTTATTAATTTGAAACATTTTCTAAAACTCCATAAAATACTGTTGTCATTCCTTTCTGTGGAAACTATTTATTTGGTGTGATCACCGAGCGCTTTCGATGTGAAGTCATCATTATAGAGCCGTGATTCAATTCGTACTGGCGAGTGAGTGTTCACGTATAGGTGGTTCTGTTGTTAAGGTCGTATCTACCCATATAGGTTGAATGCCAGCCTGGCATTTTATGCAAAGCTAATCTCTCAATACCTCCATCCTTTATTACTATCTACGTACGTTTGTCCGTTTGAGGGTGTTTTTCTTTTGTTCGTGTGTTTGAGTAGTTTAAGGGGTGTGAAAATTCTGAGGTTTTTACCTGTTCGTTTATAATGTCACTGTTGAAAGTTTTTGATTTATAGATTTCCATGTTTTCAGGAATGTCTAGTCGTCATCCTTTTTCGCTAGGATGTAGTAATGTCATACAGTCATCTATTTCCCTTGATGCATGTCCGTGAGTGGCAAGGTGTAATGTAAAGTTGGAGTCTTCCTCGCCCTTTACACCAACCGAACAACAGCAGGAAAGGACGCAGAGATATAACAACAATATTTCATTTACTAGCAGAAAAAATATAAACAACATAATACTAAATGGTTTCTATCTTTAATAGACTTAGAATTTTTATTGAATTTATTTACCTTACTGTCAGTATTAAATGTTTACACAAGCTGGACTTTTCTTTACAGTAGAAGCAGAGAAGTGTTTGCCAATATCGCAAAATATAATGGTGTGTTTTTTAAAACTAGCATAAAAGAAATATTAAAAATTTCTCATTTCGTAATGCGTTTTCGTGCGCATAAAAATAAACGTTTACCCGCACGAGGCTTAAGAAAAATTCGAATTTTCTCATCATAAACTATCGGCAAGTTGTTTGCTTGTTTTTTTCTTTTCTTCAATTTCAACTTCTCCACATGAACTGTACTCAATATTTATATCGTTTTAAAGTTTCTAAGCTCTTTTTCTACATCTTTCACTTTGTGTAACTATTCTTGCAAAAACTTTTCTGTTCTGCTTGGTTCTTTTTCCTTACCCGCGAAATTTATTTCATTGGCTGTTCTTTTGTTCCAGCTCATTTGGTTGGAATCATAAATTTTAGTTAAGACAACAAAAAACTTGGGCTGTTTGAATTTGTGTAAACAACTGAAAAGTTTTACATATGAAGTTTCGTCATTAATTTTTGTCATTTTGTTTGCTGTGTAAAAGTAGTTAAATAGTATTTAAAGTTCTTTTTTCTTATTGATTTGCTGTTATTCCGGAAGTAATATAAAGCAAGTGTCAAGCGTAGTGACTAACAGTTAAATGACAGCTTCTTTGTAGCAAAAGTGTTTAAAATATTAAATTTTATTTTCTTTATCATATTATCCTAGTAATGCGCTCAGCTGTCCCAATAGTATAAGAACATTTCGCTTTATATGTGAAATATCAGGCTCAATCAAACGATTCAACCTGTTTGTTATCGAAGTTTGCTATTAGATATGTTAGCTACTTTTGCAATATTTCACATAAGAAATATACTTAAAATATCTACTCACTTCGAATTTTGTAGCTCTTGATTTAAGAACTAATTTCTATTTTAAATATATTTATCAAAATAAAATTTTCTTTATTAAGTTATTTGTAATATTAAAATTCATACCTGGAACATATATGTCCACAGCATTTGTTACAATTTGTTTCTGCAAGACATTATATTTATTTATGTTGCTAACTGCCTGCATATATCTGATTTTGTTTACTTTTAAAAATAATTGTAATTTTCAAATAATGAATATATTTAGGTCAGGCATTCTTTAACTAAAACACCAAACAAACAAGTTATAAATTATTTACATCTGATATTCTGGCTTTAATTTATGCATGTACAAATTTGTTAACTGTACAAAATATAAGTTAAAATAATATGTTCATAGTGAATAAGGCAATAAAAATAAATTAACACACTCAACCAAAAAAATCTAGAAGGTGAAAAAGGTTACATAACATTAAACTATAAACATTAAAAGAATAACTTACTTTAAAATTGAATATGATATGAGTGATAAATAATTGATAATCGATTACTTGAGTTGTGTGTGTTTTTAGAGCACACATAACTGTAGCGAGTTCCTGTCCGCACAACATGTATGGGCATTTTCAAGGCGCCGTGTCTAAATTTTTTATACTTATAGAGTTGAAAAAATTGATTATTTATTGGTGTACGCAAAAAATAATAAGGATATTAGGTTTCCCTCACATTTCTATTCAAATTATGGAGCAAAATAATAATACATTGTGCCAGAGGTACAACTAAATTTATGCGAAATTTTACGAATTGTAGGAAATATTGTAACTGTTATCTGTATGTATTTCCTCCTTTTAAAATATTTTGTACATTTATGAAGTATTAATCAATTTACAATAAAAGTTTACATATACAAGCAGTATTTACGTTTATTTTGGACTTAAATACCTCCTTATCTAATGTAAATTTGATCCAATGAATATATTTTTTATGTGTTTTTGCTACCTAATCAGCTAATTTTTAACTCAAATTGTTTCAAAAAACCAACTTTTGGCCTTCGTACGAAAAATTTCACAGGGGCCAAAGCTTGGCCCTGCCTGACTAAATTTAAGTTTTTATTAAGTATAAGTTCTAAACGTGACTCAAAATATAAGACTTTATATAAAACAAACTCTTTGAACAAGTTGTAATACTTTGTTTTCGTACCAAAAATCAGCTAAAACTTAGAATGTATTTTTAAACCTATTACAACTATTTTTCTAACCGGTCGATTTTAAATTATCACACTTTAAACGAAAGCCTATGATCTCACCTAGTAGACAAAAGAAACCGCGTGTCAAAATTACGATCCGTTCAAGAGTTATATATTTTTGACCGCCTTCTCGTAAAATGTTCCCACAGTGCGGCGTTAATTTTGTCGAGTTCTTTGCTGTAAGTGTGAGTAAGTGAATTATCTTAAGTTTGTATATCATATCGCACCATAAATACAAAAGGGTCACAACTCAGAATTTTCCTAAACATCACTTTAACCGGAAAAATACAGTAATGTCTATTTTTGTGTTGAGTGTGTTCCTTCCTCAAGATGAAATAAACAGTTTTTTATCTCTCCTAAAAATTTTATTATTTTGAGTAGTGACCCTTTTGTCACAATTGATGGTATGGGTGATTTGTGATGGCGTAGATGGTAGTGTCGGTAGTTGCTTTTCTATAAATGTCAGAGGTTGGACAGTCAATTCCTTGTGTTATTCTGATGTCAAGATAATGCAAATTTCTATCTTATCTTATAGGCGCCCCTGTAGGCTAGTAGTGTACTAGCTTGTCAGCCTGGGGGTTGTGGGTTCGATTAGCAACGAAGACCTTGGTGTTTTTCACTACAAAAATAAAAATTAACTGTCAGTGGGGCTGCTCAGTGATGAAGGCATGGTCACTGGCCACTGTGCTGTCTTAACAGTTAATTTCCGACTATCCTTCTACTTTCACCACCAGTTTCTTCTCTATCCCTTTCCTAAAGAATGTAGCACGGTACATTACTAAACAGGCATTGTTGCCTGAAGTGCTACTTCCTTTTTAAAAAAAATCTTGTTCTGAATTTGTTCGAGAATGCATGTGATGTCGTCTACGTATCTTTAGTAATGAGTTATTTTCTGTTTTGCCATTAGTGTTTTTACATGAAGCAATTCACGATGTTGCATGAGGTTTTATTGAGAGGTTTTATTGATATGTTCTCCTTGTGTTTTTTTGGTTGTGCTTTGAGTGTTGGTAGTCCTGGGTTCATGTACTTGTATATTTTTCATCAGTAAACGTGTTGCACCCTTTTAACAGGCTGCGTATTTCTCTTTGAAGAGAGTCAGCTTGAAAATTTAGCGCAGTTTGTCTGTAGTATAAATTGATGTGCTTTGTCTGTATAATCATTTTTGTACATTATTACAGTTGTATTTCCTTTGTCAACTTTATTAAGTAGTAGGTCATTGTCCCGTAGCTTTGCTGTTATTTGTCTAAGAGTTTTTATTCGTTGTGATTTGTCTTTGCTTTATTGTATTCTTTTATTATTTTCTTAAATACTTTAACATTTTTGTTTGGAAGTTACTTTTGACTCCAGAAACATTTTAAATCTTAAATTTTTTAAAAGGAAACAAATTTAAACTTATATATCAGTATTGTGGCATTAATTAATTTTAACAGCCGCCTGATCTATTTATTTATTTCTCAAATCTAGCTAAACCTTCACCTTTATGGTAAATAAATGTAAACGTTTATTTAATGCTGTTCTTTGGCCCGGACTTAATCCGACCTAAAGATCTGTGATTTATTTAACAGTACCTTTAACCGCAATTATTTAGACCACAATACAATATTTTCTGATTATCAAACATGCATTACAAAAAACCAAACACAAGCACATTGAGCAGCTTATGGCCAACTTTACGTTTGTATTTAATATGCTTTGTGGTTTGAAATGGTGTGGTTGTTCCAATTCTACTCACACTATATTTTGTAATCCTTCAATATCGTTTCACGCGAAAATAAAGAAATATATGTACTTATATATATTGTTACGGATGCGTCTTGCTTAAGTTTTTAAAGAAAATAATGAAGTAATAAAGTAAACAACTGGGTATGCTGTTTACTATCTGCGTAGCGTGCTAAGAAAACTTATACACGCAAGACAACAAGAATTTTATATTTACAAGCTTCGTGGAAATTTTATAATATTTACTAACTGCATAGTTTTCTAAGAAACTTGTGTACACAAGACAACAACAACGATCTTAAAATAAATTCCAGAAAGAAACATTATCAGAATAAGAAAAACAAAAATACACAAAGACCTACAGGCGGCTATACATTGAATAAATAACATAATAATAACAAAATGGATTACAAAGGGAGTAAAAGATTCTTAATTTTTCTAGACCTATAGTGGGCAAATATAAAAGGCAGCCCCGGAGTGGATAGCTAGTTAGTTAAAACATAAACCTTGTGAAGTAAAAACTTGCATCTTTAGTAAATTGTTCTGTAGTGCCAACGCACAAATCTTACTTTATGTGTTGTTAAAAAAAATAAACTTCTAATTGATTTGAAAACTCTAAAACCTGGTGTTATTTATTTTGCAATAAGGAACTCAGCAACAACAGAACATTTTTAAAAGCAATAACGTAGCAATATATAAGAGAGTTAGATATTGATAATAATGATAGTGATATTGACGATAATGATAATACTCTGCGAAGTTTGCAATGCCTCAAAATGACTAAATATGAATCTTGGTGAGATTGTGCCTGAATCGAAAAGTGGCTACACTTATTGAATGAAAATGTATCGTGGAGAAGCAAGGAAACTGCCAGCAATAATATTAGATATTCTTACTTCTTATAAACACAAATATTATCATGTGTTTATGCATAATTATTATAACAGTTTAGATATAAACGAAGCCCTTTTAAACATAAAATACGAAGTTGTGGAATAACATGTTGAAGCAGAGGAATGAATTAAAAAAAAAAACTTAATTGCAATGCGGACAGTCAATTTCCTGAGAAAAGGATATGTGTTATTCCAAATTTGGCAATCGAAGAGAGAAGTGATAATGAGTTCGAATATGCATTCGAGTTTAGTATTACAAAGCTCCAATACAGATTGGTACACAAAATTTAAAAGTAATGAAACCTAAATGCGTAATAGAAAGAATACAGCAACAATATGAAATGTGTTGATAGGGCAGGGCATTACCTTTCGTCTTACTCAATCTAGCAAAAGAATTCAACTCCTATTTAGTATATAACATGCTACACGTGAAGAAAGAAATTTGACTTGCTTCAATTGCGAATTTTGCAATGCAACGTGACAAGAGTTATCAACATTATCATACTCATACAAAATTCTAGATTCTTCTCATAAATATGTTCTTTAAAATATTTTTTGTAATTAGTTTAGTTCTTTTTTAATATTTCTTATAGTTTTTGGAGTTTAAAAACAGTTTTAAAGTCTAAATTTTGTTTGTGATTGCACAAAGTATCGCCCACGGCAGATCGGTTCCCGAGTTACTTGGCATTCTTACGTCAAGTTCCAACGCCTTTTATGTGGTAATAAATGTTTTTCCCACACGTTTATCAAAAATAAAGTAAATTTCGCTTTTGATTTGTTTTTACATTATTACTTACATGTTTATTGAAAATATTTACATAAATAAAAGTAATAGAAATATTATTATTAACTATAATAAGAACGATAATGTAGTAATAACAGTACAAATTTATACGTATGTAATTTAAAAAATGTGATAATATATTTTGTTACGAAGATGATGATCAACTGTGCATTTTACAAACTACATAGTTTTCTAGGAAATCTTGCATACACAAGGCAACAACAACATGCTTATAAAAAATTCTACCAAATAAGATAAACAACAGAAAACAAAAACAACTAACACAGAACAAAATAGAACACACCGGCAAGCAGGCGCCTAAACTGAATGATAACAACAAAAACAGTATGGGGTAATGTTAAAGTAGAAGCACTTAAGACAACTATATTACCACCACTTACAGGGCAGATGAATTAATTCAAGTTGTTATTAGTGAGCAAAGACAACAAAGTTACCATAGTATTTTTTTTGCGTGTATTGAAAGCAAATAAATCGTTTAACTAAATTTAAAACTATAGGGTTAAAGGTTATTTTTTGTAATAAAAGAACTGAAAATAACAAAACGTTTATTAGAAGGAGTAAACGTAACGAGATGTACATATAATTATGTATATATAAAAAATACAAAAGTATGAAATGTATAGTAGAAGATACGGTGTTCTTTGTGGTGCTTTCTGTATACAGAGTTTCGTCAGTTAATTAGCACGAAGCCTACTACAGTATACGGCTTTAGTCTTTTTTGCTCTGTCCTTATCTATTTCTATTTATATTTATTAATTCATAATTTGCTTTTGTAGCAAAAGTTATTGCATTCTACTTTATTGTCAAAAACTCACAATTTGTATTCATTATTTTCCGCATTTAAATCGTTATAGTGACTTATTATTGCAAAAGTATATGCATATAGATTCCAGGAATTCTTACCATCTGTTCACCCTTTTTTGAATTTGAAGGTCATAATTGGACTTATATATATGCAGTGTTCGAAAAAAAAAACATTAAAGTACACTGAAAAAAGGCTAGTTCGACATTTTAGTGTTTGTGTTCATCAGCCAAAAATTATTGCGTACGATATTTTGATTGCGTACACGTACACAAAGGCTAAAAAATAAGTTAAACGCTTGTGTTCTTTTTTTTTCGAAAACTGGTTTTTACTTCCAGAATATTCTAACACTTCTTGAGCACCAACTCAAACATGTTTAACATGTTTGTTTGAAAAAAAAACATTTGATTAAGAAACATTTTTAATTCTACAGCTTATGAGCAACTCCGCAGTTGCGTCAAACTTTCTAAAGGTTAGTTTACTTCTCACCTAGTGATTATTAGAAGACTTTTACTAAAATTCGTTAACACTTTTAATTTTAAAATCTCAAAGCTTTTATATTTCCGTATTTTATATCGTGATTGAAGTAATTGTTCACAAACACAGTTTTACAAAAGTATTTACTTTAAAATTGTTTTTCAATTAAATGCACTTTTTAATTAATCACATGCTGTGAGATTAATTATGCAAAGTACTTTTATGTATTTCTTCGTTTTGTCATAAGATGACATGCAATAATAAAAAATTTTTAATGCTCTTTACAGTCCCATTACAATAGTGTAATAAAATGTTGCATGTAAAAATCTTGTATGCTCCTTATGATGACAAAAAACCAAAATCCCTTTTAAAAGTGACACATTTTTACACCTACTGTAGTGAGAAGTAAGTGTAAATAAATATGTTGGTATTATGCATACAATTTATTCTTTATAAATGAACACACATATACAGATGTGTGTAAATCCATACGTAGACATGTATTAAATTGTTGATATCATTTTCATGCTGCTTATTTCCCTAAGCAGTAAAGACACCTAACAGCTTGCATGCATAACTCTTAGACATGTCATTTTAATTTCAATGTCTTAATTGAATCGGACAGCAGATATCAGGAATTATTCATGGCTTATATGCGTAATTAAAAAACAAACATTATTAAATTAAACACTTAAAGGAAAATAAAATTTCTATAAATCATTCTTATCACATAACTGTTAAGAAAGTCTTTACCGCAAGAAACAAATATTTTTACAAATTTCTATTATTTGATGCTTTTTTTAATAAAATAATTTGCTCCGAGCAAAAAGTGTTCTTAAAAGCAGGATTTAAATTTATAACTTTAAGGTTTTAGTAACAATTATTTTAACATTAAAAAGACAGAAAATAAATATATTTGTAGATTAAATGTATAGTAAAAGCCTTCATATAAATGATGTTAACTATTAAGTTAAATACTAAATTACTAACCAGGGATTCTGAAAACAAAGTGTCAAGTGTCTTACTGTCTGTCACAGTGTAACGACACGTTTCCGCTGATTGCTGGGATAGCGACAGCGGCGGCCAGGGTCGTTGCAAATTTTAATAGTTTATAACCGTAGAATGAATGACACGCAATGTTTTATAACTTTATAAAACTTAACACCAAATTTATTTATTCGCTAATCTTTACAAGGAGGCTTGTTGTAGTGGACGGTCGGGAATTGTAGCCGAAGAACAGGGAGTCAGCTCGCTGAGGCAATGGGCATTGGTAGGGACACCATCAGTCATACATACGGCAGCGGTGCAGGCAGCGGCGGTCAAGATGGCGCTGTGATAATAACGGCAGCAGATCAGGCTGCAGCGGTACAGGCGGCGGCGGTACAGGCGGCAGCGGTACAGGCGGCAGCGGCACTGGCGGCAGAACCTAGTAAAGGTACTGGCGGCAGAGGTACAGGCGGCAGAGGTACAGGCGGCAGAGGTACAGGCGGCAGCGGCAGGACCTAGTATTGGTACTGGCGGCAGTGGTACAGGCGGCGGCGGCACTGGCGGCAGGACCTAGTAGAGGTATTGGCGACAGAGGTACAGGCGGCAGCGGCAGGACCTAGTATTGGTACTGGCGGCAGCGGTACAGGCGGCGGCGTCACTGGCGGCAGGACCTAGTAGAGGTACTGGCGGCAGAGGTACAGGCGGCAGCGGCAGGACCTAGTATTGGTACTGGCGGCTGCGGTACAGGCGGCGGCGACACTGGCTGCAGGACATAGTAGTGGTCCTGGCGGCAGAGGTATAGCTGGCTGCGGTAAAGGCGGCAGCAGAACGGTTGGCTGCGAGAGAGGCGGCAGCAGCACCAATGGCTGCGGTGCAGATAGCTGCGAGAGAGGCGGCAGCGGCACCAATGGCTGCGGTAGAGACGGCAGCAGCACGGATGGCTGCGGTAGAGGCGGCACCAATGGCTGCGGTGCAGATGGCTGCGAGAGAGGTGGCAGCGGCACGGATGGCTGTGGTGCAGATGGCTGCGGTAGAGGCGGCAGCGGCACGGATGGCTGTGGTGCAGATGTCTGCGAGAGAGGCGGCAGCGGCACCAATGGCTGCGGTAGAGACGGCAGCAGCACGGATAGCTGCGGTAGAGGCGGCACCAATGGCTGCGGTGCAAATGGCTGCGGTAGAGGCGGCAGCGGCACGGATGGCTGTGGTGCAGATGGCTGCGATAGAGGTGGCAGCGGCACGGCACAGGTGGCCGCGGCGGTAAACTAAGCACTATCCTCGCAGCAGTGATCGCGGGGAATTCTTGGCCGGGTGAAATGATACTGCGGGAATATTAAATTCCTCCACAGCCTCAGTCGCACGGTCAAGCTAATCCCCGGTAGAAGATAAACTTCCACCACTTGTAGCCTTACTGTCGATAAGAGATTATTGCGGAATATTAAATTCCTGTCCAACAGATCTCTTACCGGCAGGCGGGCTGTCTGCGGGCAAGAAGTTTTTGCGGAATATTAAATTCCTGTCCAAAAGACTACCCATCCACAGGCGATCTACTTGCTTTCTGCTGATAAGAAGTTTTTGCGGAGTATTAAACTCCTGTCCAAAAGGCTTCCTATCTACAGGCGATCTTCTTGCCAATTCCTCCTTTTTAATAAAATCTTCCACCTTATATACATGTGCGTGGCTACACACATTCACACACACACATATATTATCTGACATGGCTGCATGACAACTATCAGCGGTGAGTTTTGATCTGCCTGACAGCTGACTGTGTTGTTGATCATGATGTTTCTGACTCACAGGTGGCGCTCTTACGTTCCCGACCGTTAATTTAAATAATAATAATTCATAAATCTTAAAGTAATGAATGAATAATAATAAAAATAATAAGGATAACAATAAGAATAATAATAAGAATAATAATAATAATAATAATCCATTTCCGCAAATTAAGAAAAGTATTGATAAGGTGGTGATCTTGTGTAGGTGAAAACGAGGTACGACTTTCACCGTTACAACAGACTTCTATCAACCACACCGCAAAAAAGATGCCACTTGTAGCTGCTACAAGAAAACCTAAAATTAAAGGATCTCCAGAGTTTATATTGTCATTTTTGGAAAACTATGAACGCTATATTATAGGGTGTCCCAGTAGTTGGCTCATGCAAGTGAATTTGTTTTTATACCGTATTAGGCAAATTTTTCTAAAAAATATTATATTATATTATATTATATTATATTATATTATAAATATCGAGACAAAAAATAAATCGTTGTAATTTAAAGGACCGTTTAAAAGATTAAGATTAAGATTTAATAGAAATAAAAAAACAGGTCGAATAAAACTGAAAATTATATTATATTATATTATATTTTTATAGCCGATAAAAAAAAGGTAAGGCTATTGCCCATCAAGCACTTTCGAAAAGAGAATGTTAGGCTGATACCTCTATTCTATTTTGAACCTGCAGAAATTGTTATTAAAATTTTTGAATTGTAATATAACACAAGCATAAGAAATTTTGAAGAAAAAAATTCTAAACTAAATTCTAAATTCTAAAACAAAATAAAAAAAATTAAATTAAGATGATTTAAATTCGTATTGTATTAGAAAGGGAAAAGTTCGACAGTTATGAATGAAAAATGATATCTGGCAAATGTCCACCATGACCACGCTGATATGTCTCGATTCTTTCTCAAAGTTTTTATTAATTTTTTGGAAAAATGGCGATACTATTACGTTAACTGCATCACGGAATTTAAGCTTTAAGGCTCCGTATAGAATCTGTCCTTAACATAACCCCACAAAAAATAATTCAGTGGTGTTAAATCACACGATCTAGCTGGCCACTTAACTGCTGATTGTCGTGATAATATGCGATAGGGACATTTGATTCGCAATTAATTGATCCTTTCATTTCTTGCGTCACCTGTGACACCGCTGTTGAAACATGTCTGCAAGAGATGAAGCTTTAATAATTTGTTTATAATTTTTCAATCGGTGGTTTGCACTTGGAGGATTTTTTTAATCGCATTTACTATAGGTTTTCTTTAAAGTGGTCTAAAAAACTTTAAAAGCACCAAAGTAAGTTTCAATTATATAAACAAACAAAAATCACCTCCATTTGGAGAAAATCCTAAAAAACGACAGTTTTTACTTTTTCTCGATTTAGAGGGTTTTAACGTTGTAACGAAACTTACTAGGGTTTTATTATAAATTTTATCAAAAATTTAGCTAATATTTTGTACGTCAGAATAACTAAGTTAAGGTCGGCCAAAAATAAAAAAAAAATTTTCGAGCCCGATTTTCTCCCAAACTGAAAGAGGTAACCTAAACATGTAAGCACATATTGTACAGATATTCTCAAGGTCGACCTAAGTTCAAAAGCTCCTTACATACGAGTAATAAATAAACTTTTTATAATATTTTAATAACATTTCCGAGGTACCCTATTTTGCGGGCTTACGCAGAAGCCCTACTTTACCCTAAAAGGCCTATCGTCCTTAAGCTGACTCAGACATACCTCTGCTTAGCCTCTGCGTAATTTCATTGAAATAGATTATGTCGTTCATGATCTATAAGCTACCGAATTATTAAAAAAAACGTTTTCAAACCACTGCGCACCATTTTAGAAAACCAAGGCACTTGAAAGCTTCTTTAAAAACCTAAAAAATTTGCTTAGTCCATGGAACATCACACTGGATTTTCATGGCAGGAATATCAAAAGCTTCTGATTCATTAATACTGATATTACACATAGTAGCAGATGCAGCACAATTTTTGTACCAATATCTATGTGTATGCATACAACATTGAGTCTTAGAGGCTTTAAAATTGACTCTTTACACACGAACCCATTCGGAAATTGTTTCGAGATCATGATTGAACGTATTATTCATTTCTTGCCTTTTGGAACCCAAATCCATTTGGTTCGGTCTACTAATGAATAAATCTTAAACTCGTTTGATGAAATACCATCTACAACAACTCGTATAGTGCGATTCCTGAAAAACTCGATATAAATCTGGAGAAATTATCACCGACTCCAAAAAAAAAAAACAAGTTTTGAGAGAAGTGCATCATGCCACACCCTATCAAACGCCTTGTGAGATCACAAGCAAGAAACGCAACCAAATAAGTTCGATGCCCACTGCGACTGTTTTAACGGCGGCTTAAATCGAGTCCATGTTACTTTCGCCGTCATCCGCCAATGCACGTTGGAGGCAGTTGGCGGCTGGCGACGAATTTATGGCGTGTGTGTATTTTTGAAGTAACCAACGCTTAATATTTACGTAAATGCGATATCAAAACACAGCGCACAAAAAAATTAAATGCATTGAATGAATGAATACACAACAACTCATTCAAGTCGATCCAGTCGTATAGTTGCAGTGTAGTTGAATAACCCGGATACCAACTGCGGCGCCATCTGCCGGGCTGGTTTGTGAATGTAAACCATCCAAGGTGGCACCCAAACTCATGCAAAAAAAAATTATTCAGTAACATACACACGTACAGTAGAATTATATACATAAAGAAGATTTGTATGGGAGCTACCACGCGTCCTTAAAAAATCCCGCCTATATTTGCAGCAGAACTTAAAATATGTTCACTGAACCGAAATACTAAATTCTATTTAAATATGGTTAGCAGGAGTAGAAACATTGGATTCTTAATTTGTGGTTTGTATGGGAGGTACCACGCTCCTTTGTCCATTTTGGCCGGATTGTAAATCTAAACCATCCGGGGCGCCACCCAAATGCATACAAAAAAATTTATGCAAATCGGTCTAGTCGTTTAGGAGGAGTTCAGTCACAACACACGTACAGTAGAATTATGTATATAAAGATGACCATACTTTCTCCCAATTGATGTATGGAGTTGCACCATTTTTTTTCGAGAGAAAAGCTAGTAGATTGGGCGTTAAGTAAGCACACTTTCCATCACTTTAGAAAGTGCAGCACAAATTGCAATTGGGAAGCAATTTTCAATGTTTTGCGAATCGGCGATATATTAGCTACGTGCTGAAAAGTGCCGGTAACGGACGCGCTACCATCGACGAGCACTGTTGTGCTAGAATTCTATCCGGGCCAGGAGATTTGTTGATATTGAGGTCTGTTGAAATCTTTTTAACTGCTCGAATTCGAAAGAATATCTTGTAGCTCGGGCGGTGGCTGATTGTATCCGGTTAATAATAGTTACTTACAAATATACTAGGCAAAAGGTTAACTTTATCAACCGGGTGAGAAATTGAAGAACTAGCATTATCCTTTACTTTTTTAGCTATTATTTTAGCATAATTGGTCTTCGGTTTGTGTAACAAATGACGAGGGCTCTATTTTATTCAACGTTTACTTATGTTTTCATTAAAATCGAAAATGTAAATGAAAAAACCAATATAATCAACATTTATATAGTTCAAAAAATTTTAAATTTGACCAAAACAATTTTCCATAAAAATTAAAATTTTGTAATATAAAGACGGTTAAAAACTGCAATTTTGTTAAAATGTAAAACTGATTTAAATCAAGAAAACAATTACTAAATAAATAAGTTCTTCCAATTGTTTATTTGTGGATTTAAATGGGATGTTTGGCATCCATTTCGGTAAGAACAGCCGCGGTGATGATACAACCAAACTAGTTTTGAGATATTAATGCTACATATCGATCTCACGAGTTAAAAATTTTTTGAGTTAAATTAAAAATTTTATATAATTTTCATCCTTTTCAAATTTGTTTTTAACGAAGATAATTTTGTGTAAAATTTTTTCTGACGCAGTAAATAAAAAGGTTGCAAAACTATTCCTTATAACTATAATAAAGAGTACTTAAATTCCGGTACAGACTAAACTAGAAAAAATATTTGCTATATAATGAAATAATTTAAATGCTTCTTTCTATCTTTCTCTC